>OX439485.1:24625653-25225653 GCA_949320155.1 Melangyna quadrimaculata
AAATCGGTAGAGCGGTTTTCTTAAATATTATTTTTTTATATACAAATTTTTAAAAATAAAATCAAATATACGCAAAGTTAAAAAAAAAATGCACTGACCCGTTTTCAAGATATTAAATTTTCAAAGAAAAAAAAAAAAATCAATATTTGTTTAAAAATCCAAAACATACATTTTCGAATATTTTGGTATGCAAAATTGTTTGAGCTAAAATAGGCCTCATGTAGAAAATTTTTTGTTGAAATCGGTGGAGACATTAACGAGAAATTTGAAAATCAAAAGAATTGTCATATGACAGTCAATTAATAACCGTTATTGGTAAACTTTTTTTACCAAAACAATTAGCATACTTTTAGTAGTAATCGTTATTTTTTTTTTGTGGGCCGTTTTTGAAATAAATACATTTTTGGTTTTTATTTAAAACTAACGTTTTCGAGAATATCTTCTCATTTTTTAAGCTTAAAAACCTGAAGATGAGAAGATATTCTCGAAAACGTTAGTTTTAAATAAAGCTATATTTGTATGACAGTAAGAAGTTATTCAGTTTATCTACGAATAAAGTAGATGGTAAATATTTTGGAAACAAAATTTTACCAATAACGGTTGTTACCGGTATCACTGAGGACCGATTTTTTGATTTTCAAATTTCTCATTACCGCCTTCATCGATCACACAGGAGATCCTTCACAACCGTACCATCATTTTGGATGCACATATTTTAAAAAAATAAGTTTTGGATTTTTAAAAATATATTATTTTTTTTTTTTTTGAAAAATTAATATCTTCAAAACGGGTTACTGGCTTCTTTTTTTAATTTTGTGTAAAATGGTATTTTATTACAAAACTTGAAATTGGCATAGAAAATTTGATTTTTTTTAAATTTTCAAGAAGAATACACACAACAATTATTTTTAAGAAAATCGCTTTATAGGTTTTTTTTTTCATACGTCCGAAAAAAACCTTTTTGAATAATAGCCAAGGAATTTTTTGCAAAAATTCTAAATTTTGGTAATAGGTTTGGGACTTTGATGGGTTGTAGAGCTATTTAAAAATGAAGCTGAAGATCGCAGCCTTTTTTTTTTTTTTTTTTTAAAGAAGCAGACCTCGAAAAGTGTCACTGATATTGCAAAATTTTGTGCAAATAATTTTCAAGGGGCGATGTCCGTTATTTTTTCAAATGTGCATCCCGTTATATTTTTTTTAAATTAGTTTTTCACATTTTAAAATTTACTTTTTTTTAAAGGAGCAGATAGACCATCGGTTAAAAAAAAAATGCGCTGTGTAGAACAGACCTTTTTCTAGAGGCGATGTTCCTTAGTTTTTTTTTTTTATTATTACATAACATTAAACATAACATAACATTACAACATAAGAAAATCGGCACGGCTTTAATTGTTGTGCGTCAGCCGCAATTTTGAAAAACGCGATTTAGCTTATATCTCGAGAACGACTTATCGTACATTTTTTTTTTATATACAGGGTGTCCCGTAAAGGATAGTCAAAACTGAATATAGTGATAGGCCAGGTCATGACCTTTCAGAATTTGGTAACTTGTTCATACCGAAACCTAACAGTTTTCGAGTAACGGCTATTTTTCCAAATTTAAAAAAAACTCCGACAAAGGTGAATTTTGGTGGAGGGCTTCATTTTGATGTCTTACGCATTTTTTAAATAAAAATCTTAACTTTGGGCAAGGACTTTCGATTTTGTAGGGGGAAAGGGGACAAGTCCAGTATTTTTGAAAATTTCTCGAAAAGCATAATGGTTTTTAAGAACCGGATATTTTTGGAAGATAAAACCTGTATTGTGTCATACGAATTTTATTCATGGAGCTCTTAAGAAGATTGAGGTCAAAAATTAAGTTTGGTCAAAGTTCAAGTTTATCTTTTAGTTTGTAGGCAAATGGTGATGTAAACGAACATTTTTTTATTCAGTAAAATAAGTCAAACTATTAGGCAAAGTTTTAGTATAAAAATTGTAAAAAACAAAAGTCAATTATGGACAGGGTGAGCAAAAAACTGGTTCAAAGTAAAGTTTTTTTTTGAATTTCGAAAAATAGCCGGTACTCGAAAAACGTTATGATTCGGTATGAACAAGTTACCAAATTTTGATAGGTCATGATCTGGCCTTTCACCAGTTTAAGTTTGGACTATCCTTTTCCTTTTATGTAAGTATCAAAGCTATTAACAAAATTTAGAAACTTGTATGGAGCCATGTTTTTGTTTCCTGGGCTATAAGTCATTTTAAAAGAAATGTTATTACCTTCTTTTATATGGAGTAATGTCTGTACTTATCTTTGCTGGAAAAAAGTTTTTGGCCAAGAAGTAAAGAAAAAAAAAACAAAAAAAATCGATTTTTTGCATTTGCATAGGCCAATTCGATAGTACATTCTATTGTCTACAAAAAACGTATTTGGTATTTTCTTGAAATTTTGCTTGGTTATCGAATTATATGCAGAAAACCAAAAGGGTTGCAATTACCACCTCCCCCTTCAAAATTGCATCACCCTCTCATTTTTTCATTTTCAATAACTCATAGAATGATTTTTACAATAAAAACCCTTGAACGTCTTATTATGACATAATCAATTGCCTAGAATTAGAACTTATTCCCTTAAGTCTGCACTGCGAAAATTGACATTTTGTATCCTAAATTGCGCACTTAAGTGCCACTCCTGTGTGTGTGTCTTTATTTTAAGAGACCTTGACTTTGAAGATTCCACCATTAGAAATGTAGTTATGATTTTATGGAATTTTCAAGCTTCAAACAACTCAATTATCATAAATATTTTGATGAAAATTGTGTTACTTTCAAATTTAAACGCTTATACAGGGTGTCCCGTAAGTAATGGATAACCCTGAAATGCCGCATAGTAGACTTTATGACCGTCCTGAAA
This sequence comes from Melangyna quadrimaculata, assembly GCA_949320155.1. Lineage (NCBI taxonomy): Eukaryota > Metazoa > Arthropoda > Insecta > Diptera > Syrphidae > Melangyna > Melangyna quadrimaculata. The sequence continues at coordinate 24,628,547 of OX439485.1, forward strand.
ACTGATAAAAAAAAGTTCTATCCCAACCACAAGAAAAGTTATATGCATTTTGTTGTTCAGTGCATTATTTTTTTTCTTACTTTACATTTTTGAATACCCCGACTACAAGTGAATGAGTTCCATCATTTTTTTTTGCAGGAATATTTTACATTACTTGTGCCAACACATAAGTAGAAGAAAATTATTATAACTGTTGGACTTCTTAGAGAAAAAAATTATTTAACATTGAATTTCAATGCAAAATGTGAAAACAAATAATTTTTTAAAAAGTTAAATCATAGCTGGTATAAAAAAAATGCATGAATACCTGAGTGGCCAACTATTTTAAAAATATGCGCGTTAAATGCAGATTTCAAAATGGGTTTACTTATTATTATATCTAGAGTCAATAGCAAGTTATTGGTAAAAATCTGCAATACTAGAGTAAATTTAGCAAAAACAAAAGTTTTCAAAATTAGCACAGTAAACGTGAAAATAATACCAAGCGTTGAACATAGCAGATTTTTGATTTATTGGCTGTTTCTACGATGTTGTCCTAATGATAAATCCAAGCTTTCAACTTCTAGGGCCGAATGCATTATTGATAAAAATGTCAAAAAAAGTGCAAAAAACGGTTACATTTTCGAGCTTGTTTTGAATTTTACCTGTTCTATTGGGCTTTAACAAACCCATCAAATATTTTGTTGGTTGCTATTAGTTTATTTGTTATTTTCTCTAAACAAAAAGTTTTTGAGCCAGCTTTTAATCACATGATCACTTAGTTAGAAAACAAAAATAGATAATTTTTTAATTTTTTTTTATTTAAAGCAAATGCTCAAACTGTTTTCCACCCACTCTTATACAGGTTCTGCACCTCCGAATAAATGAACGTCTTAGTGAACGTGCAAGGGTTTGCTCAGAAATTTGTAATGCAGCTGCCTCCACACGATTTCTTAGCTCCTCTAAAGACCTGATCGGCTTGCTGTATACGATTTCCTTAATGCATCCCCAATAAAAAAAATCAAGTGGATTTAGGTCTGGTGAACGGGGTGGCCATAAAATTGGTCCCAGACGTCCTATCCATCTGCCTGGATATCTGGCATTTAAATATGCCCGCACAGGCTTAGCATAGTGTGCTGGACAACCATCATTTTGAAGCCAATGGGATTCCTTTAGTTCTTGAGGCACTTCTTCCAGCAAGGTTGGGAGATCATTTTGGAGGAACTCCAAATAACCTTGGCCAGTTAAAATCCCCGGCAACTCAAAGGGTCCAATTATTTTCCCATTGAGAATCCCAGTCCAATAGTTTATTTTGAATTGGTACTGGGACCTGTCTTCCCTCATGATGTTTGGGTTTTGTAGTGCCCAGAAGTGGAGATTATGGAGATTAGTGTAGCCATCTCTTTTAAATGTCGACTCATCGCTCCAAAGAATTTTGTCAAAAAAAACTGCGGATCTTCTTCAATTTTCATTATCATTTGTCGACAAAAACTCATTCTCGTTTCAAAATCTTGCGGCTGGAGAGTTTGCACCCGTGTTAGGTGAAAGGGATGATATTTATATTTACTTAGCACATTATGCGCAGTCGTCTTTCCGATCCCAGTGCGTCGTGCTATTGCTCGGATTGATACTGTAGGATCTCGGTCAAGTTCCGCAAGCACTAAGTCTTCGGTATCGCCTCGAGGGGTTCGTCCCACGCCAGCACCACCAACACCACTACCAGGCAGCCTTCCTTCCGAGAAACAGCTATGGACTCTAATAAACACTCGATAATCCGGGTGACGTGCGTTAGGGTACCTTTCCCTATACAGAGTCGCAGCTTCGTTTGCGTTGCCTCTGCACTCTCCATAAATGAAATGCATGTTTGCATATTCTTGTGCAGAATACAAAATACGTGGCATCGAAAAAGTTCAATCAAACGTCTTAATTATCAAAAAGCAGGTTCAGGAAAACAGCTATTTACACCGCTAATTTTTCTGAAGAATGAACAATAAAAACGATATAAATAAGTGTTCGTCGTGGTCTTAATCTTATGAATTAAGATCAAATTACAAAAACTTTAATTCAAAATTTAAAAAACTTACGATTTTATGCGTTCTCACTTTCTCAGGATCTTACAATTTACTATTCAAAAAACACAATTAAAATTGAATCAGAAGACTTTTTGTTTGGAGAAAATAACAAATAAACTAATAGCAACCAACAAAATATTTGATGGGTTTGTTAAAGCCCAATAGAACAGGTAAAATTCAAAACAAGCTCGAAAATGTAACCGTTTTTTGCACTTTTTTGACATTTTTATCAATAATGCATTCGGCCCTAGAAGTTGAAAGCTTGGATTTATCATTAGGACAACATCGTAGAAACAGCCAATAAATCAAAAATCTGCTACGTTCAACGCTTGGTATTATTTTCACGTTTACTGTGCTAATTTTGAAAACTTTTGTTTTTGCTAAATTTACTCTAGTATTGCAGATTTTTACCAATAACTTGCTATTGACTCTAGATATAATAATAAGTAATACCATTTTGAAATCTGCATTTAACGCGCATATTTTTAAAATAGTTGGCCACTCAGGTATTCATGCATTTTTTTTATACCAGCTATGATTTAACTTTTTCAAAAATTATTCGTTTTCACATTTTGCATTGAAATTCAATGTTAAATAATTTTTTTTCTCTAAGAAGTCCAACAGTTATAATAATTTTCTTCTACTTATGTGTTGGCACAAGTAATGTGAAATATTCCTGCAAAAAAAAAAATGATGGAACTCATTCACTTGTAGTCGTGGTATTCAAAAATGTAAAGTAAGAAAAAAAATAATGCACTGAACAAAAAAATTCATATAACTTTTCTTGTGGTTGGGATAGAACTTTTTTTATCAGTTTTCAGGACGGTCATAAAGTCTACTATGCGGCATTTCAGGGTTATCCATTACTTACGGGACACCCTGTATATGCTCAACCAATAGTTGCTATTTTAAACGATAAGCTGCCCCATAGGTACACATCAAAAAAAAACATTCTCTGATGCGTGGTCTTTTCAAAAACATGTAATGCTAGACAAACCAGGATGATAGGTATTCACATTAAAATTAAGAAATGCCGCTTAATCCATTCTAATGTGCAGTCAGTAGCTGATCGAGGTGGCTATAGGGACTAAAGCCACCCCCACAGCCGAATCATAACATAATTTGAAATATAGAAATACATTACAACGTGTAGAATTTTATATTCCGTCTAAAATATTGTTAAGATATGAAATTTGATGGACAAAATAATGTGGTTGGGGCTGAACTATTTGCATACATGTTATGTAATTTTTTTTCTAAGCCCTAAGATTGGGGCTAAAGCCTGAAGCGAATTGGACAAAAACTAAGTTGGGGGCTATGAATATGGATATTTTTAATGCAACGACAATCTTTCCCTAAAAATTAAACCCAGAAAATTGGGACGAAAAAAACAGCTTTGGCGCAATAAGGTCTGAGAGTATTGGACAAAAAACCTAGCCAGGGTTAAGCAACTTACCTCCTAAAAACTAAACTTATTCCAGATAGTTTTGGGGGCTCAAGTCTAGGGACTGTCAAAGTCCGAAGTTGGGGCTAAGGTTTGAAGAGATAAGTAAAAAGAGATAAAAATGGTCGGGGCTTTACATTAACGTGTCAAATGCCCCAACTGTATATACTAAAAACGAAGCTTATTTACCGAAAGAAATGCATTTGAGGCTTAAACCATTGGAGAACAACGGGATGTCAAGTTTAGTGTATGTTTAATAGAACAGGAATTGTTTCTTATGGCCTTGGCTGGGCTTAAAAATTTTAGGGGCTACGTTTTCAAAATTTGAAAGGTCCAAGGCAATTGTACATACAAAACATAGAAATTCTCTAGTCAAGGAGCCAAATTCCAAAAGCGTGAGTTTTCTATGTGCGCGCTCAGAAAATCATGCAAAAGCAAATGAATATTTGCAATCCCTCTAGACTCTAGAGTGACGTGCAAATTTGTCGCCATATTTTTTTAGCATGAATACCTATAAAGCGTATGCAGCGTATACACGAAAACTCATTCACGCTGGCAGAATTGGGCCGCTTTGTCTTATGTCGTAAAGTGTCAGTTTGAACAAAATAGTTTCTCTTTGATTTGGATAATTCAGGAAAAATGAGATCTTAGAGGACTAATACCGTGTCAAGGCACATATACATGAGCTTTTGCCAGTACGAACACTTAAATATAATTTTTCTGAACTAGCCAATTAAAAACAGTTTTCAAATCTTGTCAAAAATGGGAAGTTCAAAACATACCCACAGCTAATTTAAAAATATAACTACATAATGTAGGTACCTAATCAATTTTTAAATAATATAAATAAACGAATTTGTACGCGTGGTTCAAGCATATATGGCTAAAAATAATTGTGTGCCTTTGAATTTGCTTCTATCTCCGCTACAGCAATTATGAATAATTGTAATTGTACTTTGTATTGAAAACATTTAGAAGCGCAACAGGAGCGGATATAAAGGCACACAAAAAACGGATATCGTTAAAGGAAAACAAAAATACTTGAGCCTTAAAGGTTAGACCGCACTCGCCGGAACTGCACTGCATCGGAACTACACTTTACACGAATTCGTATGAATTTGTATGAAGTTCAGTTGCCGCTTAGTGCGATATAGCTCCTTAAATTTCATAAAAATTAATGTTTTGCCGCGTTGTCGTGAAGTTTAGTTCGACTGAAGTTGAGTATGGTCTTGCATTAAACCTAAACTGATCTCTTTTATTTGTTATAAATTATAAAATTTATCTTGGGACAAGCAAATTTTATTACTTAAGGTCTCAAAATGGATCTCCAAACTGCAAGCCCCCCCCCACAGGCAAATCCTAGATCCGCTACTGTGTACAGTTATACATACATAATTATAACCCCAATCATAATACATACATATACAATCATAATACATAAATATTTCGTTTTAAATTTTTAAAACTTAGTTTAACTTTAAAAGTATACATTTTTTCAACTTAAAATTTTAAACAAACGGGTAGTTTTATTAAAAACTTCAAATTATGTTAATATTAATGTCTTGCAATTTTATGATAATTTAAGCACTTTAAACGCACCTTTTCATTAAATTTATAACTTGTTTATTTGGCATCTTGAACATGCATATTTTTAAACCATAACTTACTCATACACAGTTCCGCCTTGCCGGTGTGGGATATAATCTAATGCTCTACAGAGTGAATGGAAATCACTTGTCCGCCTGCGTGTCGCACTTTTTTAAGTTTTACCGAGTCTCCCTCCCTCAAAAATAAAAAGTAAAACAAAAAAATACAATCTATGAGTAACATATATTCTGGGTCAGTGTTTTTTTTTTTTTAGATTAATTGCATTGCAGTTAGTTGTAGAGAAAATGGAGTTGGGTGCCGAATTATAGCCAATCATATTGCGAACGCATTACCTAACTGCATCAGGCAAACAGGTGGAACAAGGTTTTCCACAAATACACAAATGGAAAATAAGTCAATTAGAGTGCAGCCGTTCCGTTCCGAAATACAGTTTGATATTTGAGAGTGCAAAAATAGCGACGAATTATTATGGGCACTTTATAACTTTGGTCATTGAGTGGGTTGGCTCTAGTAGATGTTTTTGTTTTATTTTTAACTTTTTTAATTGAGATAATAGAATTTAGAGTGGGATTTACTGTCTTTTGTTTTTGAAATTGATCAATGGTTTTGTGAAAAGTTTATAGGTCATACAATTATCTGATTTTACATCAAGGATTCTTATCTTAGCATAGAATTGACGCATTAGATGTGTTATTGGCTTTTATACATTATAATACATTTATTTTGTGACATTTTTATGTGAATGAGTTATGAGAACTTAATGTGAATCGATGAATGAGTTACAAGATGTGATGTAAAAGGTTAAGGTTTTTCTTAGCAGCGATATTGTAGTATTCAATTACTCTTACATCTTCATAATACAAATGCAAAAACAATTATAAAAAAAAAAAACAATTTTAATTTTTTTTGTATGTACATTACTTAGATATAATTTCATTTTTTCAGATTTTTAAAATCATATTTATGATGAGCATCAATTTTATGATTTTTTTGAAAGCTTAATTTCAATTTTTTTTTCAACAATTTTGTTTGGTGTCAAAATAATCATAAAAATAAACAAATAAATGTGTATTTTTGTTTTCATTTATTAAAATAAAAGTGGGTGTTGTTTTAAAAATTTAAACTGAAATTCATGAAACGTTTGAAAAAACAAAAGATTGATATGAATCAAGGTACATAATTTTTTCTTGCGATATAAAAAAAAATCGAGATAATAATTTTCCCAAAAAAGTTTTTTTAATCGATAGTTTTTGAGAAATTAATTTCCAAATTCAACATTCTGAAAAAGAATTTTCTACTATTTACTAAGTATACATACAAAATACTTGGAGCAATTTTCTTTTTCAATTTTTTTTGAGTTTGGAAATTGATTTCTCAAAAAGTATCGATTAAAATAACTTTATTGAAAAAGAAAATTCAAGAATGGCTTTCTGGGCTTATTGTTTTTCAGTAGTTTTGTTTCTACATTAAGTTTTTTTTTTGGATAATTGCCCCTCCCATCTTACACACCGTACCCCCCAGTAAAGAAGAAATTATCACCGCCATCAAAGCACTGAAAAACAACAAAGCGGTTGGACTTGACGGTATTCCTGCAGAGCTCTTAGGAGCAGCCCCAACGACATCGACCGAGCTACTGCACCCACTTATTAAGAGAGCTTTCCTGAAGAGTGGAAAAAAGGAATGATTGTCAAGCTCCCAAAGAAAGGAGATCTCACACAGTGCGAAAACTGGAGAGGAATATGCGTTCTGCCTGCAGTAGCCAAGATAATAGCAAGGATAGTATTGGACCGAATTAAAGACCACCTCGAAGACACACTCGAAGCCGAACAAGCAGGTTTCCGCACTGGATCTTCCTGTGTGGATCACATCAACACCTTGCGGATTATCATCGAACAGTGCATTGAATATCGATCACCACTTCACCTGCTGTTCATCGATTTTGAAAAGGCGTTCGACAGTGTCAATAGAGAATTTATTTGGCTTGCTTTGCGCAGGATGAGCATCCCAGATAAATTGATTGCTATTATCAAGGCTACATATGATGGATCCAAGTGTCACGTTTTGCACAAAGGTAGGCTGTCAGAGGAGTTTGAAATCCAAAGTGGAGATAGGCAAGGCTGTATACTGTCACCAGTACTGTTCCTGTTGGTGATAAGTGGAGTACTGCACGCAGCTTTGTCAAATGGAAATGGAGGAATTCAGTGGACTCTGCAATCTCACCTCAAACATCTGGACTACGCGGACGACGTATGCTTACTCTCTCATAGGATCATGGATCTCCATCAAATGGCAACAAGGGTGGAGAGAGAAGCAGAAATCGTAGGGCTTAAGATCAACTCGGCAAAAACTAAAAGGATCAGCCTTGGAACTTCCTCATCAATCCAAGTAAATATTTCTGGACTACCGGTAGAGATGGTAGAGGATTTCCAATATCTTGGGAGTATTGTCTCTACAGGTGGCGGAACTGAACTGGACGTAAACAGCCGAATCAGAAAAGCAAAGGCTGCGTTCGGAATGCTGTCCAAAATATGGAGAAACAACTCTTTTAGCTTAAAGACCAAGCTACGACTGTTCCGCTCCAATGTTGAATCCGTTCTGCTTTACGGCTGCAGCACTTGGAAAGTCACTGAAATTGTCACTAGAAAGCTGCAAACCTTCGTTAATAGATGTCTACGAAACATCTTGAGGATTTTCTGGCCCAACCGTATCTCCAATGCCGAACTTCATGCGAGAACGGGTCAGGAGCCCATAGACTCCATTATACGAAGAAGAAAGTGGCAGTGGATTGGCCATACGCTTCGAAAAGGCGATCGGTGCATTGCATCTCAAGTCATTTCATTCATTTCATTTTGTTTTTATTGAGGCAATAATACATTTGATAATTTATGATTACATTAGGTATTTTGAATTCATGGTAACCGACTTTAAAAATTACATCTGGTTAGGCTTTGTTTATTAATAAAATAAATGTTTGTATTAAAACATTTATACATACATTTTTATTATAATTAGTTCCCTTGGTTTAATTCTTATTTTTTTATTTCATATGTTTGCTCCCGACATATGTTCACTTTATGGCTCAGATGGCCAGGATTAAATTTATGACTAGAACTACTTACAAACTACTTATAAACTAAATTTATATATATTATAAAAATATATATAAAGGCAAATCTTATTTAAAACAAGATACAATAATAATTCAAAAAGCATCAGCGTATAATAATCATGTCTACTTAGTTAGATATATAATATTTATATAATAACAAGAAGAATGTATTATTAAAGTTAAGCTGACCTATATCAATTAATAATGTATAAAAAACAATATATATTAGAAACAAGAGTCTATATTACATTTGTATATACAATTTATCATATATTTGGTTATTATTAATTTGTTTTTATTAATATTAACCACATTTGAAATAATTATCCCCTTAGAACAGGCAAAGAAGCTTTTTCGTAAAATGGTAATTTTAAGTTAGAACTAGAAGTTGGTTCAAAAAATGATTGAGATCTTGAATTCAATATATTTATAGAAGATAAGTAAAAGTGGTTATCAAGCACGCTTTCATTTATATTCCTGTCCCAAATATCTTTTATAACTGGGTTGGGGTGGTTGGCGAGGGATTGTAATTTATTTTTGAGTAGGTTTACCATATAAATAAAAAGAGGTTCAATGTTATTTTCTCTATATATTGTTGTATTTGAATACCATTTTTTATTTGGTCTTCTATATTTTCCGCAACAAAATCTTAGTAATTTTCGTTCAAATTTTTCCAACTCATTTGTAGCTGTTGGCGAAATACTAAACCAACAGCCAAATCCGTAAGTAATTATAGGTCTTATAAGCGTTTTATAAATAAGCAGTTTGGTTTTCTTTGAGGTGGAACTTGATGATAGAAGTTGTTTGAGTAGACCAGAAGCCATTTTGGCTTTATTCAACACTTCCCTAGCATGTTTATTAAATTTAAATTTATTTTGGTAGTGTATACCAAGATATTTTGGTTCTGTTTTCAGTGGGGTCGAAACATTGTCAATTTCTAAAGAGAACGTTTTACTCTCCTTAACTGCCTTACGATGCCCTTTTCCATAAACATTTCTTAAACATGTTATGCTACTTTTCCCCGCGTTTAATATTAATCCCCAAGATTTGAGGTACGATGTTAATGTCGGCACAAAATCTTTTAATTTGTTAAGTGCATCGGGAGGCCTTACTGCACTAGCCAATATTTTAGTGTCATCTGCATATAAAAAAGCTTCAAGCTCATTTACTGGGCTACTAAGTGGAAAATCATAAAGATAAATATTAAAAAGTTTTGGGCCGAGTAACGATCCTTGAGCAACCCCCATAAGAACTGGAAACTCTTCTGAGTATTCAGATGCAATAGAGACCACTGCTGTCCTAGAACTCAAAAAACTGATGATCATTCGTATAAAGGATTCAGAAAATTCTAGAGTTATCAATTTAAAAATCAGTCCGTTGTGCCATATAGAATCAAAAGCGGCCTGCAGATCTAAGTCAAGAACCACAGAACACTTTTTATTCCTAAGGTTTTGAACAATCCTGTCGTTTAGCACAAGTAATGAGTGTTCGGTGGAGTGATTTTTTCTAAAGCCGAATTGGTTATTCGGAATAATGTTTTTTTCTTCGCAGAAACTGTCTAAGTATTCAGCCAGAACTCTTTCGAAGAGTTTTCCCATATTTGACAGTAAAGATATAGGACGAAAGTCTTTAATTTCTTTCCCACTTTTTTTTTTTGCTATAGGAATAAGCTTCGATTTTTTCCATATTGAGGGAAAGTACCCATTATTTATGCATTGGTTGAAAATACAAGAGAGTGTTACATCAAGCGTATGAGGGCATTTTCGCAAAATATAATTGGAAATTTTATCAATACCATACGATTTTTTGTTGTTTATATTCATTCTATGAGTATTTACTTTGTTTGGAGACGTAAAAGGTAGAGTTAAATTATCTGAGGTGGTGTTAGATGGTAGGAAAGACGTCAAACTTATATTAGCATGTCTGCTTGTGAACTCATTGACTGTAAGATTAACATGATCTGTTAAGTTTCTGTCAAACTGTGGTATTTTTTCAGAGTACAAGTCAACATACACTGTCTTAAATGCGATAAGTTTATCTTCATTATCTGATAGTTCTTCTCCATTAAAAGTCAAGGTATCTTTGGCTATATTCGTACCGAAATACTTTCTGCCAGTTATTCTGTCGATTTCTTTAAAGGCTTGTGGAGAAGGCTTTATTTTTTTTAAACGTGACCTAAAGTCATTGTCAAGATCTATTTTAACTCGTGCAGCTATTATTTTACTAAGACATTGTATCCTAGAAGACAACTCTTTGTATTCAGTGTTTACTCTGTTTAAATGTCTATGGAAAATTCTTTTAAGTTTTCTAAGCCAAATGCTTTGAATTTTCATAAGATTTTTAGTCAAGAGTGAAATGTTTTTGTATTTCAGGTTTTTAGTTATTTTAGTTACTGAATGGTTTTCTACACTAGTATTTATTTTATTACTCACGTCTTGTATTAGATCGTCAATATCAGTATTAGAAATGTTTGTGCTTACTGGAAGATTCATTCTGGAGAGGCTACTGTGTAGTTCTATTCTAAAATGATCCCAGTCCGTATTTTCGAAACATGTATAGGTAGTAGGCGGCATAAGTACAGGGTAAACGTTGAATATTTGTATATTAGTTTCTACACCATAATGATCAGAAAGAAATGAAAATGTTTTACAAACAATATTATTACCTGTGTTTAACGAACTCGACAACATGAAAAAGTCTAGTACAGATGATGATCTAGGAAATGTTGGACTATTTGATGAAACTATATCTATATTGAGATATGGTCCATTGTAAAACCACCTTTGTATTATATTCCCATTAGCATTTGTCACTACATCACCCCAATCAGGATGTCGGGCGTTAAAATCACCCCCTAATATAACCGCGTCATATGAACTTGCGATACTAAGCAGCCTATCTAATTCGCTCGAGAGAGACTGACCTGCCGCTGATGGAATGTAAATACTTCCAAGAAGTATTCGTTTCGTGGCCTGATTATTGTTTTGGCAAATTATGGCACCTAGACAGGCTGAGAAGGTATCACTGTGAAAAGATACTTTATTAATTTTAAACTTTTCTTCAACAACGATGGCAGTTCCCCTACCATCGTCGTTTCTTAGTAGGTTGTAACCTTCAAAGGAAGGTTTATGTCTGTTGTGTAATCTTGTTTCAGATAAGAAACCGATTTGAGGCTTTTTGTTTTGAAGAGTTCGAAGGAGTGAAATTCTTTTATGATGCGAGATAAGGGAGTTTGTATTTATCGAGATTATATTAAGGTTTACGTTTGAGCCCATTATGTAACAACGGAAGCGACGAAGTCAAGATACGCGAACATCTTGTCTTCTTTACTCTGTAATTTTTGATAGTTTGGCCAAAATTGCCTAATTTTGACCAAAAGCTCTTTAAAAGATATGTTAAACAAATTTTTGGCTTCGTTAAGGAAGTCGTTCATATTCACACTAGAAGAGGGCTGAATATTTTCAACAACTGGAGCTTTTTCTCTGATTGTAGGTTTGTTTGCATTCCTGGCCATATCAGCAAAGGACATATTATTTCTGGTTAAATCGTTAACCATATTATTCACTTCGATTCTTGGTTTGTTAGCTACAAATCTAGAGCTTTGCGTTAATATTATTCTTTTTTCCCTATACCGCTTATAATACTCACAGTTGGAAGAGCTTGCTGCGTGACCCTCTAAGTTACAATTTACACATTTCGGAATGGGTACTTGTTGATTTTGTTCTTTTAATGCTTTAAATGATTGAATACATACCTCTGATTCATGGAATTCACCACACAAAACACAGCGACTGTTATAGGAACAGCATTCACCCGTGTGCCCAAACCTTTGACAGCGATAGCAACGGATAACAACATTGTTATGTTTCCTTTCCCAGTAAACTTTTTGATATAGAAGATATTTAATGTTAATTAAATCTTTGATGCTTTCTCCCACATCTAACTGAACTACAAATATATTGAGTTTAAGACCTTGTTCTTTAGTTTTAGCTGTCATAAATTGACTTATTTTGTTTATCTTGACATTAGGAGCAGCTTCTTTTAATGCCTTTTCGATTAATTTCACCTCGGTGTCACCGTCGATTCCCTTCAAGAGAATTGTGGCTCTTTTTGTTTCTTTTGGAGCAAAAGAAAAGGCCCCTATACCTGTTCCACGAATTTTTTCTATGACTAACTTATGAACACTAGCATTATCTACATAGACTTTTGTTTTTCTGTACCCTAGGTTTACAAATTTATGTCTTAAATTATCTACTTTACATTCTAAAGCGGCAAGATTAATTAGGTCGGTTACCAGACTACAATTTGCGCCAAAAATAAAAATAGGTGGGCAAAACAATTTGTTGCTTATCTTTGTGTCATCGTTGTCAACGATAGTGGTTGAGCTGCTGTCTCCCTCTCCAAGATTATTAAACGCTGAATTGTTGTTTTGAGTTGTTGTTCCAATCGAATTCGCGCTTTTTTTTGATTTTTTGCTATTAGGCAATAAATTGATCGATGGATTTGTAAGGTCAGATAATGGTGCAAATTGATTATTTGCAAGATTTGATACGGTTGATGTTGATGACTCAGTGTCTTCTGGATCAATTCGTCTTCGTTTTTTACTTGCAAAATTATTTGCTGCTGTTTTAAGATTAGATATTACTGTATTCCAATCACTTTTATTTAATTGTTCATTGTAAGTGTCCATGCTGGTGTGAGTGAGATCATCACCTAGATTATCACTTAATTGTTTGTTGGTCATGGCCATTTTAGTGGATAAATAACACAATTCTAAGTTAAGTTTATTTGACGTGTCCCCCAGAACTTGGTCTGGGGTACTATGATAATTGATTTTGTTATTTTTTTCCACTGTTTACGTTTTTTTTTAGAGTATCTGTTTTAGGTAATATTTGATTTTTAATTGGGCATATAAAGCCCTTAATTAACACAAATATAACTTTTAATTACTTGAGAGAATGCACTCAGAAAAGTAAAACACATGTGCTCGCTACGAAGGCCAAATGTCAACTCCATTGCATCTCAAGCAATGCAGTGGAACCCGCTCACACAGGAATCGGCACGACTGGGGAAAAGTTGGAGAGAGCTGAAATATATTTCAAGAAATCGTACACGATGGCGCGTAGGTGTAGTGGAGGCCCTATGTCCCGTAAGGGAAACATCACGGACGTAATAGGTCCGAGGACCTAAGTAAGTAAGTAAGTATCTTAACGGGGGTATATAGATCCCCCTTCCGGAATGATTGTTCTATTCTTTTGGCCCAATCTACACGCTCCAGTGCTTTGATGCATTTATATCAACCATTCTTTACCTTCCATTATACTGTTTGATAGCACTACTTTTTATATTAAATTTTGTATCGCTTAATTTCGAATTGCTATATTTTGGAAACCATTGGGTCTACAGAGTTGGTTTTGGTCTCAAGCTTAAGCAAATTAATTTACTTTGAATTCGTAGAATAATGCTTTTATTTAAAATTAATTATTTGTGACTAAAATTACCAATAACTAAAAAAAGCTGATTTTTGACCATGAAGCGGTCGCCGCTCGAGGTCGAAAACTTAGGTTTTTTACTAGGCCAATATCCTGAACAACTCAGCAAAAAATCAAAGATACCAGATTGGACACTAACGGTGCCTTCCATACAAACGACAAGGTTACTGGACTATTAAGGTTCTTATGGGATTCCCTAGAGGGGAAATTGAATTTTATTTTATCTCAAAAATTAACGGTACCTGCCATACAACCAATATACAAAAATTGATTTATGTCAAAAACAGCTCTAACGAATTTGAAAAAAAAAAAAATTTTGAGCTACTACAATTACTACAATTAATATTTTGGTAGAAAACAAAAAATTATAACGGTTAATAGTAGGTACCTGTCATAGAACCAATTTTTTGGTTTTGAAATTCCTCATTACCGGCTACACCGATTTCAACAAATTTTTTTATGTAAAATGTCCTTTACAGTTTGACGCATTTTGCATATAAAATTTTTCAAAAATATAATTTTTGGATTTTAAAAAAAATTGTGAAATTAATTTTTTTTTGGAAAATCCAATATCTTGAAAACGGGTTAATGATTTTTTTTTTCAAATTTTGTGAAAAATTGTATTTTACTAAATATTAAAAGAATTTATTTATATAAAAAAATATTATTTAAAAAAAACCGCTCTAACGGTTTTTGAATTTTTTTCATAAATTCATATTTATCAAGCAAATCAGATATACATACTTGTTTTTGAGCTCTATCTATTTTAACTATTAAAAAAAAAAATATATTAATTTATAGTAATAACTTATATTTTAAATTGTTTTTAAACCTTCTTTTTAATAATAAAATGGCACGGTAGTGCCCAGTCAAGTGCTGGCACTACACCCTATTTACAGGATCAAACTCAGGCGATTTTCGACCCCCCTCTAACTTTAGTACCAATAAAGTCAGAAACTTCAAACTCGCAGCATTTGCTAAGCTCACCAGGTTTAGGCAATTCACCGAAATTCAATTCTTTAGAACTAGGGGTTCCCGAGATATAAGAAGGCAAAAATCGCAAAAACCGTAACTGACTGACTGACTGACTGACAGATCATCAAAATTATGGAGCACTTCCTGACATTGTAGAATCTTGTAATTTCGCACAACGGTAGGAAGATTTTACATTCAGGGGGCGTGGTACCCACCCATTTTTATAGAATTGATATAAATTATTTGGAACACTTCTGATTGTCGTAGAATGATGAAATTTAATACAGCGTTAGGGCTTAAAGTGCAGGCAAAGGAAAAATTTTAAAATTTGAGATTATTTATTTAAAGGGCGTGGTTTCCGCCTAGTTTCATAGAATTGATATAAATTATTTGGAACACTTCTGACTGTCGTGGAATGATGAAATTAAGTACAGCTGACTTTCGTGGAATGATACAATTCAGTACAGCAGTAGGGCTTAAAGTGCAAAACAAAGGAAAAATTTTAAAATTTGGTATTTTACATTCAGGAGCGTGGCACCCGCCCATATGAATAGAATTGCTAACAATTATGAGGAGCACTTCTGATTGTCGTAGAATGATGAAATTTGGTAGAACGGTAGGGCTAGAAGTGCAAGCAAATGCAAAATTTTAAAATTTGAGATTTTAAATTTAGAGGGCGTATCATCCGCCCTTTTTCGAAGAATTAATATCAAACTTATATGAAGCACTTCTAGTTGTCGTAGAATGATAAAATTTGGCAGAGCGATAGGACTTGTCATGCAAGCAAAGGGAAAATTAAAAACTTGAGATTTAACATTCAGTGGGCGTGGCAACCACCCATTTTCACAAAAATAATATTAAATATTTTGAGAGCACTTCTGTTTTGTGCAGGATTATGAAATTTGGTAAAGCGGTTCGTTTTCAGGTGTAGGTATATAAATAAAAAGTTGAAATCATAAAATTGTTCATGCAGGGCCGTTTCATCCACCCACTTCTTATCAATTATTATCATTTCAATGGATCACTTATCACTTATAAAAATTGGTAGATGGGTAGGACTTGTAGTATATACAAAAGGCATAAATTAAAAACTTACTTTACTTATGAGACTCTCATTGGGCGTTTATTCCACCCAGTTTTCCTGATAAAAAGAACCTCTGCAAAAAGTAGTGAAATCACAACAAATCATATATGTTAAAAAAGTAGCCAAGTTCTTCTATATACAAAAATCTTTCCGTAACAAGTCAGCCGTAAAAAGTAATGATATCTAAAAGTACGCCATGTTCTAAGTTTATTTATGTTAAATATCAAATATTTTAAGTAGGGTAATATCGAAGAACCTCAAAATTATTAGGGACATCTATTATTTAATGATTACTAACTTAAATTGAGTTGGTTTACTTGGCAAGTTTTCTTTTTTTACCTAATTACTCAATTGTGAAATGAAAGCCTGGGGCGAAAAAAGTATGACGAACGAACGCACATACAAACATACAGCTATCTTTCTAAAAATGACGGATTCCAATTTTAGAGACCTCAAAACGATATGCCAAAATTTTCAATTCGACAAATCGCTCGGCTGGCCACGAGACGAGACTTTGCGACACTTTTGTAAGTCTCGTCAAAGTCGAAAATTTTCAGTCTCGTCTCGGTCACGAGTCGGTCTCGTATAATTTAGTCTCGTCTCGGTCTCGTCTCCGAAAAATACGATTTCCGGCCAACTTGTTGATTATTGGAACGAAATATTTTCGATTATAGTTTGAATACTTGTAGAAGAAAATAAATATTTTACTGACCCGGGGTGTAGACAAGCGAGTAGAACTAGTAGCATTCGTATCATAGTGTTAGTTTTATGGATGTATGTGTGACTAGTAGCTCTCTGCGGGTTTTGTCAACTAGTATGATTTTTTAAAAATATTTCATACAGAAAAATATACAAATTATGGAAACTATGGAAACAAAACAAATAAATGAAAACAATACACTACACTAGCAGGATAACTGGCAGGCTACTCGCAGGCAAAAATATTATACTATTTGGGCTACTAGTTGGCTCTCTCGTGTTCTGATACACTAACACACAGAAACGCTACTAGTTCTACTCGCTCGTCTAAACCCCGGGTGAAATAGGATTTTTTAATTATTAGACGCTCTGTATAATTCGGTCCAAATAAACAGTCTCGTCTCGGTTGCTTAATAGCCAGTCTCGTCTCGTCTCGTCTCGTAGCCAGCCTTACCAATTACAATAACTTCCAATTGGAAGTTAACACAAAAATAATGTAAAAGCTCTTTAGCAGCTTAAATGGTATTGCATTTTCAAATTAAAAATTGGATAATTCAAAAGCAGGTTGATAATTTCTCTTTAAGAAATATTTCTCCACACCACGTTAATGGATAAGGTTTTGAAAGTGGCGTTCCAAACAATCTGTTTCTTAAAAATTGTTTCCAAAAAAACTAATTTTGTTTTTAAAACCACATCGGATCGCACGTAAGAGGAAGCAAGTGTTAGTGCGATCCAGTGGTGCATTTTACTTTTACGCTTAAGGCATCAAGAATTTGTGAATTTATTCTGTTTAGTATACTGACTGAAAAATTAACGCAAACATTTATTTGAATGCAAAAAAAGAACGTAAGTAATGACCCAGGACAAAAAACAACAGAACAAACAACTTAACCGATGGTAAATGTATTTCTATCAAACAAAAATCTTTCACACATCAAACTTGAGTAAACATTCATAATTCAAATTTAAAGAGTGATGTTTTATTATAATAACTGTAATTTCAAATCTACACTTCTTGCCAGCTAATAAAATGGATTGCATTTTTACTAAGCGAAGTGTACAAAATGTACGCCATTTCTATATTTATTAAAAGTTATCGCTACGTTCGTCGTGTCGTCGTGCCCCAGAGCTGGAGCAGTGTTAGAGCTGAAAAATTGACGTTCACTTTGCCAAACAACAACATATACCTACTACTACAAAATGTTAAAGCCTAATTTCAAGCAGTCAAGATCGTTATATACGAGTAGAGTACCTACTAGGCCTATGCGCCAAGTGGGGCTTACAAAATGCCTGAGGAGGCGTGATTTCAGCAAAAATAGAAAAATAATAAAAAAGACTTATGAGTGTGATCCGAGTCGTTTGATAATTATTGCGTGCTTTGGATGTTTATTCTTTTTTTTGCATCTTTCATGCGGATGATTTTTTTTTTTTGCAACAAGTTTTGAATAACTGCTAACAGCGCAAACATAAAATCTAGGTCGATCAAATCAAATTGCTCCGAAAGACATAAATATTCATTTTTCTTAAATTTATGACAAACATTTTCGTAGAGCAACTCCTTTGTTGGTATACCATGCATCACGCATATGCAGCAAGCCCACACTTTGAGATACAAATGCACTTTTGGAGGCAAAGCAGCATCGGGCAACGGCGATGATATAGTAGCTATAGTAACTTATGGATTGTACGACGGACGTTTGCGTCATATTGGTTATTTTATTATTGTTTAGTCGATCTACATATATGTATGTATGTATGTATGTACAATTGTATGAAATGTTTTTTCGTAAGAGATTGAAAAGGTCAGACTTGAAATGGTTCGAATACAGATCAAATTAAAATCTTACTCCTTTAATGCCATTCGAGAGATTTTTGTACTTTTGTTGTATTTACCAATAATCGTTTAAGCTTTAAGGAATTATTTGGCATAAATATCGATTAGATCATAATGAAAGTGAGATGGAATCTGATCATACAAATTCTTCAATGGTTGAAAACCCTTCTTTTCAATAGAAGATACATATGATGATTTTTTAACAAAAGATTTTAAGTAGTGAAATGAATCGCATTCATTTTGAATAAGAATAAATAATAAATACAAATAGTGAAATATTTAACATATCAAGTGCTTGGAGTATTGAATGAATCGTTCAGTAGATGGTTAGGTTAGGTTAGGTTAGGTTAGGATAGTGGGCTGACAGTTGATCTTGTTACCGTCACACTTAGATCAGTGTAGATCCATTGTGATACCCTGGGGATTAATCCCCATAAAAGAAACCTATGATAAATCCAATGACATAGCCCGTAGAGGGCGTCAATACCGTTCTTACAAGCTGAAGCTTGGAAAAGTCGTCTACAAATTGATTGAAGGAGTGTCAGTCGCTGTGTAAATACCGGGTTGATGATAGGTTGACGCACCATTATCTTTTAAGGGCGTGTCCCTTTCCTTTACCCTCACTGGATTGATCAACCCCACACCAGACCCGTAGGAGCAGTGGCTCCATGCAACGTCTGGCGCTGGGTACGATAAATCAGTGGTTGGTGCCAGCGACTGCCCAGTTAGGTCAGATAAGGAGAGTCCGTCGACACAATCACCGGGCAAAGGAGAGGCCAGCTCACCATAGTGTTTTTAGAGCGTGAGCCTCTCCCTTACCCCCAACAGGTAAATCATTCCTCCGCCAGGCCCGTAGGAGCAGTGGCTCCATGCAACGTCTGGCGGGTAATATTGATAAATCAGTGGTTGGTGTATGTGGTAGCTTTGTTAAGTTGGTCTCATTAAGGTGTTGGAGAAGTGTTTGTTAGCGCATAATCACCGGGTTGTGGAGACGTTAGCGCACCGTTGTCTTTTAAGGGCGTGATCTCTACCTCTACCCCCTCTGAATAGATCATCCACTCACCAGGCCCGTAGGAGCAGTGGCTCCATTCAACGTCTGATGAGTGAGTTTGATAGATTAGTGGTTGATGTCTGCGTCTACCCCGTTCTGTCATGTAAACCTACGTTGTCGGCACAACCACCGGGCTTAGGAGAGACCAACGTATCACTGTCCTTTAAGGGCGTGATCTCCCCTACCCCCACTGGTTAAATCATCCCCCCATCAGGCCCGTAGGAGCAGTGGCTCCGTGCAACGTCTGGTGGATGAGTTTGAAAGATCAGTGGTTGGTGTATGTGTCTGCCTAGTTAACTCGGTGAAGCTATCCAGGTATTGAAGAATTGTCTGGCGGCATATTAACACCGGGTTGAGGAGAGTTAAACGCACCATTGTCTTCTTAGGGCGTGATTCCCTCATTTACCCCCACCGGAAATATCATCTCTCCACCGGGCCCGTAGGAGCAGTGGCTCCATGCAACGTCCGCTGGGTGAGCTTGAAAGATCAGTGGTTGATGCATGCGTCTGCCCCGTTCAGTAAGATTAGTCTTCAGGTTACTGAAGAAGTGTCTGTAAGCACAATCACCAGGTTGAGGAGAGGTCAACGCACCATCGTCTTTTCAAGGGCGTGGTCCCTTCTCCTTACCTCCATTGTTTAAATCATCCCCACCACCAGGCCCGTAGGAGCAATGGCTCCATGCAACGTCTGGCGGTTGAGTTTGATAGATCAGTGGGTTGGTGTATGTGACTCATTTGTTTAGCTGTATTTAAGAATTGTCAAGACATTTTGTAGCGTTAATATATCTTAACATGTTATTGCTTGTAATGTCAGATAGTTCCTCTAAGTCATTGAAGAAATGTCTCCCGAGGAGCCTATTTCTTAGATGACATAGTGCAGGGCAGTGACAAAGGTAGTGTGCAGTATCCTCATGTATCTCTTCGTCACCACATCCTCTACATAAGTCGTCCATACTGAGACTCATCTTTTTCTTATGGTAACCCAGTTGGTTGTGCCCAGTAATAACGCTCACGAGAATAGATAGAGACTTTTTTCCCAGGTGGATGATTTTATCGGTCTTTTGTTTATCGAAACTAGGCCATAATTTTCTAGTTATAACACAGGTATCGAGTGAGTTCCATCTCTTGTTGGTTATAGCTAGAATTTTACTCTCGATTACCCTCTTAAGATTACAGGGCGGGATTTGAACAGTTGAATCTGCTTCATTAAGATCAAGTGCTGATCCCATTCTTGCCTGTTCGTCAGCACTTTCATTACCTGGGACACCACTGTGGCCAGGAACCCAGCAGAGTCGGATGTTGTGCTGTGTACCAAGAACCCTTAGCTCTTCGCGACAGCATGTCACAAGCTTCGATTTTATTTCAATGGCAGAAATTGCTTTTATTGCCGCTTGGCTGTCAATGAAAAAGGTGATATCCGCTTGTGGTATAGCCATCATTGAGACCTGTCTAGCAGCTTTCGTCACTGCCAGGACTTCAGCTTGGAAGACACTGCTAAAATTAGGAAGTCTGAATGAGCTGGCTAGTCCAAGAGTTTCCGAAAAGAAGCCTGCACCAACACCAGTATCCATCTTGGAACCGTCGGTATATATTGCTATCATCGATTCGCAGGTTGATGGTTCTTTGGTTTGCCAATCCTTTTACTAGGAAAGGCGATCGTGAACGGCTTGTGAAAGTAGTAGATGGTTACAAAGTTCAGAAGTGGAAAAATGTAAAAAAATAATTTGAACGACTGGAAACTGGACTGGACAGCAACGCACCTGCCCGACGAGTCTTTGAATCCAACCCCGATGGTGTACGCATCAGAGGAAGAACCCGTAACAGGTGGCGCGCACAAGTGGAGGACGACATCAACCAACTCGGTGTGCGCAATTGGAAGCGGCTGGAGGGGCTTGTTAGTTGAGGCCGAAGCCCATCCTGGGCTGTGAGCGCCATCTATAGTAAAGTAAGTAAGATGGCAAATATATGTTAGTTTTTAATGCTTAATTAGTTCTTCAAAAATATGTTATCGTTATGTCGATACACCAAGGGGTGTGAAAATGCAACTGAAGAAGTGAATTTTCTAACTACTAAAGGGTTTTCCAAAAAGGAATGTTATTTTGACATTCAAAGAAAAATGGCATTTTTTGAGATAAATGATCGGATGTTTATTTCAATGTAAAGAAGAAAGTATGCCATTAATAATGGAAAACAATATCAGCCGAGTGGCCACCACGGCTACGCTTACACAAAAATATCCTTTTCATGAAATTTTAAATCACCAAATCGCAAAAAGGCTGCTGTATGCCCTCAATGTCAATAACTTCACGAATTATATCTTTGTGGTCTTGAATCGACGCTCGGCTGTTGGGAGAGACCTTATATTTCACGTGGCCCCAAAGGAAGAAGTCGCAAGGTGTTAAATCAGAAGATCTCGGTGGCCAATTGTGATCACCTCTTCAGAGATAACACGGTCCGGAAACTTTTCCCGTAAAAGATTGATGGTTTCGTTGCTTGTGTGGCACGTAGCGCCGTCTTGTTGAAAGTAAACGTTGTCCAGATCAATACCATCCAATTCCAGCCATAAAAAAATTATTAATCACCTCCCGATAGCGCAATCCATTCACCGTCGCTGTTGCTCTAGTCTCATTTTCGAAAAAGTAATATTCAATGACCCCGCCGGACCATAAACCGCACCAAACACTTGGTCGTTGAGGATGGAGAGGCTTTTCAACAATAAATCTTGGGTTTTCCGAGCCTCAGATGCGACAATTTTGCTTTTTGACATAGCCACCGAGGTGAAAATAGGCGTCTTCAGTCAAGACGATTTTAAGATGAAATTCCAGATTATTTTCATGCATTTTTTGAAGTGAATTTTAATATGTAATTTCAATGCCTTATTGAAGCGTGTATTGTTCCATTTTTATTAATGGCGCAAATTTTTTTCAATTTATAGCGTTCATTTGCCACATCTTGTCGTCAAGGCAATATAATACTTACTTACTTTTACTTTTGATGGCGCTCACAGCACAGGATGGGCTTCGGCCTCAACTAACAAGCCCCTCCAGCCAGCTCTGTCCCTAGCTAGCCGCTTCCAGTTGCGCACACCGAGTGCTTTGATGTCGTCATTCACTTGATTGCGCCACCTGTTACGGGTTCTTCCTCCGCTGCGTACCCCATCGGGGTTGGATTCGAAGACTCGTCTGGCAGGTGCGTTGCTGTCCTCATTAACCGCCAATCCCATTCTAGCCGCCTGCGATTCAATGCTCGCAAATGCCCCTGCCACAGCTCGCTTCGTTCTGCCGACAATGTCTATGTCATCCGCATATGCAAGCAATTGAACGGACTTTTGATAGATTGTACCGCTGGTGTTGACATGTGCGTTGCGTACAATGGCTTCAAGAACGATGTTGAATAGGTTGCATGATAACGCGTCGCCTTGCCTCAATCCTTTCTCATCATCAAAGGAATCGGTGGTGTTCTTACCAATTTTGACGGAGCAGCGAGATTTCTCCATCGTCATCCTGCACAGGCGGACGAGTTTGGCAGGGATGCCGAGACTCGACATGGCTCTGTATAATTCGTTCCTTTTCACGTTATCATACGCGACTTTAAAATCGATAAAAAGGTGGTGTGTATCGATCTGGAATTCCCGGGATTTTTCTAAAATCTGTCGGAGTGTGAACATTTGATCGACGGTTGACTTGCCTGGCCTACAACCGCACTGATATGGGCCGATCAGATCGTTGACAAAAGGTTTTAAGCGGTCACACAGGATGGCCGACAAGATTTTATAAGCGACGTTTAGAAGACTAATTACTCTGTAGTTGGTACATTTCAGAACATCTCCCTTTTTATGGATGGGGCACACTATACCGAGGTTCCATTCATCGGGCATACTTTCCTCCGACCAAATTTTGCAGATGAGCTGGTGTATGCTCCTAGCCAATTCATCTCCCGCTGATTTAAATAGTTCGGCTTGTAAGCCATCCGCACCATCAGCCTGGTACGACTTAAGTTTGGATATCGCCAGCCGCACTTCGGTTAGGTCGGGTGGACGGAACTCTTGGCCATCATCGTCTAAGTTGAATGGAGCGTTCTGCCTATTAGCGGCATCTTGGCTGTCTTCGCCATTAAGCAGTCTAGAGAAGTGTTCTTTCCAGATCCTCAGCACTGACTGTGTGTCTACTACCATATTCCCACTCTCAAGGCAATATAATGCTCTTTTCTATTTCTTGTTAACTACATATTTATGTAATTATTTTGACTTTAGAATTTATATATGTATGCATAGGTAAACACGAAAGAAGAAAAAAAAAATGCTTTTGGCTTTCTCAGTTTTCAGCTACACACATTCACCACATTGACTTCTTTTTGTGTATTCCTTTAAATAATTCGTTTAAATTCACTGTTAAAAAGTTCAATGACATTAAGGCGATACTTGTATATTTTAAAAAAAATAAACTATCATCTAATATTCTAATCTGTCAACATCCTCCGACGCACCGTCCGACCACCCGTTGAGACTTCAAATGAATGCGATAAATTTTGTTTAACTATTGGAGATTATTATCTCTCGATTTTGACAATTTTTGATTTACGAGGAGTATTGGAGTATTTTCGTGTCGCATCAACAAGTGTGTTATTAAATATTATTTTATGCTAAATACATTATCAAATATATTAGTGGTTTATCTCAAGGAAGTAAACAATTATGTACATTTTTGTTTTATTCTTTGATTTAAATTTGCAACAAAGAAAAACAAAACTAAATTAATACTTTCGATATTAACTCCGATTTCCTCATTTATTCCAATTAATTGTTGTTAGCAAAAATAAAGACAACATACAATTTGAATCATCATTTAAGCTTCTTAACAACATTCGTGTGTTAGCTGACACACGGATATAGAACTTGAACGTTTGACGATTTAACTTACTAATATTGATAGTCCGGCAATAATTCATCAATTGATGATGGTGGAAGTATTCTATTAGTTTGATAGTGGAGATATTTTATATAACAAATAAAAGATTATATTTTGAACAATTCTAATAGAAGTGTTACACACAAGCAGTGGCGGATACAGGGGGTGGCTATAGGGGCTAAAGCCCCCTCCCACAGACGATTTCTAACATTAATTAAAACATAGAAAGCAATACCTAAAGCTTGAAGAGGTAATTGAAAAAAACGGGGTCTAAGCTGAACAATTAACATGTCAAATGCAATAACAATTAAACCTAAAAACTTAGCTTAATTAACAAAAAAAAATCAGTTTTGGGACTAAAACCCGATTAGAATTTGAGAAAATCGAGGTGTCAATTTAAGCGTAATTGTTTCATACAACAGGAATTGTTTCTTACGGCCAGCCAGGGCCTAGAGAATATTGGTTGTTATATTTCCGAGGTCGGATTCAACCATACATACAAAACATTTTTGGACTAAGCGATTACAAACAAGAAATCTAGTCAAGAAGCCAAATTCCAAACGCCTTAAATTTCTCTTATTCAAAAGCAAATGAATATTTGTAATCCCTATAGACATATATCGACATTTGTTTTGAGCAAGAATATAGACTGCATGTAGCGTATACATGAACATTTATTCACGATTACAGAATTAGACTACATGCTATTTTTTAGAGCAGCCTTTTCTTATGCCCGACTAAAGGTCTTGAAGTTTTGACATTTTATTTTTCAATAGACAAAATATTATTTTCTGTGCTTTCCAGTGACAGTTCGAACAAAACATATACCTATTCTACTAGTTAATTGGGCTAAAGTTCACGAAAATGAGGTCTCCAGAGAGCTCATACTGTCAAAACACATCATATTATGAGCTTTTGCCAGTGAGACCCCTTATAACCGTTTCACTCCAAACCCAAAACGGGGTTTTCCAAAATGTCTTATGCGAAATTAAAAGACAATTTTGTAAATATTGGAAGTTAAAAATGGAAATGCAATGCATCCTGATTCGTTATATTTAATTTCTGTCTTAACCGAACAAGCTCACGTAGTAGTAAGGATGCGCGACTTTTTGTCATCTATTTGTATGACTTTTTAACTGAGCGCTGAATGCTTCACAAGGTGTGTTTGATTTTCATCCTTCAGATCAAAAATGTTTTGGACAGGTCTGATTTAAAACTTGTAGTTTAGCAAAAATGTATAGGAAAACTTGTGTTTTCGATCTAGGTTTTTAGCCAAAACCTATATTTTCGCGAAAACCGGGTTTTGGGTTTGGTGTGAAAAGTCTATTAGATATAATTTCCATTTTTTTCTCAAACTGGATCTCGAAGCCCCCCCCCCCACAGCCAAATCCTAGATCCGCTACTGCACACAAGAACTGATTCATGACAGTTTTGCTTTTATTATGAAAAATACGCGAGTGTTAAGAAGTTATCCAGTTCTTCAAATGCGAAATTAATCAAGTTAAAAGCTATCAGCTCGATATCTTCCCTAATTTCCTAAAAATCCCTTTAGGGGGAAGTATTTTTTTTTTCACAAGTGATGTTATGGTTCTGTCCGTCACTTTTCACTTCCCCGCGAAAAAGGACACATTTAAAATATTTTTATGGACTCTTCTTAAATTTGTTTTCCATAAGAAATGGAATATTTATACCAAGTTTCATCAACGTACCATTATTTTAAAGGGTGTTCAGCAATATTTACCTATCGTACTGAAATAATAGTCACAGCACTTACATTAAAATGACTTTAACTTTGTCGTATTGCCTTAGTTTGAATGTCATTAGATTCACCATTAAAAATTACCTTGAAATCATGTGCCATATGCATAGATTGTGCCAAAGTCATTTTTTCCTTTTGATGCACAAAAAACTCCGCCCCTCTACCCCTCAAAAAAAAACACCCATCTCTATACAAGATATTTTTATGAACTCTTTTGATTCTTCATTCTTATGGTAAAAGTAACGTTTTAGCCAAATTTCATGAGGATAGGAATTATTATTTTTTTCGAAGGATTTTGTGTCATACGGTTCACCGTAAGGAGTTCCAAAAAATCTCCTTTACCATAGCTATTGGGCTTTTCATTATGGGATTCATAGGTTACTTCGTAAAAGTAATCCACATCCCAATAAATAGCATTATGGTTCAATCGTAGATGTTGAATAAGTGCAAACAAAATCCTTTTATAATAGATTTTCATCATAGTTTAGTAGTAGTGTCATTTTTCGTTAACGTTAACATTTTACAATAATAATAATAATTAATTTTAACTATACCCGTGTTTTTTGATAGAGTGACTAGCCACTAAGTAAACGTTTTACACAGAAAACACAAACAAAATTCACTATAATAATTAATAATAATCAATAGTGTTGTTTCTACCTTTAAGTCATTTTTTTTAGATAATTGCCCCTCCCATCTTAACGGGGGTATAAAGACCCCCCTTCCGGTAAGATTTTTTCTATTATTTTGGCTCAACCTACACGCTCCAGTGCTCTGATGCATTTATGTCAACCATTCTTTATTTTCCATTATAGGCGTTTTTCTTTTTTAGTTCAGAGCAGAGCCTGAACTGTCAAACAAAAAATTGTGTTTGTTTTTTACCTCTGAACGTTCAAAGCTTCAAATTTGTGTTTCTTTTTTAGTTCTGAACGTGTTCTGAGCTTGTTCAGAGCAGACCGAGTTGAATGCTGAACACAAGCATTTGATAGGTGAAATTGAAAAAAAAGTGACAGTTTAGTGTTCAGGTGTGTTTCAAAAATAATTCTGAGCGCTCAGAACCAGAACACGCTTTGCTCAGAGGATGTTCAGAGCATGCTTGATATGCTCGGACTCTGTTCAGAACTCTTTTCTGAGCTAAAAAAGAAAAACGCCTTATAATATTTGTTAATTCTACTGTGTAATATTTTTTTATCGCAAAATTTTGAAATGCTGTATTTTGGAAACCATTCGGTTTACAGAGATGGTTAAGGGCTCAAATTGGAGCAAAGTAGGTTACTTCGAAATCGTAGAACAATGTTTTTTATTTAAAATTACTTCTTTAGGACTAAAATCCCCAATAACTGAAAAAAGCGCGAAAGAATCTCATTTTTTTGTTATTTATGACCATGAAGCGGTCGCCGCTCGAGGTCGGTTATTACTAGGCCAATATCCTAAGCAACTCAGCAAAAAATCAGAAATAATAGATTTGACGCAAACGATGCCTTCTATACAAACGACAAAGTCACCTGACTATATAATGTGTTTAAAGATTTTATTTTCAGAAATAAAATATGTTCTTTTCTTCAAAGTCCTATTAGTTTTTTTCTTTATTGCGTGGAACTTTAGAAACAACACCGGACTTTGATTTCTGTTTGGTTTAACAGGTCTTAGCTGTCATCTCAAAACGGAACCTAACCTACATATGCATATATTTTAACATTTGAATGTTTTATCATATGAGAAGTTTGTTGTTATTTTAAATTTGAGGTACGAGGAAGAAAATCTAAGTATCATAGATTGAATACAAAATAACGTAGGTATTCCATTGCCATGAAAATTAAATTTCTTATTGAATTCTAAGTTACCAACATTCAAATTCTCTATTGAATTCTAATTTTACCAATCGAAAATCCCATTAGCTTTTTTAGGTAACCAACTTGTTTTCACTCTTGTCTCAGATATGGTTCATCAATCGATATTGGATTGGAAAGTATCTTCTGAGCACTCGTTCTCTGACCATAGATACATTCAATTCAGTCTAAATGATGAAACTGAAAAGTCTCCTTCCTTCCGGAACTACAGGAAAACAAATTGGCTCCTATATAGGGAAACTCTTAAAAAGTTAATCAAACCTGACCTTTTTAATCCTCCCCTGAACAAAACTGATCTCGATAATAAAGTCCAAGATCTAACAAATGCACTCAACAAATCAATGATCACTTCCTGTCCTCTTACTAAAATTAGGGGCAAAAAGAAACCTCATTGGTGGAAGCCAGGGCTCGAACCGCTCAGAAAAGAATGTAGGAAACTTCTCAACAGAGCTAAATACACCAGAGAAAGTTTAGATTGGGATATATATAACAACTCGCTGAAAGTGTATAAAAAACAAATGAGGATAACTAAAAGAACTTCTTGGTGGAACTTCTGTGACAAAATAGAAGATTCTTCAGAAGCATCCAGACTTAGGAAAGTCCTCTCTACCAATCCAGGGATGCCAAGCTCTCTTAAAACAGCAGATGGCTCCTGGACCAAATCCTGTGAGGAATCACTAAATTTGTTACTTGATACTCACTTCCCAGGTAGCTCACAAATTGTCTCAAATACTGAATTCACTCAGTCACATGACTTGGTCAATCAAATACCAGGTCTGATTACAAGGGACAAGCTCCAATGGGCTATAGACAGCTTCCAACCTTATAAATCCGCGGGACCAGACGGCATTATACCTGCTGAACTTCAGAGATCCTCAGATATCATAATTCCTATACTGGAAACTATACTGAATGGTTGTCTATATTTCATTCATATTCCTTCATTATGGAGAGAGGTGAAAGTTGTCTTCACACCCAAAGCTGGAAAATACTCCCAAATTAATCCAAAAGACCTGAGACCAATTAGCTTATCATCATTCATTCTTAAAACTTTCGAACGTCTGATTGATATCCACCTGCGTGACACTATAGAGCTTAACCTTATCTCTAAAGCACAACACGCTTACTGTAAGGGAAAATCGGTGGAAACTGCTCTTCACACCTTAGTAAGATCTATCGAATACTCCCTGCACCATAAAGAGTACACGCTTGCGGCTTTCCTTGATATAGAAGGCGCCTTTAACAACGTCAGCGGCCGTGCAATAGTAGGAGCACTGGAAAATTTGAAGGTGGACGGCCTACTGATTAAGTTGATAGACCATATGTTGGGAAGTAGGGTCATCAACTCTGCATTGGGAGGCTATTCCACTAGAAGATCTGTCACTAGAGGCACACCACAAGGTGGGGTCCTTTCACCACTTGTATGGAACTTGGTCATAAATGACTTACTGACTGTCCTGGAGGGTGAAGGATTCAAAGTGATTGCGTATGCCGATGATGTTGCAATAGCTATATCAGGGAAACACCCCCAGGTTCTTACAGAACTTCTTCAAACCGCTCTTAACAAGCTAATAAAATGGGCAGAACGCTGTGAGCTAGGTGTAAACCCCCGCAAAACAGAACTTGTCCTCTTCACAAGGAAATATAAAATACCACAGATAAATCCTCCAACAATTAATGGTGTTCCACTTTCCTTTTCAGATGAAGCCAAATATTTAGGTCTCATACTGGATAAAAAACTAAGTTGGAAACCTAATATTCAAGAGAGAATTAAAAAAGCCACTGTTGCTTTATTCTCCTGTAAAAAAGCTATAGGTACTAAATGGGGTCTATCCCCTGCCATAACTCACTGGCTCTACACTGCGGTCGTAAGACCGATTTTCACTTATGGGGTAACAATTTGGTGGACTGCTCTAGATAAAGTCACGTACTGTGACCAGCTGAGCAAGGTCCAGAGATCAGCAAGTATGTGCATAAGTGGAGCTCTCCGCTCGACACCATCAGCTGCACTAGACATACTCCTCAGCCTCACACCCCTCGATATATATGGCAAGCAAATGGCTGCGAACACAGCCGTCCGCCTTAAAGCCATTTCTCAATGGACCAACAACTCTATCGGTCATACTAAAATTCTAGACTTATATGAATCTATTCCTTGTCATTCCGACTATACCACATCCAAACTAAATTAAGACAAAAGTTTCCAGGTCACTATACCCTCAAGAGAATCTTGGGACGTTGGGGACCCTCTCAAAGGTGATTCAGTTCATTTTTATACTGATGGGTCGAAAACTGAGGAAGGAGTGGGTGGCGGAGTGTACTCAGACAGACTTAATTTAAGTCTCTCCTTCCGGCTCCCTAACCACTGTAGCGTATTCCAAGCGGAAATCCTGGCAATTAAAGAACCTCTGTCTTGGCTGAGAGAAAACGTGATATCAACATCGGATATACGCATCTTCTCAGATAGTCAAGCAGCACTTAAATCTCTCAACTCTGTCTCTACCAACTCCGTTACGGCCCAAAACTGTCGATCTTTGGGTGCCGGGCCATAGAGATATTCCGGGAAATTGTAAAGCCGATGAACTTGCCAGAAATGGAACTCTAATGCCCGTTTTGCCTAACAGGCGGAACATAGGTATACCGATCGCTACGTGTAAACTTTTGCTAAAACAAAACTCTGCAAGGAAAGCAAACTCTAGATGGACAAACCTTACTACATGCCTGGCCACAAAAGAAATCTGGCCATCGCTAGACCCTAGGCGCTTTAAAAGTTTGCTATCACTTAGCAGATCACAAATTAGCTCCGTAATAGGTGTCATAACAGGACACTGCCTTATAGGAAAACACGCCACAAGACTTGGCGTTTTCTCAAATGACTTCTGTAGAAGTTGCATGGACGAAGAGGAGGAGGAAACAATTCCTCACCTCCTCTGCACATGTCCTGCTCTTTCACAGAGGCGCAGACTCCTTCTTGGGGACTACTTTTTCAATGATCCAAGCGATCTAGCTAATACAGACATACACTGTCTCTCTCGCTTCATAAAAAGCTCCGAATGGTTTTCGTAATGAGGATAATCTCCTCATTCCTATCATGTGGTATCACAACGGACCTAATTATGGTCTAAGTGTGTCAGCCGTTTTCCTGACAGCCACTTTAACCTAACCTAACCTAACTTGTTTTTTTTAGACCCAAAAAAATGCTGTGAGCTCTAAGTCTAACCAGCACCTGTCATAGAACTGTTTGTTTTTTTATTCATTTTTTAATTTCTCGTTAACGGCTTCACTACTTTCGACCAAATTTTGTAAGTACTTTAACACTTTTTCACATACAAATTTTCAAAAAAAAAAAAAAAAGTTGTTGGTTGTAAAGATATTGGGGCATATTCATAGTCGCCGATAAACCCCGGGCTAACTAAACTACAGTTTAAGACAATTTTGGACAAACATACATTATACAGCCCGCTTTAACTTACAAATTGTTGGTTTTATATTTGTATACGATAACTAGCGGCCCGTTACGTGCTTCGCTACGTATAAAGTGAAATAATAAAACAAATTAACTGGAACATCAAATTCATTTATTCAAACAAAAAAATATTTTATTAATTGTTAGCTATTTTAAAACTTAATCCAAAACATTTGGATAAACAATATTTTTTGTTTTACCATTTTGAGAATGAATAAACAAACGGCTGGGGTTACCAACTCTGGAACAGGCAACATAAAGTTGGCCATGTGAAAAACATGATTCCTCCAAATTTACACCACAAACGTGAAGAGTTTGCCCTTGGGCCTTGTTGATAGACATCGCAAATGATAAACGCAGAGAATATTGTAATCGTTTGAATTCAAATGGCATATCAGTTGGAATCATAGGGATACGCGGTATCAAACGAACTTCTCCTTTTGATTTACCAGTTAAGATCGTAGCTTCAATCAAATTTGGCAATAGATTTTTCACTGCCAATCTGGTGCCATTACACAGTTTTGGTGGATTAATATTTCGCAATAACATAATCAAAGAACCAACTTTCAGATTCAAGCTATGCGGTGGCATACCAGCCGGTTCCAATGAATTTAAAAATTCAATTGGATAATTCATTGCCTCATCTTGATTGATAACACTGTCAATTGATTTATATGTCTTGACTACACCTGGCAGTTTCGATTGAATTTGTAAATTAATGGCATTGATATGAATGTTCTTTGGTGCTAAAATGGCGCGTTCTCTCAACCAATCATAATTTACGTTTGGGATGTCCCAAAAACAAATGAATACAATGGTTCGGGTGGAGTTTCTAATGCTGGCAATCTCACTTTACCATTAGCAGAACACATGCCGGGCGTTTCACCTGGGAAGTTAGCCGCATCACAATGTGGACATATTGCGTCCATCATTCCAATGTATCCGTACATACTATAATCAATCTGACTATTGTAATCAAAAGCAGCACGCATCATTTCAGCCAAAACAGGACGACGTATTCGTGATCGCCGTGCAAGATTCAGTACAGGTACAGGGTCAACAGATCTATTTTGTGCATTACGTTCACGCTGCGATGCATTAGCTTGTGCGCGTAAATCTGCAGTCCGTGATTGTCTTAGTAGTGCCACATAACTTGCATTACGTGTTCGCCGACCTATATTTGCTTGTCTGGCACATTCACATTTTAAGTAAATTCCAATTTGACAGCGAAATCCTTGCTTTAAGAAAATATAATTACAAAGCAATAATTATCGCTGACAATTTGCTTTAATCGAATAACCGCTCTACCAATTTAGTGCAAATTTCACATAAACCATCTACTAAATAATCCAAACAAATCCTGAACATTTGGTTTGAATAAGTGAGCCCATTCTTGAGTTATAAAATTACAACGAAAAGTGGCATTGATTTTTATATATATAGATAGATAAACTTGCAATACAATCAAATAGCTTCACAAGTTTAAATTTTTAAAAATATTGTAGAAACTTTACGAAAGCGATACTTATTAAATATTGGTTTTGTATATTTGAAAACAAATTCAACGGTTTACTATTTTTTATAAAATAAGCAAGCAAATACAGTGCGCAAAAATGTCTTCAGTCTTCAATAGCTTTTGCTTAATTTATAGCCTGAAGGGTGAACATGAATCAACCCCTCCCCCGACATTTTATATAAATTATCAGGAGTATTAAGAAATTATAATAATATAATCAGCTAGGTTCCAGAAATCACTTTCTATCAAAATAAAATTGAAATCGATGTGAAATAAAATTTGGTGTTCCGCATTTCACTTTTATCGATATCAATTTCATTTTTTTCGAAGTTAAAACTGATCGAATTTCCGTGTTCTACATTTCGATTTTATCGATTTTCACGTGATTTCAATTCGACCAGATATTCTCAAGTGAAACTGGGAAAGCAAGCTGTTGCGTTCTAAAATATAAATGATTTTTCATATTTTATAAATATTTTTCAAGTAAAATAACTTATTTCAACATGGGAAGCATAAAATTACTGCGCAGCACGCTATATTTTAGGATTTTGTTTTAATCAAAAAAAAAAAATCGAAGTCTGAGTTTTTGTGTGTTTATTTTAAAAAGCAATAAGTAAATAAAATATTGAAAACAGAATTTTTTAGTGCATTGACTTAGAAGTGTCCTTTTCT
Organism: Melangyna quadrimaculata; assembly: GCA_949320155.1. Lineage (NCBI taxonomy): Eukaryota > Metazoa > Arthropoda > Insecta > Diptera > Syrphidae > Melangyna > Melangyna quadrimaculata. Next base: position 24,662,063 of record OX439485.1, read on the forward strand.
GTTAAAAATAGGGTAGGTAGGATCTTGAAGTGGTTGCGGCAATTTAACACACATCCTATGACATCAGAAATACTAATTTTATCCATGAAATATCGTTTCGTTCGGAATCTGACTGAGAGCTTAACGCCCGAGGATGGAGAATACTCCGAAGCTACGTCAGCATCTTTCCTAACCAATTGTTGATAGTTCCCTTCTGCAAAAAAAAAAATTCAAAACAGCAGCCAGATACAATGTACAGGGAATGGAAGATTTTGCTAGATACGGCGCAACAGCTTCCAACAACCTTTTAAAGGCGTTCTTTACTTAGCGAAAATATGACACAAACCTGAATTAAATAATAAATTTTAATAAAAACTTTTGTTGAAAAATTCCATTAGGTACTCACGCTGCATCAGCAAATCATATGGATTAGGAAGGTCTCTCAACGTACGTCTTTTAATTTTATGTATTGCAAATCTTTTTTTCTAGAGTTCCAAGACCGCATCAATGAAAACGTCACTTTTTTTTAAATTGTATTAAAAGAAACACATATGTAATTGAAAATTGATGAACGAATATCAATCAGCATGACAGATTTGATTTCACTGTAAGTGATTTCGAAAAGCTTTCGAAATTATGAAATCGATCGAAATGTGGAATATGGAAAATAAATTCACTCGATTTTCAATTTCGATTTTATTTTCATTTCACGTGATTTCTGGAACCTAGCTGAATTAGTTGGAATGCTCAAAAAAAATATAACTCATTTAAAAAAGACGTTAATAAGGAATAGATCTTCCTGAATGCACAGTTACAGAAATCTTATTGGATAGCAGACTTTATTACATTACCCGTGTTTTATTGGAAAATCTATCCATAGTAGTATTCCATAGTAGCTATCCATGATAGGATTTTACATGAATAACAAATACAACATCGGCAGTATGAATACTGCCGATAAAAGTTAAAGTAGAAACATACTGCGGATAGTTTTCCGAGTCTCGAATGGATTTTTGGTGATTTCATTCTCAAATGTTGGTTACTATTAAGCTGGCCATACACGACCGAACCGAACGGATTGGAGCCAATTGGCTCCGAACATTTTGTACTGGATAAATGACAAAAAGGTTCGGCGCCGAACCATTTGGATATTAAGCCAGTCGGAAAACCACGAAAAAAATTGATTCCGAGCCGTTCGGCTCGGTCGTGTATGGCCAGCTTTAGTTTTTTCGTGAAGTTAATTTTGACTGCTTCTGATTCTCACAAATATATTTTTTTTTTAATATTCTGACAGGTGTTCCTTCAGTTAAACCAATTTTGAAATACAAAAACCAGGCTACTGCGGATGCGTTTTTCTGGAAATTTTCTACTGTACTATTTATAGAATGCCAAAAAAACACGGGTATTATTAGACACTTACAATTATTGCATCAATCTAACAACTAAGTTGGCTTTATTAATATGATTTTATAATTTTATAATGCTGTTTAAGCCTCACGATTTCATCTTCATGATGAATATAATCATATTAATAAAAGAGAATATGTTTTTACCAAATTACCATAAACGATTTGCATATCACTATTAACCACTTTTGTTGCATAATAAAATTATTGCTTCTAGGAACTTAAGTATTGACAACTTTCTATCTTTTTTGAAATACCAGAAAACATTCCAATTATTTTTTTTTTTTTATTTTTTTTTGCCACAATTAAACGGTCTTCCAGCTAGAACACGGCACATCTATTCAGGTGTCATCAACCTGCTAATATACACAACACACACCATACATGACATATCATTTGCAACGATGCGATGCGATGGAAAATTTATCATCGCATTGCATGTCTTGAGCGTGGTCTCCTCTGATGGTGTTGGACCTGGTGCATAATCTCATCGCGATCAGCTTTGACAGTCAGCGCGGCGGCGATCTTTGACATTGCATTAGTCATTTACGGATTTATTGCCAATCGAGAGGATCACATTTTTGTTAAAACAAGTAACGACAAATGGACTGGGCATGCGCATCAGTTTATTGTGAGCAATGTTGTGCCGGCAGCAGGTGTCGTTATAAATTCTCAGATCTGATGGTAAAGATCAAGTTATATAGGATTTTGAATAATAATTAATAAGGATGGCATTTGAATGACCAGCAAACAATGTGAAGGTCGAAAACAAACATGCAGTGCAAGTTTAAGAACTTTTACTTCGATAACAATAGGTTGTGAGTATTACATTTTTTTAAAAACAAATTAAACGTGATTGTAACCCGATTGCTAAACAAAAAAAAAAATTATTATTTAAGTTTTTCATCCGTTTTTAATTGCGATGGGGATTCATGTACTATGTATAATAATTTTATAGGTATACATATATGACAAGTTGTTGATACGTAACAAACAAATTAAACTCGATTTTGATCAAACTTGCTCTAACCATGATGGGGAAGACGAAAAAAGTGGGTCTTATAATTATGTCTGTCTGTCTGCAGTGTAAAATGGATTTTCTTTAAACTAGGTAGGTACCTATGTATGTAGGTATATGTTTTTTTTTTTAATTCTTTCAGGACCAAAAATAAGAGTTGGTACAAATTTTTTAGCAGCTAAGCAAAATATTAATTTTCTCAAAACGGTTCGTATTTTGATACAAAAAACTCAGGTAATTGCTATACAAAAAGTTTATTTTTTAGTACTACTTGCGATATATAGGTTATGGGTTCAACCACAGATGCAATTCAGAGTATAAGAATCAGAATGGAGAAATATCGGGATTTCTCGAGAGATTTGCATATTCTATTGGTTGATTTAGAAAAAGCATTCGACAGACAACCACGAGATCTGATATGGGTTGCATTTAGGCAACGAGGAGTTCCGGAAGTCTACGTGCGGATGGTCGTGGGCATGTACGAGCAAGTTAAAACAAATGTAAGATGCCCCGCAGGAATCACCGACGAGTTCCCATTTAGAGTGGGTGTACACCAGGAAGGTGTCTTGAGTCCTTTGCTCTTTATTACTGTCCTTGACTTTCTGCTTGAGGATAAGGTGACGGACCCCAAAGTGAATCAGTTATTCTTTACTGACGATGGAGCCATCATTTTCATAAGTGAAGATCCTGTGTACTTGAAACGAGCACTGGATGTATGGGTGGATGTTCTGGAGGGAAATGGATACCGCATTAGCGCGAAAAAGACCGAATACCTATGTTGTCCATTTTTTCATCCACACAGGCCTATTTCGGACATCTATTTGAATGGAACAGTGCTTCCCAAGTGCGAAAAGTTTAAATATCTTGGATCTGTGATTAACAGCGAAGGATCTTGTGATGACGACATCAAACATCGCGTAAGCGTTGGTTGGATGAAGTGGCGGGAAAACTCTGCCATCTTCTCTGATAGAAAAATATCCCCCTAAGCTGAAAGGAAAGCTCTATACACGGCAGTTGTTCGTCCACCACTTACGTATGGTTCACAGGGTTGGACAATGTACAAGAAGTATGAGAGTAAATTGAAGGCAGCTGAAATTAAGATGCTTCGCATGACAGCAGGAGTGACAAAGCTTGATCGAATAAGAATCAAGAGAATCTGAGGAAGCCTACACGTCAAAAGTACCGTCTTGGACAAAATACAGCATGACGAACTTAGCTGGTACTGTCATGTATAAAGAAGATGCCATGAGAACCCAGTTCGCGGAAGAAAGGCAGGCGCAAAAACTCCTGTATGAAACAAATGCAACGACACCTACATTTAGTTGGCCTCAGACATGGAACAATCCAAAATCGAGATCGGGGGGCCTGTCGACGTTTTCTGAGGTCAAACCGGCAAACCCCACAAGTGGAACCCTAGGTGAAGCCGTAGAGTGGGAGAGTTGTGGTCTCCCTCGAGATCAAGACAATCGCCGCGCCGGTTAAATGATGAAGAAGATAAAGGTTATGGATTCGCAAAAAAAATCAAACACAAGATATTAATTTTACCTACCATTACAATGATAAAAAGCACAAGTGGGTCTATCTATCTACGCACACACAGCTTAAACGTCTGAATGGATTTCGGGTGCCATCAAATAAAGTCCAAAACCAAATTTTGGACTTTATTGCACTCCTAGGTGTGAAATAAAGTCCAAAGCCATATTGGACTTTATTTCACACCTAAGAGTGCAATAAAGCCTTATGGCTTTAGTTTAGTACAAAAAACTTTGATAACAGTTCAACTGAAAACATAGGCGCCTGCCAGACGACTGAGCATACCCTAAGCGGAGCAACGGAGTCTCGTCAGCGGGACAAAGTACCCGAAGAGTTAAAATCCTTGAACCCGCGAAGCGGGCCACCCAAAGTACTGTATACTGTTTAGTATACAAAAAAATTAAATAACAGACCGACTGACAACATAGGCCCGCGAAATTTATGAAACAACCTTATTCAATTTTCAAACAAAAATAAAAATATTTTTTTTTATTTAATAAGGTTGTTTCATACATTTCGCGCGCCTATGTTGTCAGTCGGTCTGTTATCAAAGTTTTATTTGTACTAAACAGTACTTTGGGTGGATTGCTTCGCGGGTTCTAGGATTTTGACTCCCTTGTCGCTAAATTGGAAGATTTGTACATTCATATGCCGTACTGATTTTTGTGGAACAAAAACTTATTGGTGGAGAAAATTAACTAAAAAATATTTAAAAAACACGTTTTTTGGCTTTTAAAGACTAAGATATTTAGAAAACCTGAGCCAGTACGAAAATTCTGAGTTGAAATTTAAAGCACAAAAACCATCTGGAAAAGTAAAAATTGGCTTATGCCGCAAGACAAGATATGTCCCCTGTTGCATGAATAACAAACATTTGCCAACGGTTTTTTTGTTGTTTTATTGAGTCAAAATGTCTACACTCTGCAACATTACAATATAGTATTTTAAATTTTCAAGAATCTTAGCACAAAATTTTGAATTTACAGAATTTTAAACTAAAGAATTCGGGAGTTATAGAATTTTGGAATACACAATAACGACCCGCTTCCAAAACTTAATTTTTTTTATGATTAAACAATTTTTCTGTGTTACTATTAGGAATTTTTCTTGAAAAAGTGTCCGAGAAGATCAACTCCCATTGGGAGTGGCAAGTAAGGTATCAACGCTGACGTACACAGAAATGATCTTTTGGCACTGCTATTCCACGAATTGTCACCGGAACTGTGATAGAATTTTAGAATTTTGAGGAAGAAAATTTGCATAGGCAAGGTCGTGTAGATTTCGACTCAATTGGCGCTATACTTCAAATTAAAATAAGAAATCTCAAATACTGCATTAGGTACGGATAATTTTTTTTAGCTTTAGAATTCAGATGAGTATCACTCAAACGTCTTCTGTGCCTTTAAACTGAGGCACCGAGTACTAGGAATAGATTTCTTGATCTCATCACTATACTAGGAATGCAATTTGGTTAACAGACAGATTTATTGCCATCAAATACAAATGCACCAATCTTATATTCCGGTTCGGAGGCTCAGTCAAACGCTATAACCACTATGCCAACGCTAGTTAGAAGGTATTTAAGGATAGGAAAGAATTTTTGTTGGTATTGAGAACACCATGTAATAACAAGGATGACATCATGGGGTTCGAAGTCACACCTCTTAGTAAGCAGTCATCAAACCTAAATTTTTGAAATAACTCTGGGTTCTTCAACTATAGGGCCACACCTGGTCCGACTCCTATATTTCTTCCCACCACCAACTCAAAATTCCTTTCAAATTACCAGCATGATCATATACGTAGTATATGTAGTTCTTCCAATTAAGAACATTTTTCCCTTTTTCTTATATTCCGTGAGAATTTCAAAAGAACTGATTCGATTAGCCATTGGCCAAATCTAGATATACACAACCTACGAGTAGTATAATATCTCTTTCCTCTGAAATCCCTCTCTCAGCATTCTTATCATACTGCAATAAATTTCCTCTTAATCAACCAAGGAATTCCCAGAGGACGCTTAGAGCTCCAGACGAGCGTAAGCTGTCAATCATTCCATTCCTTACCAAAGTGCTGGTCAAGTGGATATGTCTATATATTTAAGTTGTACACCAGAAACCACCGAACGTTGTGTTCCTTCGCATTGCTATAGGAGAACCCAGGATTCCCAAAGCAAGAATAGATATCGGTATTTGCTAGTTTAGTCGTAAATTATTCCGAGACACTTTGTTCCCTTATTAATCGCGGATTTGTTATACAAAACATTAAACACTCCAATACCAGCCTCACAGTTGCGTTGCGTTCGCATTCATTCCAAATTGATAAGTCTCATGTCTGAGGTTCGTATATAGCTCTCGTTATGGCAAACCGTATATTAATGCTGGCCATAATGATGGTGCTCATTAGGCCCCGATGCGATGTGGATGTGGAGGCGAATCGCCTGAAAACGGTAAGATAGATACACTGCCTGCCAAGCCTGGTAGAGAGGTAGATTATTATTAAATATTTGGTAATACGCAACGCAGCACACTACTCTTGGGCATCGTGTAAGCCTAATTAGATAGAAGCTTTGAGATAATAAAAACAACAACAACTGCAGACCTCGTGTCCAGTCAACCTCATTGCCAATTCGTCCAGTTATGCAATTAAAGAAAACACACATTCCCATTCGACGAGTGCTCAGTCCGAGGACCACCCCAAAAGGAGCATCTTCGATTCGAGAAATGCAAATCCCACCATCACGGTTTTTTTAATTAGAACTAGGAGATGAAAAGCAGACCGTTGCATTGGGTTCGTTCGTAGTTCGTACCGAGGAGCACTTAAAATAAATTAAAAATTAATGTAACCAGTCGAGGAGCTGACAGTATAGATTTTTGGCGTGACTTTTTTCCGCAGAGGTTGTTGTTGTTAACCGTGACTGTGACTATGAGCCCTGCGACTGCTCCTGGTCTGATGGTAAGGCGGCTGCTGTGAGACAACAGACATGGCAAACAAGTTCACCAACTTAAAAATGTCATCGATTTATAAACTGAAGTTATTTGTTGAGATGGGACGAGCAGCCAGCAGCAGCAGCAACCAGCAACAGCAGCACAAGCTAGAAGGAGTCTTCTAGAAATGGCTTTGACTGTGGAAATTAATAACTACACTGTGACACGTACAAATAGCCAGCGTCATGAAAGTGTCTCCAGGTTGTTGCGTGCATCCACGAATCCATATTCTGACTTCCATACATGGAACTATAGTAAGCCGAGAGGGGCTGGATTGACTTGCCCTGACTTCTCCTTTCGGTCTTCGTATTATATGCGTGCTACTTGCAGTTGCAGCAAAACTTGACGATTTCAATTAAATTTTTATTTCCTTCTTGGAATAAAGGCTTATAGCTTAGCCACTTAGATACGTGCTTCGAACACACATTTGGGGGTGGAGACGAAGGATTGCAATTTTGCAGAATGTGTAATTCAGGCAGGTGGAGGAAGTCAAGACATCAGAAAACTGTAATTAGTGCAATGCTCATGGAGTTGAAGGAAACAATATTTTCTACAGAAAAAGACGTTGGACATTAGTCTTTTTTTTTTTTGTTTCTTTTTTAAGTTTTGCAGTGCGTGAAATTGTGAAAACGATTATAAATTTATTTAACGTCGCATGCAATGCTTTTACCAGGGATGGCAATTAAAATGGTTATCAGTTATTCAACACTTCAAGTTAACTATTGAAAATAGAATAGAAATAGACAAAGGGAAACATTATTTACTGAAAAATAAATAATAACCTGGAAACTTTTAGAGGGTAAAATATTTTCTGACATTGAGCTTTAGGTCATTTTCATGAAGCCAGTTAATTTACATAGAAATTTGCATACAACACTTTTTTTGTCATAACTGCAGATTTCTTAAAATATTTTACGGCACCACTGGCTTTGTTAACGAAAAATAAATTGATACTTAGAAAATTAGGAGCGTGCAGCGAGTGTTTGCATACAAATGTTGCCGCATTGCATAATTTTATTAAAGCTGAATTTTTGTAATGTTTTAGCGGGAATGGTGTCATTAACTTTATTTGACACTTGCCAATAAGACATATACAGTGGTGCCTAATGTCAGTCAGGCCTCTTAGTTCTGTCTGACTCGCAGTATCATTTACGTTATGGTATCAAAGCTTCTTGGTATATGTTCTTTGAACAACCTTGCAACTATTGCCCAATATTTCCCATTCAGGCAGACACCTTTACTTTTTAATAAGGGTATTCATGCTACGTTGTAAGTTTACATGAACGACCTTTTTATTTATTTGGTTAAATGCTGTGTAATTGAATCAGCTATTCGATAAACGTCAAATATCGAACGTCAAAAAGTGGACGCGTTCACATTTCGAAGTTATTTTTTAATTGAGAACCTCTCCCGAACCAACGCGAAATCGTAGCCCAATGTCTCGGAACTATATAAAAGGTAAGAACACGACAATAGTCGTGTTTTAAGCGTAAGTCGCCTTTTTAGGTGGAACTATTTTAGTCGCAAGTTCACGCCAGTGTTCGGGCGAAAATGAGCGAATACAAAAAATTCATATGGTGCTTCCTTTCGGAATTGAAGAGTAAATGTAGATGTCCGAATTATTTTTTCTTGTATAAAATGCGTTTTTGTTCACAACTTTTATCAGAAATTAATAGCGATCTATAGTTACAGAACATGGTCAGAGTTTTTTTTAGTTCTCCGAGATACCATATATGTATCTTATTTCTGAACACGTCTAATTTTAAAAATCACAATGATGTTTGGTTTTACCAAACCATTTTCCCAAGCAAATTCGTAGGGGAATTTTATTCAATTTGTGTAAATTATTTCGCATACAAATTTTGACAGTTCAAAAAGCAAATGGTAAACTTACGCAAATGGTAATGGTAAACTTATCCAATGTTTTATATCGTTGAATAAATACCAGGCGAGCGCCTGGTCACAATCCGCATCAAAGGCAAATTTTAGAACATTTCGCGGATTTGTGTTCACGCCCCCCATTAAAGGAGAGAGGACTCAACCAAATAAGCATTCTACGATCTCCTGGAGACAACGTATGATATGTGCCCGAAGTACGACGTGAAGATCATTCTTGGTGACTTCAACGCAAGATTCGGAAAGGAGGGCATCTTTGGTTCGATAGTCGGAGGACACAGCCTACAGGTAATGCTGCAGACTCAAACAAGAGCTGCTGAGAGAGTGGCCCGGGAGCTCTACGGGCTGAAACGAAAAGAGGAACGCCGACTTCTCAGGAGGAAAAAGAGAGAGCACGAGAAGCGGGCGGTAGAGTCTATTGAGGGTTGTAGCGGTAGGGGAGATGTTCGAAAATTTTATCAGAGGGTGAAGCGATCCACCCAAGGATTCAAGGCTAGAACGGAAGCCTGCCGAGATGAGAGTGGGAATATGGTAGTAGACACACAGTCAGTACTGAGGATCTGGAAAGAACACTTCTCTAGACTGCTTAATGGCAAAGACAGCCAAGATGCCGCTAATAGGCAGAACGCTCCATTTAACTTGGACGATGATGGCCAAGAGTTCGGTCCAACCGACCTAACCGAAGTGCGGCTGGTGATATCCAAACTTAAGTCGTAAGGCTGCTGGTGCGGATGGCTTACAAGCCGAACTATTTAAATCAGCGGGAGATGAATTGGCTAGGAGCATACACCAGCTCATCTGCAAAATTTGGTCGGAGGAAAGTATGCCCGATGAATGGAACCTCGGTATCGTGTGCCCCATCCATAAAAAGGGAGATGTTCTGAAATGTACCAACTACAGAGGAATTAGTCTTCTAAACGTCGCTTATAAAATCTTGTCGGCCATCCTGTGTGACCGCTTAAAACCTTTTGTCAACGATCTGATCGGCCCATATCAGTGCGGTCTTAGGCCAGGCAAGTCAACCGTCGATCAAATTTTCACACTCCGACAGATTTTAGAAAAATCCCGGGAATTCCAGATCCATACACACCACCTTTTTATCGATTTTAAAGTCGCGTATGATAGCGTGAAAATGGACGAATTATACAGAGCCATGTCTAGTCTCGGCATCCCTGCCAAACTTGTCCGTCTGTGCAGGATGACGATGGAGAAATCTCGCTGCTCCGTCAAAATTGGTAAGAACACCACCGATTCCTTTGATGTTGAGAAAGGATTGAGGCAAGGCGACGCGTTATCTTGCAACATATTCAACATCGTTCTTGAAGCCATTGTACGCAACGCACATGTCATCACCAGCGGTACAATCTATCAAAAGTCCGTTCAATTGCTTGCTTATGCGGATGACATAGACATTGTCGGCAGAACGAAGCGAGCTGTGGCAGGGGCATTTGCGAGCATTGAATCGCAGGCGGATAGAATGGGATTGGCGGTTAATGAGGACAAGGCGAAGTATATGCTGTCATCGAGAGAGGAATCTCAACATCGTCGACTCGGGCAAAATATCACGATGGACAGATATAACTTCGAAGTTGTCAAGGACTTTGTCTACCTGGGCTCCACTATTACATCGCAGAATGACATCAGTGCAGAGATCAAGCGAAGAATTACTCTTGCCAACCGCTGTTTCTTCGATCTAAGAAGGCATTTAAGTAGTAAGGCCCTCTCTCAGAGAACCAAGGAGACTTTATACAAAACCCTTATCATCCTGGTCCTGCTTTATGGGTCAGAAGCATGGGCACTGAAGAACAACCAAGAGGTTTTGAGAATCGCAGAGGATAATTTTGGAAGCCAAGGAGATTCAAATAAAGAGAAAAAAAAAAGGAAATTAATTTTTGGGAAATTGGAGAACGTTAATTTTGCTTTGGTGTAAAAGTGGGTTTATTTTGTTCAGACTGGAAAATTTGGAGTCGAGATCCATTCGAAGCTAAGAATTAGTTTTTCACGTTGGAAGGAGGGATTGGCAGTATTGTTATAAAAAAAAAGATAAGTATATTGGTTTTTATTTTGTCCTTTTACAATAGTTTTATATCCACCGTAATTTTCGAAGACGTATTTAAATCGTCATTTTTTTCTCGTTTGGCTTTTGCTACCGAAAGAAATTTCGGTAAAGCGAAACTCGCGACCTTTTAATTAATCCGTTTTACTATTTCGGGACCTAGCGTTAACGGTCCATATTTCTTTTTTTTTACTTGTTTCCTTTGTCTAAAAGATCTTGGGTTTTAGACCTACTTAATTGCAAGGTTTCCCAGGCAAATTGACTTTCATTAAAATCTTAATTCGAAATCATATACATATTTCGTCTTTCTATTTACAAAATTATTTCACCGTCGCTTTCCGCTTCAAAGGTTTGTAATTTCCTTAATAAAAAAAAATTGCTGGCGCCCTTTTATAATTTTCAGGTTCTACACCCCTGCGGTGTTATATAAAAAAAAAACAAAACAAAACAATCATTTTTAATCGGTAATTTTAATTCACTTTTTACGATCCGTAAAAAGCGAATCGCGAACCCCCCCATCGCTGAGCATAGCCGTGGTGGTAGCATTTTGTTTTATTGCTGCCTGTTACACTTTTCTTATTCGCCTTGCTTTAGTTTTCTTCTTCGCCAACTTTGACAGTTCGGCTTTCAGTTTCTTTTTTGCTTACCATCGCAATTTATTTGTGTCGGTCTTCGTCGACGCATCTCGTTTTTTTTTCTTTTTAAAAATAAATTTATAAACTATAATTCGGTTTTCGCGAAATAAAAGTGTAACAAATTGGCGAGAGGAAGATTCTTCGTGTGATTTTCGGTCCGGTGTGTATCGAAGGAGTATGGAGGAGAAGATTCAACGACGAGCTATACGGGCTATACAGCGACGTTGACCTGGTCAAAAAGCTGAAAATACAGCGGTTGAGATGGCTGGGGCACGTGGAGCGTATGGACAGCAACGCACCTGCCCGACGAGTCTTTGAATCCAACCCCGATGGGGTACGCAGCAGAGGAAGAACCCGTAACAGGTGGCGCAATCAAGTGAATGACGACATCAAAGCACTCGGTGTGCGCAACTCGAAGCGGCTAGCTAGGGACAGAGCTGGCTGGAGGGGCTTGTTATTTGAGGCCGAAGCCCATCCTAGGCTGTGAGCGCCATCAAAAGTAAGTAAGTATATTACTATTAGATAAGAAAGTGTTCTTAATTCCGCGAAATCCCGACAAAGCTGAATTTTGTCGGAGAGCTTCATTTTTTCATCCTTAACATTTACTCAAAGTACCTCCCCTAAATTTGGAGTGGAGCTAAATGATTTAAGGGGGGATGGTAAAGGGGGTAAAATATGTCATTTTGTAGATAAGTCTACTGCCTACAAGTTGTTCTTGGATAATTTTGTGAAAAAATAAACTTCTCGGGAGTTATTAAACAAAATACGAAAAGTCAAGTTTTTCAAGATGGCGGCATTTCATTTCCGTTACCACTCTTAAAACTTGGTTCTTTGACAGAAAATATTTTTCCAAACATAACACAAAAAAAATCGCCAATCTAAAAATATAATAAATATCCTCCCATACGACATTTATTTGACTAAATGTACTGCACCCAAATGTTTTGGACCGTTTTTCTCCAAGTCTATCAATTATACGGAAAAAAAGGTTATATTGTTTTTAGTGTAGAGTTTTATAAGCTTCAATGTGTACCTAAAACGTTTTTCAAAAGAACCTTTATTTTTCGTGTAATTTGAAAAAAAAAACTATTTTCACAAAAGGTCATGTAACTTGTTCCGCATCGGAGAGTTCCGGAGACTTCTGTCATAAAGGGAAAACGCTCATGTGCGTTATGAGGGAAGGGGTATTATTTTTCTACCTTCTTCTTGAAAAAGTATAGACCCATCTTATATTAGTGATTTGACTGAACTGAGTTACTCGCAAGTTGCCAGCAACTCAGGCAAAATCTACATTTTTATAGGTTTTGCTATGCTAAACTATTTATTTATCATCGAATTTGATGGCAGTCATTTATTTCTCCACTTTTTCAAATAACAATATTTGTTTTAAATAATGTGAAGAAAATATCAGACCCGTCAGATTCTCAGATAGGTAGGAACATATGATGGCATCCCATGTGTTATATTATGATATCCCCAAGGTAAGATTTTTGCGCAATCGCCATCCTGCTTGTAGACTCTTATATTTATTGCAAAGGCCAATCGCCATAACATTGTCCATTGAAGTGTACAAGGCATTTTTGCAATATGATTAACGGTTCCACCGTCATTGTAATACACAATGACTTGGTTGTTGGAGTGCTGCTTATGCGTGCGATCAAGACATTAAAATCTTTGATGGCTATCATCGAACACCATCACATAAATACAACACACTTCTCTCTATATAAACGCGTTTGTTTTTCCACTCTAAAATCCATTTATAGATCGCTGGCATAGTCAGTTCAGTACATACAGTAATTTATAATTTTCACCAGAGGCACACGCTAGACAAATTATCTTTTAGCTATTAAATCTTACATTGGCATAATAATCTCCCCTCAAATGGAGCACTGATCTCATAAATCCTCCTTCCAGAAATTGGTATTCCATCGTGTAGGCTTTGCACGATTATTATTATATGCAATTTGATTACTGTTAAGTTCATATTGGTGAGTGCAGTAATGCGTTGAAATCAAGGTCTAAGGCTTGAAGACGTTTTTAATTTACGAGTTATGTTGAGTTTTTAGTATATTATAGAACTAAAGAACGGTTGAATAACGTAAAAACATTATTCAAATTGTTTTTTTTTTTTCGAGAGACCTTTATGACACCTTTAAGGCTTGGTTAAGTTTTAGGTCAAACCAATTTCAATCATCTAGCGACTTACGTTTAATGATTTGTTGTTGGAAAAAGATTTAAATGTGCGAAATTGGTTCTTTTCTTGGCTTTATATAAATCTAGGCTAAGACTGATGGAAGCATTTTTTTTTTTGAGTTTGATTTAACCATTCTTGAAAGTAAAAGCAATCTCACGTGGTGAGTATTTAAGCCTAGTTCTTAAGTTAAGACTATGAAAGAAGTGAAGTGAATAAAGCACTTATAATTCAACAAAAAAATTGTTTTTTATTAAATTAGATAACGATTTTAAATTTTACACTTAAATGTATAACTGCTAATTTTGTTTCTTATTTACATAGGTACTAGCTGAACTGAACGAGGTGTTGTCTTTTCCAAGTTTCAATTAATTTTGTTATGTTTATTTTTGTAAATTTGTGAAAAACTATTTGAAATTATGTTAGTAGACAATTTGAGACAAAAACGTCAGTCAAGTGATTGTAATGGAAAATTGATTCACTTCGCACTGCGAAACTCACCGTGTTTAGTATTTAATTCTGTAACTTTGTTTGAGATAAATAAACGAAACTTAAATCACTTCAAACGATTGGAGAAAAACCTGCAGAACAGAATCACAGTCAGTTAATCTTTGGGTTGTCTTCTTTCTTTACTTTATGTGACTGATTTTAGAACTCACGGTAAAAATTAAATTTTATAAAAAAAAAAATCAATAAAATAAAAAGTGCGTATACGCCGTAGTGTACCGTGCCACTATTTTTTTCATAATTCTCAAACATTTTCAGATTTTTGTTTTGAGTTTGACAAGAGATAAATTGTATTGGAGCTTTTGTGACTATTTCCTGTCGGTAAGGCGAGAAAAAAGGTGTTTTCGTAATTTACAACTTTTGAAACAAAAAAATTTTAATTCGACTAAAAAAAAATAACCAAATCTTATGTCGTTTTCGGTTGGAGGTTCCAAGTTACTCCTTTTTGACTCCGCTTACTCCAAAATAATTTGACTGGCTGTTCCGTGTAATGTTTTCGGAGTATTTTTCTGTTTCGGAATTAATAAAGGAGTAGGCCCGGAACACACTTATACCCTTTAATCGGATTATTTGTCACATTAATTTTACTCGACTCAACGTGCAAAAAATACATAACTATAAGACAATTTACGCACACACACAGTAGTAGTACTGTTCCGAAATCCAATCGGAAACGACATGAAATACATACATAAATCAAAATTAGTACTTATGTCGTTTTCGATTGGATTTTGGAACAGTACTACTCCTTTCTGATTCCAATCGAATTATTTTCTATTGTTCCGAGACTAATTTGTGAAATATTAATGTCTGTGTGCGTAAATTGTCTGATATTTATTTATATTATGCATGTTCAGTCGAATAAAATTAATTTGACAAATAATCCGGTGAAAGGGTTTATATGTATATGTGTGTTCCGGGTCTACTCCTTTATTAATTCCGGAACAGAAAAATACTCCGAAAACATTACTCGGAACAGCCAATCGAATTATTTTGGAGTAAGCGGAGTCAAAAAGGAGTAACTCCGAACCTCCAACCGAAAACGACATTAAATACATAACTCAAAATTAAAACTTAGCATAGTACAATTTTGAGAAAAAATCGTTAAAACACTTTTTTTTTAATTTGCTGACCCAAAATTTAGAGTTTGAAAATTATTTTTCAAGATACTATTTTCATAAACAACTTGATCGAAAAATTAAATTAAAATAATGAATAAATAAATAAATTGATTTCAGACTTAAACAAATATTTTGTTAGTTAACAGCGCCTCCCGCCTTAACCGGGGAAGTTTGTTTACCCCACCCATACAACTTTTTTCTTGCAGACATGTCTTAGGTTTCTTGGCGTCTTGTGCGAATCAGCTACATAGTAAAATAAAAATAAAAAAGGCGACTATAGTCAGTGAAAATAAATACCTAAGAAAACTAGAGAAAAATTTGTTCATCATTTAGAGCTAATTAAGGTTTATCACAGATGAACTTTTGTCTGCTACCACCCTATGTGTAGTGTAAATAAAAAGTTTTTCAACAGGGACGCTACAAAAGCAGAGCAACAGGGACAGCAAACGACGCCATATTTCTTGCCGCTCTTTTGACATTTCTCTTAAGTAAGGTTTGCCATACGAGCCAACAACGAGTCGAAATTATTAAAATTTACTACCGAAATTCGGAGTCAGTGGCCTCAATGTTTAGAGCGCTACGTCCAATTTATGGTCGTCATAATCGTCCTAGCAGATCAACAATTGCGCGTCTAGTGGACAAATTTGAATCCACAGGCACAGTACAAATTGTTCCCGGTAGACAAACAAGTGCCCGTAGTGTCGAGAATATTGCTGCCGCTGAGGCTTCAGTTGCAGAAAGCCCAAATGTGTCTCTCACACGTCGTTCTCAAGCGGTGGGCATCTCTGTGACATCGTTGTGGCGAATTTTGCGAAAAGATCTTGGCCTACATCCTTACAAGATTAAATTGACGCAAGAACTGAAGCCGCTTGACCACCAAAAGCGTCGTATGTTCGTGAATTGGGCTGAGCAACAACTTGAAAATGATTCGGATTTTCATCGAAAAATCATCTTCAGCGATGAGGCTCATTTCTGGCTGAATGCCTCCGTCAATAAACAAAATATGCGGTATTGGTCAGGCAGCAAACCAAACGTACTCCATGAGTCATCATTGCATCCCGAAAAAATTACGGTTTGGTGTGGTTTATGGGCCGGCGGCGTCATTGGGCCGTACTTCTTCCGTGATAATAAAGACCGGCACGTTACTGTGAATGGGGATCGCTACCGTTCAATGATAACCGAATATTTTTGGCCCCAATTGGATGATATGGACTTGGAGGACATGTGGTTCCAACAGGACGGCGCCACAAGCCACACAGCGAAGGTCACAATCAATTTATTGGAAACCTAGTTTGGAGAACGTGTTATCTCACGAAATGGTCTAGTCGCTTGGCCGCCTCGGTCGTGCGATTTGACGCCGTTAGACTATTTCCTGTGGGGCTACGTCAAGTCTATGGTCTATGCCAACAAGCCCGCGACGATTGATGAACTTCGTACGAATATCGAACGTGAAATTGCAGCAGTATCGGCCGATTTATGCTTGAAAACCGTCGACAATTGGGTTCAGCGTCTGGACTTCTGCAAGCGTGCCCGTGGTGGCCATGCAAAAGAATTCGAGTTTCGTACAAAATGGCATCAAACGTACTTTCACAGGAATAAAGAATTTCATTGATATCCAAAACTGTTTTTGTTTTATTTAAAAAAAAACTTTTGTAGCGAAACCCGATATACATATGTATGTGCCATTTTGCTTCATAAATAAAGAATTCTTTAATAACTCGACACCATAGTGCCACTTACTTGATCAGATTTCTTGATTTTCTTTTTTGACACTGAATATTCATCAAATATTTTGAATATTATTCATTTTGAACTATGAATATAGTTATTTGGTAACAATTTGACTCGAGTGCCAATTATTGATTGAATCAATACATACGTGTTATAATTTTGATGCTAATCGGCCAAACGTTGTCGGAGCATTTTATCACAAGATAAACCAACATCCATTTATAATGAACATTTTGAATGAAACAACAACAACCAAAGTGTTCTACCACCAAGTAATTTGGCTGAAGTTATAGCTATTTCACGAGTGCCACCCCGATCATCAGACTTCTTTGTGTGGTGCTGGGTCTTAATATGTTCATTTTTATTGGAAAAGCTTTGCCCGTTGGTTGGTGTCACTAAAAACGACTCTTTCCGGATTTGGCTGCAGGGTTTGCTGAATGGATGCCTCGACATCAATTTTTTAGATTATTGAGTGTTCAAAAACTAAGATTGAATAATTTTTAAAAATAAATTAACTCGCATAAGCATAAAGCAAAGGAAAAAAAATAGATTCATTAGTTAGTGAAAAGCCCAAAAATTATTCTATGGAATGAAATTAAATGAAAACAATGAAATTAGGCCTAACTTTTTTCTAAAGTTTAAACTTGGCTTTAGGATAAATTTGCCTCTAAATTCATTTATTATTCAGGTCCAGTATATTTGCATTTAACTTTGTAAATTATTACATTCTTTTATTAAGACACCTCACAAAACAAAGTCTTGAAATCAGCCTGAGACGTATTCATCTTAAATAATTACGTGTTTGGTTAGGACGTGCAACTTCAGGCACCAAAAGTGATAAATACTGTACAGGTACGCATAATATATGTACACATAATACGAATTTTCCCTTCTCAAAAATTGTTAATAACAGTAATTTAAATAACAGATGCAGTGATGAAAATGGGATTTTGAAAGCCTTCGCAGCTTGTGGTCATATAGTCATCACTTCATTGTGCGGATTTTTAAAATTGATTTACAGCACACACACACACCAAGATCAACAATGCAATAACGTTTAAAAATCTGCAGATGCATCAACTCATTTTTCTGACTAATATCGCAATTATGTTGGGAAATAAATAAAATAAAACGAATGTTGAAATCGATTTTTGATTACATCAAAATGGTGTGTAAGGCTGCATCAAATGAAATTAATAATTTGTTTTTATATGAATGGCATTATGAATTTATATGATTGAACCTAGGTTAACAAGAGATTACGTTTGATTTTATTTATCGATGTACTGTACATGTACATATTTTGTATTCATAATTGTTAAGTAAGCTTATGATTGGTGATTCACTGATATATACATAACTAAAGTCGTGTTTTTTGATAGAATGACAAGCAACTCAGCAAAATGTTTACACGCAATACACTTTTACTGAGTGGCTAGCCGCTCTCTATGAATATTTTTAACAGGTATGCAGTTAAATTAAATCCCCGCCTCGTGAAAAACTGATTGACAACAAATTAAAATGAATGTCATTTTAATTTGTCCATACAATTGGTAACTTTAACCGAGTAGAAGATCTAGCGAGTTTAGTTCAATTAATTTGATATTTTGGTTTTCAATGAAACCAATAAGCAATCTGCTTCTTTTTCTTAACTCTGGTTTTTGTTTTACTAAACTACTGTCTTCGGGTGATCTTCTGTCCCGTATGCATAGACGGGGAATGGAGGAGAAGATACAAGAACGAACAGTACGGGATGTACAGCGGCATCGACCGAGTCACAAAAGTAAAAAAGGCAACGACTGAGGTGGCTTGGTCATGTAGAGCGGATGGACACCAAAATGCTCCGACCCGAAAAGTCTTTGAATCCATCCCCGAGTGACGGTGCAGTAAAGGAAGACGGTGAAACCGGTGGCGCATTCAAAGGGAAGAGGACCTCAATCAACTTGGCTTGCGAAACTGAAAACAAATAGCTAGGGACAGAGCTGGCTGGAGGAGGCTTGTTGGTTGAGGCCCTGGTACAAACCGGACTGTAGCGTCACCATAAGTAAGTAAGTAAGTAAACTACTGTCTATTAGTTCAAGATTAAATTGGTAAGGTCCTTGGATATGTTGAGTAAGGGTTTGACCACAGAATCTTAGAAGGGTTTGACCAGCATCTAACTGATGAGCCTATTCTGTCAAAACCTATAGGCCAAACGTTCAAGATTAAATTGGTAAAGCCCTTGGATATGTTGAGTTAGGGACCACAGAATCTCAGAAGGGTTTGACCAGCATCTAACTGATGAGCCTATTCTGTCAAAACCTATAGGCCAAACGCATCTTGGAGTTGAGATCACTTAAGCTTTTTACTTGAATAATTTACTAAAATTCAATAATTTTTCAGTTTATTGTGATATATTTTTAAAACTTTTTTCATAAGTGGGAATATTTATTGCCACTTATTGTGCCTTACATGCAAATTATTTTTCTATAGCCTCTCGTACCTACACAAAATTCAATTTTTGTCTTTCAAGTTATTTTCTAAAATAAGAAGACATCTGAAATTAGTTCTTTGTACAATTTAATCGTCTGAAAAAAATGGCAAACTTTTTTTTTCAACGAAATTCCACACGACAAAACAAATGTTAGTGAAATAAACCAAACATGCTTTGCAGACTACCGAACTAAACCAAAGAACATGATACCAGACAGGACTCCTTGAGTTCCACATTCACGACTTCAGGTTCAGGTGCAAAACTATCTGCTCGAGCCCACTTGAAGTTAAAAATTTATTATCTATCCAATTCTTTGCACGTTTTCTGTCTGGAAGAGCTATTTCCACACAAGTCTACTGACCTTTGTGTAATTGAAGCTAACTTTATGCCGTGGTGACCAAAGTCATCCACATACCCAATCCCCATCCCCACACAAACCATGAAGCAATCTCTTGACAAATTGCTTGTTTTTTGTTTGTATGAAACAAGAGATTTCTGCAGTAGAACTGCCAAGGTCCTCTCTCTTTCCTGTGGCATGACAGTTTTTTTTTTTTTTTTTGAGCTCGTTGTCCTCTTTTCAATTCTAGAGATATAAAACTTCACACATGCAACTCATATTTCCTAGGAGGTGCTGCCTTTGCTTTGTAATGGTGTGGCAAAGCGTTACTACCATGTCCATTTCATTCCACGTTGATAAGGATCTAACGTGAATGGATTTTTAGTTTCTCAACTGGAACAGCTGTCCTAGGTTTCTATGCAAAACATCACCAGATTCTCGGACGATAAGACTATATACCTAAGCCCCCAAGCTTGACCGAGCAAACGTAGAGCTAAATGATCTACGGATCTGGACGACTTGTTGGGAGACTTATCTCCGCTTTGCTGTCGGAGATATTCGAAATAGATAAGTTGGCTGGCTGGGGCTGCGTAGACGGACGGACATTTTTTCGTATATGGTGTTACCTAATCGCTAGGAAAAAATATTCCAGATCACGTTACCAGATTAGGGTGAAGAGTTAACATGTCCACACGTGGATATAGAGAATATAGTTAGATACTTCTGTCCATTTTGAAAAGATCTGTTTCAGGAGCTGATCCGGTTGCTTTTAAGACATATTCGTACATATATCGAGGAAAGTGTTTTGTTCAACATGGTGTTTGATTTGAAGAATAGATGGCTTCTGGTTTGGTAGCCATCATCATCATCAGTAGAACCACAAATAATGGAATGAGATAATGAATGTTGATATTTTGTATACATTGAATTTCCCTAAACAGCTGAGTATTTTATAGATATTTTTTAACTACACATCACGCTAAAACTCTTATGTAACCTTTCAACGTATGATTTGTGACATCACCAAAAAGACATTAATTGTTGAACCAGCAAAGTGTGTAGGTATAGAGTGGAGTCTATATAATTGCGTGATAAAAAGACATTACAGCAAAACTTCATCACAGCGTTAGGTATTTTGTGATCACTTTGTTAATAAGATCAAGTAGATAACAGAGGAAAACAAAAATCTTGCATTTATGTTATATCAGAGGCACACGCTTTACAAATTATGCTCGAGTCAATAAATTGTATAGGAACACTAGGTACCTTTATTTAAACCAAAAAAGCTATAAATCGAACCCATGCAATAGTTAATAAATAGTGATTTATATGCCTACCGAATTCGACAGGAAAGTTGACAGTGTTTAAGTATTGTTAGTTCATAGTTTGAAACAAAATTCCTGCCGGCCGGCACGACGACGACACAGACGATGCATAAGATTTTAATAGGAATGAACTTTTTTGATTCTGAAGATTGTGTTTTGTTGCATTTACGAAACTAAAAATGTAGATGTCAGATTCCAATAGTTTAATCCTTTTTGTGAAGAATATGGTGAGATGAAAACGAATTGGGCTTTCGTAATAAAAATGTAAAAATAGTACTAATTAATAGGGCTAGGATTTCCATGCAAATGCATATTTTATTAAGCATGTTAAAATCACGAAAACAAATCAGAAGCAAACAAAAAAAAAAATTTCATTTAATCGTTAGTGCATAATTTTTGATATTTCACTATAAAAGCATATTTTCGCATATTTCTGATGGAAAAAATGCATATCTTGGGGATATATCGAAAAAACACATTATACAAATAAACAGCATGATTGGATCGCACACATTTGCTCTTGTAGCTAACAACTTTGACGTAGCTACAAATTGGCAATGTATATTATACGTTCAATAATAATGATGTCGTAAGTAAGTAAGTAGAAAGATATTAAAAATGTATAGTATATCAAATCTCGGAATGTAAACTGCGCGGTAGCTTACCAAATGTAAATCTAAATACGAAAATAAAAATCTATCTATCTATCTAAGTGTTATAGCCAAATCACAATCACGCGTTAGGTCGCTCCGACTTTGACATATTGAATAGAAACAATGAATTCGCATGAAACAAACCAAAATGTTACCTCAGGCGTTGCGTCGCTTCAGATCGTAAATATCGTAAGCGCGAGCTCCAACGCCCGAATAGATCTATTTTCTATTCTGGCTTCGCTTTGACAGTTCACAATTCTCATTTTATTTTTGTTGTGGTTAGATTTAATTTGGGTGCGAAAGTTTTTATTCAATTTAGCATTTCTTATTTAAAAAAAAAACTCTTTCAATAATTTGCATCAATAAAAAACTAAATATTTTATTTATCTGAGTGACTCGATTAATAAATACAAAAACAGCAGCAGTGAAATTTTCTAGTTAATATGAGTTTTTTTTATTGTGGTTCAATATGCAGTACTTCGTATGGAGATTCTGCAAACTAAATTGCATACATAATTATGTATTTTCATTTTAATTATTCCAGCAGATACCTACATTTTATAGTTGTATTAATTGAATCAAAATACATTTTATTAACATTACCAAAAGCAATAAAATTAATCAATTTCCTATGAAATCTATTCTATATTTTGTTTCATTTCAAAAGAAAAAAAAAATGTTTGATTCTTCACAGCTGTTTTGTCAGTACCTACCCTCCTTGGACGTGTTCGATTAATTATGAATTTAGGTTCCGGAGAGTAAATTCACTCCAGTTTGCGTACCTCTGATGCCAGAGTATTTTTATTTTTCAATGTAGCTTTTCTTAATAGAAATTAAAAGACACTATTTTATTTACTTGCAATACATACCTAGTGACTAAACGCACAATATAATGTATATACATAAATAAGGTAAGTTTTGCATTTTAATGAAATGATATTTTGATATAATAGTATGCACTATACGATGATAGACAGGGAAAAAAGTAAGTTCTGTGTATGATGAGTACTTTTCAGTCCATTTTCAGCGTCTGCTTTTGCACGACGAGCCATGACTTGTCGAAATTTGTTAGATTATCGCGAAGGTGAGTTCAGATTTTGTTCTCGTTCCCACGCATTTAATTTCAAAAAAAAGGCATGACTCAAAAGTCGTCGTGCAAATGTAGACGAGAGAACGAACAGATTCTGCAACATCTACAAAGTTGCGGAGATTGTATACAAACTTTTAGGCCTAATTTATTCACTCAAAGTTGAATATAACTTTGGGATTTTTACAGTCAACTTGAGAAAAAGTTTTTATTCACTCAAAGTTGACGTTTTCAACTTTTTATTTTCAACTCTAGAGTTGAGATTTGTTTGGTGTTTCCACTGCACAAAAAGAAGATTAATGCAAAACATTAATATGATGTTTCATTTTTTTGATATGAAGTGGAAGTGAGATAGAAAGTTTTTGTTTACATTTCCATCTGTCAATAAACGAAAATAGGTCGGTTCCACAATTATTCTTCGAAAAAAAAGTTTGTTTGATTTGACAAACTAATGTTTCCAAGTAGATTTGAATGAGTTTTATTTGAAATCTTCATTTGAGGAGATTAAAATTTGTATGGTAAATCTTATAGATTTCAAGGAGATTTGTGATAATCTTGCTAAATCTTGGTTTAGTGTCTGGTGGAAACGTAGTATTAGCGAGCAAGCTTGGGATTTATCTTCGTTTCTGTCCATTCATTCATGCTATTCAGTTCTCGACCGATCACCGAAATCAAGCATCGTCGGGTGAGTTAGTATTAAGATGGTGGACCGCATGAGTTTTTTTTGGTTTCATATTTTTTTTGTAGGTATAATTGAAATTTGTTTATAAAAATGGTGCCTTTCCCCCACCAAAAATAGAACAAGTGTACAATTTCCATAAACAGATCACTTCAGTATTGTGTTCCATGTTATATATGGAATGATTTGCTGGTCTTGTGATGTTTAAGTAGTGGGCGACGATTTCGTGTAAAAACATACTCGTGAACATCGATCCATTCATGATTCCATTTCACAACAACAGTTCTTACGTTTCATGGAGTTGTTGATCTTTGTTTGGCTTTTCCTGTTTGACCCTGCATTATTCTTCTCAAACAATTGACAAATTTCTACAAACCAAAAATAAAATAAAAACAGAGACACTCTTGGTTCTCCATTTTCCGCAAGGAAATTATGAGAAATTAATTTAAAGAAACAGATCTTTTATTCTGCCAAATTCCTATCTTGTCAAAGCCCGAAGCCTGACGCGACATTCTGTTTTGCACATTTTAGGGTCGCGCTTAATGACACATGATATCGTAAAGTCGGTAAAAAGCCTGTCAAAGTCGGAGCGACCTAACGCGTGATTGTGATTTGGCCATTAAACTCTAAATATAAAATGCTATTCAATTTTGTATAACTATATTAATTAAACAGCTAAAAATATCATTTTAAATAGATAGAGCTCAAAAAAAAAGTATGCTATCTGATTTGTTTAATAAATATGAATTTATGAAAAAAAAAAGAACATCCTTAGAGCGGTTTTCTTAAAAATTATTTTTTTATAAAGGGTTTTCCAAAAGAGAGGGGTTGATTTTGACCGCTCGTGGCGGCCATATTGTTTCTTTTATAGTGTTTTCGATTGGTAAACTCAGATTTTAATCTAAAAATTGATTTATTTCGTGGCGAATCGAACGCCCAATTCAAATTGATTTATTTTTGTCATTGTATTCGTGTAATTTTATGTATGTTTCATAACATCACAAAACTCGTCATCACTTGATGCACTTTCAAAAGAAAACAATGAGCTTCATTAATTTACAATTAATTTTTAACAGCTTCCATTTTATATTAGAAACGCTTCCCTTTATATTAAGAACACAAATTTCATTAACCGAAATAAATTCAAACATTACAAAAAAATTTGTAAAGTGACAACTTAAAATTGTATTGGTATTAGTGTAGGAGGGGTAAATCTGCCGAAAAATCTAGATCTGCAAATTTGATTTTAAATCAAAAAATAAATCAATTTATTTGCCCATTGGAATGTAAAATCTGCGTTTTGACAGATTTAAATCAAAAATAAATTGATTTATTTTACCAAGCGAAAACACCATTACTTTCTGTCAAAATATCATCTTTTAATCAGTTACTAAAGAAAAATCATCATGGTAAATTACAGCGTTAAGCAACACGTGCAAATGATAAAACTTTATTATCAAAATGGGTTGGAAGTTGATCCCAATTTTGATCAAAAAATCATCTTTAGCGATGAGGCCCATTTTTGGATGAATGGGTATATGAATAAGCAGAATTGCCGGATTTGGGACGACACCAATCCACGCGAGATTCACAATGTATTAATGCATCCAAATAAAGTTACTGTTTGGTATGGATTTTGGGCTGGAGGCGTCTTCGAAAATGATGCTGGCCAGGCCATCAACGTCAACGATGATCACCAACTTCTTGTGGCCTGAATTGGATGACATGGATACCGAAGACATATGGGTTTCAACAGGATGGCGCTTTGTGCTACACAGCTCAAGACACAATCGATGCGCCGAGGCGACGTGAATTGGCCACCAAGATCGTGGACTTTTTCTTGTGGGGCTTTTTTAAGTCGCATGTCTATGAGAGTAAGCCGCAAACCACCGTGGCCCTCAAAGACAACATAATCAATGCCATTGGTCAAATTCAACCTGATTTATGCGTCAAAGTCATCGAAAACTGGACCTTTTTGAATCCGCGCCACCCATCAGCGATGCCGCGGCGGCCATTTTGAACGATGTTTTATTTCACACATAATGTCACTGATAGGGCTCTCAAATAAAGATAAAACCTTATTTATACCTGTTTTATTCAATTTAAAAATCGACCCACCCTTAATGGAAAACCCTTTAGATACAATATCTTGAACATTTTCAAAAATAAAATCTGGGATGACAACTTTTAGTATTTTAAAATACAAAATTAAAAAAAAAAAGTAAATCATTTAGGTACCTATTTTAAAGATATAGCGGTAGAGTCTATTGAGGGTTGTAGCGGTAGGGGAGATGTTGGAAAATTTTATCAGAGGGTGAAGCGATCCACCCAAGGATTCAAGGCTAGAACGGAAGCCTGCCGAGATGAGAGTGGGAATATGGTAGTAGACACACAGTCAGTGCTGAGGATCTGAAAGGAACACTTCTCTAGACTGCTTAATGGCGAAGACAGCCAAGATGCCGCTAAAAGGCAGAACGCTCCATTCAACTTGGACGAGTTCCGTCCAGCCGACCTAACCGAAGTGCGGCTGGCGATATCCAAACTTAAGTCGTACAAGGCTGCTGGTGCGGATGGCTTACAAGCCGAACTATTTAAATCAGCGGGAGATGAATTGGCTAGGAGCATACACCAGCTCATCTGCAAAATTTGGTCGGAGGAAAGTATGCCCGATGAATGGAACCTCGGTATAGTGTGTGGAGATGTTCTGAAATGTACCAACTACAGAGGAATTAGTCTCCTAAACGTCGCTTATAAAATCTTGTCGGCCATCCTGTGTGACCGCTTAAAACCTTTTGTCAACGATCTGATCGGCCCTTATCAGTGTGGTTTTAGGCCAGGCAAGTTAACCGTCGATCAAATGTTCACACTCCGACAGATTTTAGAAAAATCCCGGGAATTCCAGATCGATACACACCACCTTTTTATCGATTTAAAAGTCGCGTATGATAGCGTGAAAAGGGACGAATTATACAGAGCCATGTCGAGTCTCGGCATCCCTGCCAAACTCGTCCGCCTGTGCAGGATGACGATGGAGAAATCTCGCTGCTCCGTCAAAATTGGTAAGAACACCACCGTTCAATTGCTTGCATATGCGGATGACATAGACATTGTCGGCAGAACGAAGCGAGCTGTGGCAGGGGCATTTGCGAGCATCGGAGGCGGCTAGAATGGGATTGGCGGTTAATGAGGACAAGACGAAGTATATGCTGTCATCGAGAGAGGAATCTCAACATCGTCGACTCGGGCAAAATGTCACGATGGATAGATATATAACTTCGAAGTTGTCAAGGACTTTGTCTACCTGGGCTCCACTATTACATCGCAGAATGACATCAGTGCAGAGATCAAGCGAAGAATTTTTCTTGCCAACTGCTGTTTCTTCGGTCTAAGCAGGCATTTAAGTAGTAAGGCCCTCTCTCAGAGAACCAAGGAGACTTTATACAAGACCCTAATCATCCCGGTCCTGCTTTATGGGTCAGAAGCATGGACACTGAAAGATTCGGATAAAAGTCTGCTAGGATGCTTTGAGAGGAAGATTCTTCGTGTGATTTTCGGTCCGGTGTGTATCGAAGGAGTATGGAGGAGAAGATTTAACGACGAGCTATACGGGCTATACAGCGACGTTGACCTGGTCAAAAAGCTGAAAATACAGCGTCTGAGATGGCTGGGGCACGTGGAGCGTATGGACAGCAACGCACCAGCCCGAC
This sequence comes from Melangyna quadrimaculata, assembly GCA_949320155.1. Taxonomy (NCBI): domain Eukaryota; kingdom Metazoa; phylum Arthropoda; class Insecta; order Diptera; family Syrphidae; genus Melangyna; species Melangyna quadrimaculata. Next base: position 24,689,387 of record OX439485.1, read on the forward strand.
GAGTCTTCGAATACAACCCCGATGGGGTACGCAGCAGAGGAAGAACCCATAAAAGGTGGCGCAAACAAGTGAATGACGACATCAAAGCACTCGGTGTGCGCAACTGGAAGCGGCTAGCTAGGGACAGAGCTGGCTGGAGGGGCTTGTTAGTTGAGGCCGAAGCCCATCCTGGGCTGTGAGCGCCATCAAAAGTAAAGTAAGTTTAAACAAATTGGGGCATATTCATAGTCGCAGATAGACCCAGGTTTAACTAAACTACAGTTTAAGACAATTTTGGCTCAATGTATACAGACCGATTTTAATGACATATTGTTGGTTTTGTATTTCTATAAAATAATTAGCTTGGTATACTACACAAATAGCTTCAAACATTTTGAAATGAAAATCTTAAAAAAAAAAGAATCAACGTCCAAAAATTCAACTAAACCTATGTTTAACTTAGATCCAGGTCTAAAATGACTATGAATACGCCCCATTGAATTTTCAAAACAAAAATAAAAAACCAATGAACAATATTTAAATCAAAATTTAAAAGTCGTTGATTTTTGTTAGGTTTTCCAGCTAGCAGGTTTCTTATTCAGCCTTTGACGACGGTGGGAGTTTGAAAATAGTGATTTTCCCGTTTATTTTCTCAGAGGTATTACCACTTCAATAAATTTATAAAATATATTATGTGATATATTTGACTTAAAGAAAATGACAGATCATCACGGCATAAATTTTTTAAATTTATTGAAGAGCAAACCGCTGACAAAATAAATCTGAAAATCGCTATTTTGAAAAAGAAACCTGCCAGACGTTTGTTCTCGATACCACGACATAGGCACCTACAAATCCTCATACTCATATTTTGGTTATCAATCCACTCCCAAAATTTATTGTGGGCTCTTGGTCTATTTGTTGCAGCATTAGAAAATGGTTAACTGAAACCAACAAAAACTAAATATTTGTGTCCAAATAACACATAGGTAATGTATAATAACTTTTTCTAGTAATTAAGACTTATTTTGAACAACCCCCTGCTGGCTGATCATTATCAATTAAGAAACCGTGTCAAATTCAACGGTCACGCCAGACAAATCAATCAGATTGAATGATAACAGCCAATCAAGCCTCCTACAAATGGGTTGGGTAGGGTGTTTTTTGTATTGCTGTTGTTGTTGTCTTTTCCTCAAACAAATCAAACTTTTAATGATCAAGGATTTTTTCTATTTCGCCTAATTTAAACGACAACATTGGCGAGCGTTGAAACCACCTAATAAGCGTCGAAATAGCAAAGCATTTTAAACCGCGTGTCTGTACGTGTACAGTGTGGTAATTAATTCATCGCACACAGCCAAGCCTATATAAATTCATTCCGCACATATTAAATGTACCTAGCATACCTTTTATTCAAGAAATTTATACATCAGATGATAAATAAAAAAAAAATAGACTTTCACAAAAAAGCTGCTGAATTTGTATCAATCTCAATTAGACCTAACGAAGTGAAAAACCACACAATATAATGTAACTGCGGTGGCTGTGGCTGTGGCTGACTATGGTTGGTATAAAAGAAAGAAAACTATAAAAAGTCTCTAACGAAATGTCAAAAGAAACGAATTGTGTGCAGTGAATTCTGAAAGACTGACAGCAACAGCAGCAGGCAGTCACTACTGTCAACATGTCCTTAAACGCATGTAAATCCGTGTTTCGTAGTTGCACACAAAATCGCCAATTTAGACGACAAGAGGTGTCACCAATTTGGTCACTTATTCAGCCTCTGGATGGAGGTTATTAGCGCGCAATGTGATATACTCTCCCAAAAAAAAATGTCTGAATACCTAACCACGCCATTTTTGATGAATTATGTTTGTGTTCGAATTCTCGTTGAACATGAAGTCTCTCCTTATTTTTCTTCTTCTTCTTCAATGAAACGACAAACGAACCGAAATGACATTTTATTCAAAACTGACAGCTCGTCAGCGAATATTTATGAAGTCTCAATATGAAAAATTGATGGCACTCCCTGTTTGGGCTGAACATCGAAGTCGAAGCTAGTGGCCATGAGCGCAGAGTAATATTGTTCCCCATGGAGATACCGATACCGAATGATATGATGGTTGGGTCCATATAGATAGAGTGTCCCAATGGAGGCAATTTAGGTTTGAGATTTTTGTATTGGATTCAGATCACTCTCCCTTCACCCACAATACGAACCGAGTTGTCCTCAGAGCATGACAAGGTGGCTTAATAGAACGCCGCCGCCGCTCGGTAATAGAGTTGTTTCGGGATATTAGACGTTTGTGTGCCAGACAGTCATATTTCTTCGATAGAAAAATGTGAGCCTAAGAAACATGGTGGATTATAAAGACCTGTAGGTGGGCCACTCGCGCATTGGACAATTATTCCATGAATAAGGATAGTTTGCCGGGTTTAAATTAATTGTTATTACGTGTTATGCTGTGCTGTGTCGCTGTGTGCACTTGAACATAGAGACGTGGGAATGAAAAGTCGTGTGTGCCAGGCCAGTGGTGCAGCGTGCAGGCGCACGCAAAAGACATAAATCTTTTAAGCGGATTAATTATTTTGTGGTGCATGTGAATCGCTTTACAACAGCGGGAACAACACTATGCGCAAGTAACAGTATGTTTTTCGAATTAACTGGAATTAATAAAGAGGAAATCAAACAGGTTCAACATCTCATCTTCTAAAATGCTTGCCGATGCTTCTGCAAATAAATGCAAGTCATTTATATATTTTGCAAAACAAATAACTTCATAGACTTTATATGCACATCTATGCTAAGGCGGTTGCGGCGGCGGCACCACATACATAACTTGTTGGGTCTAGATCATGCACTGCCCAGTGTATGTATATGATATGAGCTCTTTTAACTCGTTTAGCTTAATTAATTCGAACAGCATGATAGTATAGAGAAAATAAGTCACAAATATAATCACTATCATATCCCGTAGGGAAATTAAATTGTGGGTTATTTAAGCCGACAAAGTACAGTATAAGTTTTGTCGTAATACGCAATCAATAAGGATATGGTGTGCTGATAAATAAGGCCCAGTTGAATAAGTGAAAAATTCAACATTTAGTACTGATTCAATTTTCTAAATTATAGTGGTCTAATATAGAAATTTACAAATCAATTAGAAAGAAAATACTTAATCCAATTATGTATCGACTTAAGAACTAAAGTTAAAAATAATTCTTGAAATTCGCACAAAGCGCAGCTATACAAAATTTTGCCCAAGGAAATAAAAAAATTATAATTCGCGCAAATTTTGAATTTGTATACCCCTAATTGGTATTTGCTTGGGGAACATTTTCCTCTTCTGGGCCTTGCGTGAATAAAAAGATAAGATTTGATTTAATTTTAAAATTTAATGTTAAGCAAATCCTTAGATACGTGCAAAGTGAAGTGGAAAAAAATTTGAACAATGTCAACAGAAGATTAATTCAGACGAATTTTTAATTTTAACAGAGCATTGACGCACATCAGCTGTCGCTGTACAGTACGTACAGTTCTCCTCCGTTCCCCCTCTATTCTATCCATAGACGGCACTTGCATCGATGAAACCGTACAGGTCTCAGTTCTCGGTATGTGTGACACAGGCCAACTTTTGTGAAATGACGACATATTTGATGTCGACAAAAAACGGTGCTAAGTGTAGTTTTTCTCCGTAGGTGCAAGAAATTGGTCTCCCCTTCTGATCTGGCTGTGATTTACAAAGCCTTTATTCGTCCAAAACTTGAGTACAATTCAAATGTTTCGGCAGGAGATCCAAAAACTCACTTGAGTTTCTTGGACAGAATACAAAAGAGAGCTTTGAAAATGGTAGGTGAAAGATCTATAACGGAAACAATTACATCTCTCGAACACCGCCGTAATGTTTCGTGTCTTTCTCTATTTTATCGCTTTTATTAAAATCAGTGTTCTAGTGAAATAGTCAGTTGCATTCCTCCCCTTAAAAAATATAACCGTAATACTCGCGCTTCCAGGAATGCCCATCAGTTTACCCTTGAGCCCAACTTCAGGCGTACTGTAATGTAAAGAGATTCTTTCTTCAGGCGCACCACACGAATGTGGAATGCTTTACCCGGCCCAATCGCCCCTCCCATTTGATATGCAAACATTTAAAATCAGTACATCGGTATCTCCTTTTAAATCCTCTCCTACTTACTTAATCGCTCGTGCTGTGCTAAAAACATTTTAAGGGTGCCCGCGGAATATAAAAAAAATGCATACGGGATCGGAGATCACCCGAAAAATTCCCACAAAGCATATTTAAAAAATAGGTTTCCTGAGGAGGTTAGGTTAGGTTAGGTTAGTAGGGGTGTGCCCAGCCTAGGCTGTTGCGTACACGGGGGCCTATTGGTCCATTGTGATCCCCTTATAAATTAAAACAGAGGTGTTCCTAACTAATGGTTCAAATAGACTGGTTCATTTGTGAACCAGACTGTTTTTTCTATAAATGTTCTCATATTTGCCATTGAGACCTGCGCTAGGTCGTCCAGTTCTCCAACAAACCTGTTTCCGAAGTACCGGAGGCGATTTGCTTGGAGGTTTGGATAATCACAGAGCAGGTGCTTAATGGTTTCAGTTTCCTCAACATCCTGACAGCTCCTACAGAAATCGGGTGCGAAGGCGCCTATTCTGGTGGCCATTGTGCCAATGGCGCAATGACCCGTTAGTACCCCTATCAAGATTAAAAACAAAAAAAAGAAAAAAATCGGGTGGCACAATGGCTCATGAAGAACCAGGGCCTAGTGACTAACAACTCGCAACCATTCCTACTCGTGACAAGTGATACTCTTGGAGGATTTGTCAATTCCTCGCAAGAGGCAGTAGCCCTGAAAAAAAACTTTTTAGTTTTTAGGTGGACGAGGCTGGGAAGCGATCCCAGACCTCCAGCGTCAAGATTTTTATTTTATTTTTACTCAGCGATAAAATATACTGAGTTTCCTTTTCCTTAATTCTAGGCCATAAGCTTCTAGAGATAACGCAATCGTTCCTGGAAATCAAGGAGTTATTGATTTGCTCTTTTGTTAGTAGGTCAAGTTTCCTTTTAATGACGCCGATCGGGATTTCAGGCAACGTAAATAATTGGCTACTATTGTTTCTATTTGCTTATGACCCTTTCCTTGCCAGTTCATCTGCTATATCATTCCCTTCTATATTAATATGCCTTTTCAATAGCGTAAATCTCAGCTTAAAAGACACTTCACTCATCTGGGAGTTTATATGATTCTCTTATATTGAGAGGTTCACAGAACACATCTGCCCCTGTTCCTTCTTCCATTTTTGACCCATCAGTGTAGAACGGGGTGCCTTGTTCACTGATTAGTGAGTTAGGTTCCCATCCATGTCATTCGGGAATTAAAATGGAGAAGTGTATTTTAAAATTTATTATCGGTGGTACGTAGTCAGTCGTCATATCATGTTCGGCCACTGTGTCATACCTTTACAAGATAGACCCATGACCATAGGCGCTGTGCTTCCAAGAGCTCATCTCTTTTTGGCTGCTGTGCATCTTATGTACTCGTCCAGTGCTGGCAGATTGAGAATAATTTCCAGCCCTGCTTGTGGCGTAGAACTGTGTATCCCCGTTATTCCTATACAAACTAATCTCTGTACCTTGTTCAGGTTTTTGAGATAGCTTACTTTTTCTACTGCCTTTCACCACACGATCGAACCATAAGTAAGAATAGGACGAACAATTGCCGTGTACATTCACTGTATGACTTGTGGTTGCATACCCCAACGCGTACCAGTTTTCTTGCATGTGTAGAACGCACAGAGTGCTCTTTTCATTCTTTCCTCTGTGTTACGTTTACATGTTAGCTTGGAATCAAGGATTACTCCAAGATATTTAGCTTCTTTGGAAAGTTTCAGTGGAATTCCATTAAGCTTGGGAGGGGTAAAATCCTCTAGTTTCCTTTTCTTTGTAAACAGAACTAGTTCAGTTTTTGTAGGGTTAACTCCCAGACCGTTTTATGCTGCCCAAGAATTTAGTTCTTGAAGTGCAGATTCCATAATATCTTTGATGGTGGTAAGGTACTTACCCAATATCAAAATTACTATGTCGTCTGCATATGCTACAATTTTAATGTCCTGATTCCTTAGTCTTATTAGAATTTTGTTTACAACGAGGAACGTTGTAACTTCCCGAGGAAGTTAACACAATTATTTTTGAAATATGATCTTATGACGAATGGTTCGTTGAGTGCATAGTTTACCCTATGTTCATTTTGACGAAGCATAACACGTTCTCTAAGCTGTCCAGATGGAGCATAAATATCAATCAAAGATAAAAGAAAGGAGCATTTAATACGATTAGATAAAATATCGCTTACGGACATCACTGTATACCAATTATGAAAGCCCTACAAGAAAAAGTACAAAGGGGTCAAGTCACACGATCTTGGTGGCCAATTCACGTCGTCGCCTCGGCGCGAGATAACCATGCCATGAATCCGCTCGTGCAAAATACCGATTTGGTCTTGAGCTATGCGGCACGTAGCGCCATCCTGTTGAAACCATATGTCTTCGGTGTCCATATCATCCAATTCAGGCTACACAAAGTTGGTGATCATTGACCTATAGCGATCGCCGTTGACGGTGATGGCCTGGCCAGCATCATTTTCGAAAAAGTACGGACCGATGATGACGCCTCCAGCCCAAAGTCCACAGCAAACAGTAACTTTATTTGGATGCATTGGCACCTCGTGAATCTTGCGTGGATTGGTGTCGTCCCGTACTCATTCATCCAAAAATGAGCTTCATCGGTAAAGATGATATTTCGACCAATATTGGGATCAACAGAACACCCATTTTGATGATAAAGTTTTATCATTTGCACGTGTTTCTCGACGCTGTAACTTACCATGATGATTTGTCTTTAGTAATTGATTAAAAGACGATATTTTGACAGAAAGTAAAAGTAACAATATGGCCGCCACGAGCTGTCAAAATCAACCCGTCCCTATTGGAAAACCCTTTATTTCTTGATTATACTTGTTCTTATGTTTTAATAAATATTTTTATAATAAGTAAATCTTCAAACTTTGAATTTAAAACAAACCGTTTAATACCAGTAGGCTCCATCATTCGATTTGTGGTGGATGACATAAAACTGTCAAATTTAACCGAGAGGTGAAAATATTATTTTGGTCATACAATAGACCTGTGGGCACCGCTGCAGCTGGAAACAAAAACAAAATGCCAACATTAATTTTGGCGGGTGCTTCCAAACTAGGCTCCCGATCTCAACACCACATCATCGTCAGTTTTTGAAATAAAAAAAAATTGATGTTTTCAAATTTGTCCCTTTCGATTGGTCAAATTTTAAAAGAAACACAATTTTATCGAAAATCGATAAATGTTAGCAATCAAAAAATATTATTATTTCGGAAGCTGCACTACAAATTGGAAGACTTAGAGAACCCCAATTAATTTGTTTTAAAATTTGGGTAAAGTAGAAACTAAAATTATATAAAAATATGAACTTATGTTCTTTAACAAATACGGATTCTTTTCGGTTTTCTGTGATTTTTAGAAAGATCAACATTCAACATCTCAATTCATTATTCTTTGTTTATCTTGAATCTGTAATTTTATGTTCGTACTTGTATGCATAAAATCACTTATGACACACCTTTATCCAGCAAAATAAAATGAATCATAAATCAAACCAGTTTCTTAAATAATTCCTCTTTTTCGCACTCTTTCAACTTTTACCTTAAACCCGCTAATTACCTTCACTTAAGTATAGATACTATAGCACCCATCAACATTGTTGATTTATTAATTGTAAAATTGTAGGTACATACCTCATATTCCCACAAGACTGAATGACTATTCAGGCAGCATTCTTTGACCGAACAAACAAAAAACAGATTCGAAGGCTGAGGTCGCCATCCATCGTAATCTGCATACTCATGGTCACAAAAAAATCAAAATAAATATTTTTATCAAGTCATCGCCCTTTGCGATCTCTCAAAGTTTAATTCAAATCAATTGGTAATTGATTTCTAATAATGCATGATTATCATTTTATACTCGTTATATATTCAACAACAACAATTGAACTCAACGAAATGAAAAAAAAAATCGAAATCCAGTGCACAAAAAGAAACAAAACTTTGATGCGATCAACTTCAAAATGAACTCACGCAAGGTCAGCGATTTAACCAAAAAAAAATATCTTTCAAAACGAAAATGTATCTTTATTATTGTTTGTCTATTGAACTTGACAATAGTAAAAAGATACTACATTTATAACAAACAAAAAGACAAAATATTAATCATCAAAAGGCATGTGTTACCGCGAACATATGTATACAACAAGTGTCGAGTTCAAAGCCTCTCTTATCTCCAGTCAGCTCAAAGCGAACGGATTCTAACACGTACTTGTTCCGAAGCAATCGATAAATTTACCACAAAACTCTCCGATCAGCATAAAACAAAAGACAATCTCCTGTGGAATGTTCAGCTGATGAAACTTATATTTTTATAACTCATCACGATCACGTAAAAATCCAAACATTCAATCGCAACCAAACGCTCATCTATCAACAGAAAAAAAAATAATATTAATAATAACACACGGATAGAATTACTCGATATACACATCTTTATCTTCTAACTTATGTGCGCGACAAGTTAGTTATGAAAGTGCGAACAACCAACGAACCAAAGTGGCGTCTGTATCGACTGAAAGTGCAATGTTATCGATCGTGCAGTTCTATAGTCATTGCGCCCTAGAGAGAGAGCCCCCCATATCAAAGAGGAATCCCTCTGAGTCTGCATTTCTGTGAATATACACCGCACAAGGTCACAACATCTCACGTGAATCCATCGCGCTACCTTCAGAGATAGATTTGTTGAGTCAAGCCAAGCCAACTTCACCTTATAGATCCCTCAGAACGGGTAGACCGATCATCGTTTGCGTTTATCACTTTCAGTTTAGTTCACTTCGTCGTGCTGTACGGCCCGATTCGACTCTTGTTCTTCGATCGTATATGCGCTTTAAGTCGAGTTCAAAGGCTCCTCACAGTCTCGGATTGAAAGACGATTTGTTTTTCCAGTTTGTGGATCGTAAATTTGCCATCGCGATCGTCCGTGCCTTGTCGCTCGGCTCTTTCGATAAGAAGAAAAGATAATTCACTCAAACTATTTGAGTGGTTTCTATGAGTGTTCAACTGTATTCAACATTATTGAGTGAAATAAAGTGGATGGTAATTCATTTTGTGGTTGAGTTAAAAAATGCAGACAAAATAAGTGAAAATCAAGATCGTTAAACGATCTTAATATAAAATTTAAAAAATAATAATTAAAACTGTGAGTGATAAGAAAAAAACAAACATGGATACAACTCAGTATTTGAATGTAGAACATAGGGATTCGATATCATCGACGAATTCCCTAGATGTGCCACCTACTCCCCCTGTGCGTACTCCGAAGAGAGTTTCCTTTTCCGATAACACTTCCACACCGACTCCTGAAGAAGTCCTTTCAAACATCGAATTCAACCCAATGAACCATTTTCTGCAGAAAGCTGCTTCATATCTGGAACAGCTTCATGACAATCGTCTTAGCGCATCAGCATCAGCACCATCAACAACAACATCAACTGATAAAGAAGAAGCTTCCGGCAAAGTTGTTGCTGCCATCGAAGCTATTGTGATAGAAAATGAACCACGAAGGATGGACACTGTGGAAGAGTCATCAACACCACCAACTATTCCCGTTACCGGGGATAATAGTCCGGCAAATTCGGTTTTTGAACTGCGGCGTACCTCACTTCCGAATGGTAATGGAATTTCACCTGCGGCGATTATTCAAACCGAACGGGAAGATGAAAATCGAATTATAAGCTACTTGGATCGGTATCATTTGGATATGGATCAAAATTACAGTTTAATGGAATTGGAAGTGCGAAGGGAGAAAATCAGATGGCTTTTGATTTCGGAATGCAGTTTGCTGTTGGGCGATGGGAAACATACGAGGGAAGGATTTAGAAAATTATTTCTCGATGAGGTAGGTTTTTTTTATTTTTAATTTTATGAATTTTATCAAGTCTGTTCACTAATATCGAATTTTATCACAAACAGAATTTTGGGATTAAGTGTTAATCTATTGTCCACATGCTTTTAGTAAAGTCTCGACTTCAGTATTTATTTGAAAGATTAAGAATTGAGTTTGGAATTTCTCATCATTTTCAAGTAAAAACATGTTGAAAAAAAAACTAAAAAACACAATTTCGTAAACTAAATTTTATGAATTATTTAAAATTCACCCAAAAATATATTTTTACTTGCTTCAAAGGGCAAGTATTTATTTAGTGTCAAAAAAAGTTTCGAGGATGAGAGAGAAGTCCAAAAAAGTGATTTTCGACAAGGCCGTTGGTCTATGCGCCCTGGTGTACATGAAGCTATGGCCTAAACGAATGGACGGACTTTCTTCATCAAAATTTGTTGTGATGCATTTGTATGTGATTCGCCCTAGGAGAATTTGAAATTTTTGTTTTAAGCTAATCTAGAATAGGTTTTCTCGAAAACGGCTCTAACGATTTTGATTAAACTTCTTGGCCGTAATTTGTAAGACGATTTTAATAATACTGTATGTCACTTTTGCTAAAAAAACGAGTAATGAAAATATGTTTTTTTTTTTTTGTTAGCTAATTGCCTATTTTGTTCTTGGTTGAATTGGGATATTCTCTAAAATCTCGTTATCCACTCCGGTTGACTTTGTCATAATTTTGAAATTCGGTAGTTTTAAGTTATTGAAAAAAATATTGCATTAAATAATTTGAAATGCTTTTTTTTTTGATATTTTTTACGAAAACATAAAACCATAGAAATTTGTATTTATGACTTTTTTTCTATATTGGTTTGTACGAAATTAAAAAATTCAAAATTGCAATTATAACTCTCACTTACGATATACAAATATTATTCAACCATTACTATGCGCCATTAATGTCTAGCTGCATTCTATTTAGTTCCAAGATGAAACAAGTGTGATCCAGCCGTGCATTTTATTTTTTTTTTGTTTATATATTTTTTTGTTATAAGATTCTGATTTTAAAAATTTACAAAACACAAAAATTTGAAATTAAAAATCACAACATTTAGTTAATGGGTAAATTAATTCGTTTTGTAAAATATTATCTGCGCTCATATTTAAGCAAAAATGTTAAAATATTTGGCAAAGAGGTTTTAATAAATTAAAATTTTTAAAAGTCACTCCCAATGGTGTACAATATTTTTCCAATATTTTAATTATTGAAAAAAGATAAATTATTAGACAAAATTATTATTAATTTTTGTACCTATGTTATGCATCATTTGCGAACAATGAAAACATTTGTAAGGGCTATTTTTAACTATACTAAAATTTTGTAGTAGCGCAATGGTAAGTGCGCTCGACTGTCACGCTGGAGGTCTGGGTTTGCTTTTTTTTCAGGGCTACTGCCTCTTGCGAGGAATTGACAAATCCTCCAAGAGTTTCACTTGTCACCAATAAGTGCTTCTCGTCTAGCCGTTCGGATTCGACAACAAATTGTAGGTCCCTTCCATTCCTGTCAACAACCGCACACAGGAATGGTTGCGAGTTGTTAGTCACTAGGCCCTGGTTCTTCACGAGCCGTTGTGCCACCCAATTTTTTTATTTAAAATTTTAACTTACCTTAATAAAATCAGTTTAAGTATTTTGTATGTAGTTATTAAAGTTAATAGCTACAAGCTTAACGTCTTATTTTGAAAATGTTGGGTTTCGTGTAAAAATCAAATTTTAAATTAAAAGTCCGGCGTAGATGGAGAAATCCAATATAGAAGTATTTATTTGCATGCCAAAACGGGACTAAGTAGATTTTTTAAACTGAAAATTTAGAAATCGAAATTTGTTGGCATAGTTAGCGAAAAATTTGAGATTTCAAGAACCAAGTAAACGGTAGTTTTTTTTTCAATTTCTAGGTACATCATCGCATTTGGCCGTCAATATAGTTAATAGTCTTTTCTTGCTAACATTGTAATCTTGTAATTTTTTATGGTAAGATAAGCATTATGGCAACTTAACATAAAGATTATACGAGATTATAGTTTTTTCAAAACTCCATCGATACAACTTTTAAACATTTTATGAAACCAAAAATTACTATAGGTAATTGTCGTACAGTTTTCTTCTAAGGAATATCTTAATTTTCTCAAAAAAAGTTAAAAAACTGAAAAAGAATCGTTCATCTTCTTCTTGTTAAAATAATTTATGGCTACTTTTTAATTATTTTTCTAAAATATCCATTATTGTAAATCAAATTTTGATCTCAAAGCTATAAATTGTATCCTTAAATGTCCAAACAATTATCTTTTAGTGTAAAGCTGTTCGACAACTTAATATTTACAAATCACCTCAGTGGATTTTTTTAAACTTGACAAGGGGTGGGTTTTTAAATTTACCTAGAACATTTAATGCAAAAATTATTGTATGAACTAAACGAAGTTTTAATTTTTCAACGACACGTCGTTACTTAATACATAAATATAAAAAAATATTTTTGTTCTAATAAAAAGAAACCAGATGTTGAAGATCCCGATCAAATAAATTTTTGAAGTTTTTGTATCAATTCAAATGTAGGTGTTTATCTTAAAATGTTGGTTTTTAAACTATTATTCAGTTCAAAATATATAACATACACATATTTATGTTGAAGACGCTAACTACTACATATACATATTTTTTTATAATATTTTTGAGAAATAATTAAATTAATTTGAAAGCGCAGATTTTCAACGTGTTTTTTTTTTATAAAATAAACGATTAAATTTTGAACAACTTAAAAACACTTATAAAGCTTAATGAAGTATGCATCTAAGCACTGAATACAAAAATAAAAAAAAGAAGATGTTTCGGACCCACACTAGTAACTTTCCATTGATTGGTGCTCTTGGCAACCATTTTAGGTTTTCCCAATAGTATTTTTGATTTTTTTCGGGAATAGCTTATAAAATTCTAAGAATCTTAGTTGTATAACTTTTTTTCCTAACTCCTCTCGGTATGGAGTTATTTATTATTTAAGCTAATTATTTCCAAACTGAATTTTTGGGAAAAAAATCAATAAATCTGGAATGTGTACTTTAAAAAAAATTATATGTTTGCAAGGAATTTAAAATGAAAAATGAAGTTTTCGATGCCAAGCTTTGAAAAGATTTTGAGTGTAAGAATTTTTCGATTTAATATATTTTTAAAAAGCCATTTTTGGCAACATTTTGATTTTAGCCTTTTCAAACGGTAGTTTTAAAAATCTCAAAATTTAACAACATACATATGAAGATGGTAATCAAATATATTTTTGGTAAAAATTTGGTGTCGATATCGTTGTTTGAGTTCTCAAGATATTCGAGTTGAAAAATAATTTTTAAGAGATTTTAGTAGTTTTTTCTTGCAGTATTTTTGTTCTAAGAAAAGTGTTTATTGAATTTTTTTTTTTTTTGAAAAAATTACTTATTGTTGACATTGACAGATCATTGCTATCTCTTAAAAGAAACGTCTGTGAAGTTGGCAGGCCAACTTTCACCAACGGAACCAACGCAGTAATTTCCAGTTTTTTGCATTTTTTTGAATTCCTATTGACGATTTTGCAGTTCACCAAATAGTGGGTGTATTGGAGTGACCTGCTAACTTCACAGTGAAGTTAGCAGGTCACAGAGTGTATCTCGAGAACCAAACGTGCTAGAGACTTAAAGTAAGGCTCCAAATTTGCAGTTTATTTTGCATTTCAAGAAATTTTGGGTCAAAATTTTGTTGTCCTTTATTTGAAAACAATTTTATACTGCCCTGCTAATTTCACAGTGAAGTTAGCAGGTCAGAAGGTATCTCGAGAACTAAGCATGCTAGAGACTTGAAGTAAGGCTCCGAATTTGCAGTTTATTTTGCATTTCAAGAAATTATAGTTACAAATTTTGAATTCCTCAATTTGAAAAAAAAATTCATACTGCCCTGTTAACTTCACTGTGAAGTTAGCAGGTCATAGTGAATCTTGAGATCTAGGCATGCTAGGAATTTGCAGTAAAGTTTCAATATTGCAGTTTAATTTGCATTTCAAGAAATATTAGGTCCAAATTTTTGAAGTCCTTGTTTTTAAGAAATTTAAAAAAAATTTACTTCAATATGAAATTAGCAAGTCAAATTGTGTATATCGAGAACCGAGCATGCTAGAAACTTGAAGTAAAGCTCTTAATTTGCAGTTTATTTTGCATTTCAAGAAATTCTAGTTCCAAATTTTGAAGTCCTTTATTTAAAAAAAATGTCATACTGCCCTGTCAACTTCACTGAGGACTTCAAAATTTGGAATTATAATTTCTTGAAATGCCAAATAAACTGCAAATTTAGAGATTAACTTCAAGTCTCTAGCATGCTCGGTTCTCGAGATACACTCTGACTTGCTAACTTCACTGTGATGTTAGCAGGGCCGTATGAAATTTTTTTCAAATAAAGGACTACAAAATTTTGACCCAACATTTCTTGAAATGCAAAATAAACTGCAATTTTGGACACTTACTGCAAATTCCTATCATGCTTAGTTCTCGAGATACACAATTTGACTAACTAATTTCAAATTGAAGTAAATTTTTTTTAAATTTCTTAAAAATAAGGACTTCAAAATTTTGACCCAAAATTTCTTGAAATGCAAAACAAACTGCAAATTTGGAGCCTTACTTCAAGTCTCTAGCACGCTTGGTTCTCGAGATACACTATGTGACCTGCTTACTTCACTGTAAAGTTAGCAGGTCACTCCATTACACCCACCATTTGGTGAACTGTGAAATCGGGAATAGAAATGCAAACAAAATGCAAAATACTGCAAATTACTGCGTTGGTCCCGTTCGTCTAGGTGAAAGTTGATCTGCCAACTTCACAGACACTTTCGATGTATTTAACTAACCTACCACCTGTCTTCTTGTACTTCAACTTGTCACTAATCTAGGCTTCAAAATAAATCGGACCCTCTTAGCTAATGATCATGTAAATCTCCCCATCGGTCAAATTTATGGTGGTCACCGTTAAGTTAAATCTCTTTTCTGGCTTGACTCCTGTAGATACTAAGTTATATGAACAGTTAAGTATAAGTACTATTTTTGAATTTTCGTTAAAATACATCTCAACAGCATTTTGAAAAATAAAAACAAAAACGTAATCAACTTAGCTCCTTCTTAAGTAGGTATATATGTACATATATGTATATAAAAAAAAATACTACCGTTTAAATGTTTAAATCCATTTTCCTTTTACTTATCAATAAGTTATTTTTTGTTAAATTCAAAATTATATTCTAATTTATTTTTAATTTGTGAATATTTTTTTATTTTCATTCATCCGCCTTATACTGTATTATTTTAGGTAATGTATAAAAGACTATGTCTTACTTGTACACCATTTTTAATAAATTGAAATTAGAATCATTGTTACGAAAATTATTGGTCAAATGTTTTTCTTAGTATCGGGTTTTTCAATAAGAGCACTACAAAAATTTTTTTAAATCAAACAAAAACGGTTTTGGATATCAATATCTTTATTCCTGTGAAAGTAAGTTCGATGCCATTATGTATGGAACTCGATTTCTTTTGCATGGCCATCACGGGCACGCTTGCAGAAGTCCAGACGCTGAACCCAATTTTCGACGGTTTTCAAGCATAAATCGGCCGATACTGCTGCAATTTCAATTGGCTTGTTGGCATAGACCATAGAGTTGACGTAGCCCCACAGGAAATAGTCTAACGGCGTCAAATCGCACGACCGAGGCGGCCAAGCGACTTGACCATTTCGTAAGATAACACGTTCTCCAAACTTGGTTTCCAATAAATTGATTGTGACATTCGCTGTGTGGCTTGTGGCACCGTCCTGTTGGAACCACATGTCCTCCAATTCCATATCTTGCGTCAATTTAATCTTGTAGGGATGTAGGCCAAGATCTTTTCGCGAAATTAGCCACAACGACGTCACAGAGATGCCCAACGCTAGAGAACGACGTGTGAGAGACACATTTGGGCTTTCTGCAACTGAAGCCTCAGCGGCAGCAATATTCTCGACACTACGGGCACTTCTTTGTCTCACTGGTACGGGAGCATTTTGTACTGTGCCTGTGGATTCAAATTTTTCCACTTGACGCTCAATTGTTGTTCTGCTAGGCCGATTATGACGACCATAAATTGGACGTAGCGCTCTTAACGTTGAGGCCACTGACTCCGAATTTCGGTAGTTAATTTTAATAATTTCGACTCGTTGTTGGCTCGTATATCTTTCCATCATAAAATGGCAAACCTGATTGAAGAGAAATGTCAAAAGAGCGGCAAGAAATATGGCGTCGTTTGATGTCCCTGTTGCTCTCCTTTTGAAGCGAAAAACCCTTTATAAAAAAGTGTTCGTTAATTTTTTTTTTTTTTTAATTTAAACTAAATCTTTATTACGTAATTGTGTGTAGAATGAAGTTGATTCCAAGTCGATATCTTTTTCCGTTCTCGAGACATTCAAAACGAATGACACTTTACACCCCTCTTTTAAATTGCTGCAGTAAAAAACTGTCAATTGAATTTGTTAGAAAACCTTTTCAGCACGTTATGACATTATTATCTGTAAAATAAAATCAATCCGAAGGCGATATTTATATTCATTCTAACGCTATACGCTAAACTTAACTTAGTTTTAGAGGAAGGATAAGCATCGGCTCGCATTAGTAATCAAATTCTTTTTTTATAATGTCTCAGTCTTTAAAACACTATTTTTTAATTTTTTGATTTATTATTTTTCAAGATCTTTATGTGTAAGGAATACGCTGAATTGAGTTGTTTTATACGTCCTTACATAAATATTATTTTTTTTTTATTGAAAGATATTTTGTCATAAATTATTCGATGAAAAATCTAAAAATGGCAGACTTATTTTAACATTAAGTTTCTTAAATTAAAATGTTTAGTCTCATGAATTTACTTAATTCTATCATTGCATATTTCCCACGTCGTAGCTCTTTGAACCTCAAGAGCAAATTCATATGATCTATTCGAGCATTTAATTTTTCAATAGAGCTGATAGATTATGCCTTCAGCATAAATAATTCAATCAATCAACTTTTTTAAGAAATGGCAATTCATTATTAATTTAAATATGTAAAGAAATGGGAATTCATTATTAATGCATAGTATAATTTACCATTTTTTTTTCTTTAGATATTCAAAAAATGTAATTATACAAATAGTTTTTCCAAAGTTTGCTTTTTATTATAAAATTCACAAAAAAAAAAATTATAAAAAATCTTTAAATATTTGCATAAAATTGGTATTGTTTTATTTTAAGTTATGTATGAAAATTTATAACATATTTAAATTCTATATAACTTGAAGAGCTGTGAATTGAATGTTTGTTCTTATGAATTCAATATTGTGTTACTATACTGCTGACTCGAGTCTCGAGGCAGATTCACACAACCAGTTTTTGTTTGTAGTCTTAAAACAATACTAAACTATTTGTGTTCACGTCGAACAAGTTCTTTATTAATTTTTTTTAAGAGACTAAGGCAATACAAACAAACAACCCGCAAGATAATTTTGAATTTATAATCAAATTCATCTTGCTATTTAACTTTGAATTGGAAAATAAATTAAAATAAAAACTTTCACAGTAAATAAAATAAATGTTATGTATTATTTTTTCTTTCTTAGCAATTTAAAAATAGCACCCATTTAAAACCAGACAGAAAACAAATAATAAGTTCCGGTTATTCATTTATATAATATTTTTACCTAAACAATTAATGTTTGTTTCATTTAAGTAATTTTAATTTTTTTTTATTTGTGGGTACTTGTATTTGAGACATCAGAAAGCTGAAATTTAAAATATGTTGGTAGTACCCAGTAAAATGTTTTTTTTTTTTGTCAAACAAAATGTTGGGGATTTAATATTTCTAAAATAGGCATTGATAATTTTAAATTTTGTTTTGTAATAAAAATGTTAACAGTTAAAATTGTGATTTTAGATTTTTTGTTTAAACCATTTGAACTGCTATAAGCTTTTTTTTTAAATCAGATCAGACATAATTTTTAATTTTAGTTCTCAAAGTACATATCTACCTACATCATACATATTGTTTTAATGGATTTATTGCAGAAATCAATTAAATGGGAAAACGATTATTAAAACAAGTACGATGTTAAAGCATTTTTAGTATGATACTATAGATTTAGATTTATTTTTGAAAAAGAACTTAATATTAAGATCAACATCTTTTAGAAAATTAAGCCTTGTGGTGGAATTATTTAATGGACATTAATTAATGAATTTATAATAATAATACCTAATAATAAATAATAACATTATTTACAAAATATTATATTATAAAACAATTAATTTATATATAAAATATATGTATTTACATTATATAGGTACCTATGTATATATCTATATTATTATTATTATTTTTTTTTTTGCACAACCCAACTCCTCCAACAATAAACTTGCAGCCATTATTCAATTTTTCAATTTTAATGATTTGAAACATAAATTAATTAGAAAAATATACAGTTAGGTTTCTCTGAAAATGGTTCAGATTATCCGTTCTTCTTAGTTGACGTGGCAACGAATTCCAAAGACGAACTGCACTAACGAAAAACTGTCGCTCAGAGATCTGACAAGTAAAGCGTGGAATACAGATTTGGTTGGTTCTGTCAGAAGCTAGAAACTGTATATGGTTATAAAGGTCCGGTGGTTGCTTAGTGTGGACAATCTTAAATAACATTGTAAGCGTTTTAAACTTAAATATATCCGGAGGACTAAATCCATAGAGACTTTTTGTATAGTTCGAAATGTGGTCAAACCTTTGAAGCCCAAAAACATATCAAGCTGCATTGTTAAAAACAACGTTCAATTTTCTCTGAGACACAGCATCTAAACTACAAAAAATTTCACACGCATACGTTAAAATTGGTACTATCAATGTTTTAACCAGCATTTTTTTAGTTTCTAATGGCGTGAATTTTCTTGCAGCAGATAGTGTTCTCAGAGCACCATAAGCTTTACCTACCGCAGCATTCACATGATTGTTCCATGTCAGATTTCGATTAAAGTGCACTCCTAGATTTTTCGCAGTATCAACGTACTCAACTGGAATGTTGTTAAGGTATATTACCGGAAAATAGCTCAAGTCTAAAGCTTTCTTTGAAATTACGAGGCACTTAGTCTTAAGCGGATTAAGAACAAGACCGTTGATGCCAGACCAGTCAAACAATGCATTCAGGTCAGTGTTGATATTGTAAATGCAATTCTCTATTAGACCCAGTGCAGAGATATTGTACATCATCAGCGAACATTCTCGTTTCACCATGCCTCAAAATACTTGGTAAGTTATTGACATAAAAAGAGAATAAAAGTGGTCCAAGAATGGAACCTTGTGGAACACCTCGGGACATTGAAATGACCACAGCTTGACTCCTTCCCGTTAAATATGAAAAAATGAGGTTGACTGCTAAAGGTAAAAACCAACATAGTGTTGTGATTAATCGTATCGAAGGCTTTAGAGTAGTCAAGAAGAACCAAAAATGAGACTTTGTCTTCATCTAAGGCTTTCCTAACATGCTCTATAACATCCAAGAGAGCAGTGGTACTACTATGTTGAGACCGGAATCCAGATTGCTTTGATGAGAGGAGACTTTTTGCGGTAAAATATCGTACAATTTGCTTTTGCATTAATTTCTCAACTACTTTCGAGAAATAGGGTAAAATTGATATAGGGCGATATTCTGTTTTTTGTTTGTTTTTAGGTATTGGAATAATTTTGGAAAATTTCCACTGCGAGGGAAAAATACTTGTTGTAAAGATTGCAATTATAGTATGAGTAACTAATGGGAAAATATGTGGTATTATTGCTTTAAAGAATGTTGGATGCACGTTATCAAAGCCTATGGCATTTGATTTAACTGAAATCAAGGTTTCTACAACGTCTTCAGGTGTAACTCCTGTAAAATCAAAGACATCTTCGTGTCTTTATGACGAGTCCTCTACTTGGGAATAATTTGGCCTATTGAAGGCTGGTTGGGGAACTGAAGCTTTAAAAAAGTTGTTTAATTCGGTGCATTTAACATCCAAATCTTCATGATTTTGCTTCCCAATTCCTAAACCACGTATACTCTTCCAAAGCTTACGCCCATTTTGAAAGAGATTCAAGTGATTTCTATACCATTTGGTTTTTGCTGCATTTATCAGACTGACACATTTGTTTCGCAGTTGCCGGTATTGTTGGCGATCTTCGGCTATCCTAAACCGTTTCAATTTTGTGTATATGCGATTTTTTTGGCATATGCAGTTTCGTAGCTCAATCGTAAACCACGGGTTATCACCATGCTTAACCGTTCTAGTTAGATCGGTTTTCTTAAAAATTACTAGTTTATAAATAAAATTTCTTCAACACTTATTTATTTTTTTTATTTATTCATTTATTTATTCATCTATCGATTTTCCTGTTACAGATTGCTTAAAACTAGTATAAACTTAATTCATATTTATATTTGCACTTAATTTTAATTTAAATGCACACATTTCATTCAAGACTTATATCTAAATTAAATTTTAGTTCATTAAATAATTTCATAAATCTTTTGAATGGTTCATTACAACCGTAATTATATCTATGCGAGGGGATAACAAATGTCTGGATCGTATATTTCTTCCTGGAACATAGATATTTAAGAAAAATCAGGGCATTTTATATGGTAAGACAATATATCATAAACGAACATCACATAATTTACAAGGTGTCGATTTTCCAGCGTAGATAGATCAATCAAAGCACATCTAGTTGAGTAAGTTGGCATTTTTGGGAAATTCCATTTTAATTGTGTAATCAAAAATTTAGTGAAAGATGTTTGAACTTTTTCAATTCGATTTTTTGAAACTGTGTAAAATGGATCCCATACTGCTTCAGTAGTATTCCAAATGGGGGTGGATAAGAGAAGTATAAAATGCTTTAATTACGTAAGGATAAGAAAACTTTAAGCAATTTCTTTTTGGAAAACCTAGAATTGAGTTTGCCTTTACCACGATAAAATCTACATGCAGGGAAAAATTTAACTTTTCATCAAAAACTACAACAAGGTCTTTCGCTTCAGATCGTCTTTCCAATGCAGTGTTTGAAATATTATAGTCATATAAAATAGAAGTTATTGACCCATAAAATGAAAAAAATAGTAAATTTTTTAGTATTAAGTACAAGAAAATTTTGTTTGCACCAATCTACTATTTTATTTGCATATTAAGACAATCATTTCTGGATTTTACTGTAGAAAAAAGTTTGAAAACATCAGCAAAATACAACAATAACAGTAAATCATTCACATCAACTAAAAACAACAAAGGTCCAAGATGGCTTCCTTGAGGAACACCAGATGACACCTTTATTATTTAAGATGAACAGTTTGAAATTTTTACTATTTGTCTCCTATTGACTAAGTAACTGGAGATCCACTGCAGAAGGGTTGAATGAAATCCAAAATGTTTTAGTTTTTTTTTTTTTAATTTGCATAGTACAAAGGCTATCAAATGCCTTCTGAAAACCCGTGAAGATAACATCAACCTGAGAACCTAAGGCATCAGAAACATATTTGGTAAGCAACGAAAAATTTGAAGTTATTGGCCACTTATAAATCCATGCTAGTGGAGATATAAATTCTTTTATATAAAAATAAATTTTCTGTTTTACAATGAGCTCGAAAAGTTTTGGTAAGGGGCCAGTTATAGCTATCATTGAAAACCATCATTTGAAAAAGTTAACTGTTGATTTTGAGACCTTTCGAAAGTTTAATCATTGAATATTTTAATGCAGAAATATAGCTTACGGCTTTTAAATTATTTCTCCATCAAAAAAAATTCATTTTGACCCATATCTTCCCCATAACGTAACTTTTAATTTTTTCAATGATCATTGGTAAGTTAGTTCATCATTGAAAAATTAAAAGTTACGTTATGGGGAAGATATGGGTCAAAATGAATTTTTTTTGATGGAGAAATAATTTTGAAGTCGTAAGCTATATTTCTGCATTAAAATATTCAATGATTAAACTTTCGAAAGGTCAGCAGTTAACTTTTTATATGATGGTTTTCAATGATAGCTATAACTGGCACCTAAAGCAGATAGTTTAGAGATAGAACGATAATTTTCAATTTTATCTTTCTTTCCAGATTTAAAAATAGATGTTATATATGAAAGTTTCCAATGATCCAGAAAAATTCCGAGAGAAAGAGATATATTGAAAATTATTTTAAGCGGCTTAGCTAACGTAAATCATTTCTTTATTATAAAACAGGGAATACCATGTGGACCCGCATTCAAACTTTGGATTTAGTTTTGAAATAACTTCAATAGACAAATAAAGGTTACCCAAATACATATTTGAAAACGATATTTGTTAATCTTCAGTGTCTGGAATAAATGTTGTAGAATGATCTTCATACACAGTCTCAAATAAGGATGCAAATAAGTCACATGTAGAAGTTAAATTAGAAGAGCTTTGGTTATTATATCACTCCAGAATTTTGATTTTTGGAATTTATAAATGCCCAAAAAGCCTTTGGATTTCTTGCAATTTGCGACTGAATATTCATCATGGTTAGGTTAGGTTAGGTTAAAGTGGCTGTCAGGAAAACGACTGACACACTTAGACCATAATTAGGTCCGTTGATAGGAATGAGGAGATTATCCTCATTATGAAAACCATTCGGAGCTTTTTATGAAGCGAGAGAGACAGTGTATGTCTGTATTAGCTAGATCGCTTGGATCATTGAAAAAGTAGTCCCCAAGAAGGAGTCTGCGCCTCTGTGAAAGAGCAGGACATGTGCAGAGGAGGTGAGGAATTGTTT
Source organism: Melangyna quadrimaculata (assembly GCA_949320155.1). Lineage (NCBI taxonomy): Eukaryota > Metazoa > Arthropoda > Insecta > Diptera > Syrphidae > Melangyna > Melangyna quadrimaculata. The sequence goes on from OX439485.1 coordinate 24,712,278, forward strand.
CCTCCTCCTCTTCGTCCATGCAACTTCTACAGAAGTCATTTGAGAAAACGCCAAGTCTTGTGGCGTGTTTTCCTATAAGGCAGTGTCCTGTTATGACACCTATTACGGAGCTAATTTGTGATCTGCTAAGTGATAGCAAACTTTTAGAGCGCCTAGGGTCTAGCGATGGCCAGATTTCTTTTGTGGCCAGACATGTAGTAAGGTTTGTCCATCTAGAGTTTGCTTTCCTTGCAGAGTTTTGTTTTAGCAAAAGTTTACACGTAGCGATCGGTATACCTATGTTCCACCTGTTAGGCAAAACGGGCATTAGAGTTCCATTTCTGGCAAGTTAATCGGCTTTACAATTTGCCGGAATATCTCTATGGCCCGGCACCCAAAGAAGGTGAATATTAAACTGTTCCGCCATCTCTTCATGAGACGATCGACAGTTTTGGGCCGTAACGGAGTTGGTAGAGACAGAGTTGAGAGATTTAAGTGCTGCTTGACTATCTGAGAAGATGCGTATATCCGATGTTGATATCACGTTTTCTCTCAGCCAAGACAGAGCTTCTTTAATTTTCAGGATTTCCGCTTGGAATACGCTACAGTGGTTAGGGAGCCGGAAGGAGAGACTTAAATTAAGTCTGTCTGAGTACACTCCGCCACCCACACCTTCCTCAGTTTTCGACCCATCAGTATAAAAGTGAACTGAATCACCTTTATTATATTCATCATACATATATGTATTACTTGCTGTCTAAACAACTAAAGAGATATTATCAAGGTACATACAGAAGGACAGTGGGACCCACTTTTTCGGGTTCTCTATCATCGTAAATGTTAGGTAAAATTATTATCTCTAGTTCGATTGCTTACGAGTCCAAAACTTTCCCTGTAGTACCTACATGTACATATATTGGAAGTAAAACCTAAATACAGTTACTGGGCTATGATTATTTTCAATGATGTAGTTATCAAAATGATGATGGCCCTAAATACGGAAAATTCTTACTATTACATATTAGGTATTTTAAAACTTCAGACCAGAAAACCTCATCTCTGTTATATACACAAATAATAACTTAAAATTACATTATTTTTACTTCTATTATTATAAAGTGATTATTTAAAAAAAAATTAACAAATGGAAAGTCTTAGAATTCGTAGAAAAAAAAAACTAACAAACATTCAATACAATACATTAATATAAAGGAGACGGAACGGAGCTCATCCTAAAAAGTTATATCATATATACTAATGCCTCTTTATCCAATGCACGAAGTTCTAAGTCTTCAAACTAAAGCACGATAACCTTCTCTTCACTCGATTACCCCACGAAAAGTGTTCTTAAATAAAAATGTACATCCATGTATTTCAGAAAAAAAAAAAAAAATAGTAAATTATATAATAATCACGCTATTAGAAGACTGCACATTTAAATTTGAATGAAAAATCACGATCATGAATTTTGTTAATACCATTCTACTCTGTGCAAAAAAAATAAAACAAATCTTAATATACATAAAAGGTCTTTAAACAATAATAATAATTCAATAAAAACCTCAACTGTCATCTTTAAACAGATTTCAAAAAAGTTTGACAGTTGCTTGTATGTACTCACCATTAATTATTGCGACTCACGTTCTTCTCTTTAATATTCAATCAAACAAAAAGACAAAACCGCAATAAATCAGAATGTGTATGGTGTGTCCTTGTTTCCAAAATCAAAATTAAAACCAAAACACCTTTCATCTATCACATAAAAGACATACTACACATATATTATGTCCTCCAGCTCCACCTTCAAGCCATCACAAACATAAAAAGAAATGATGAAAAATGTTCAAAATATCTGATAAAATTATTCGAGACATTCGTGCATGCAACAAATTTAAATCGCGATTACTTTTCGCTTAAACGATCTCCAATAACCAATTAGTTCGGGTTCCCTCATTAAATGCCACTTCAAACTTCTTCTTTTTTTTTTTTCTTATATAAATAAAAACAAAAACTTATATTCTAGAAGTTGCAACTCCATTTTTTGTTTTGTATAATAAAGTGTGTGCGAGAATAATTGGTAAATTTTAACACGAAATCCCATTCACTTCACGAGCGCATGGAGTTGGAGTGGAAGTCACCACCTCCTACTTAGAGATTCTAAGTTCGGATTGTCATCTATACCGAAAAGATACATACTCTCAGATTGGTTCTGGTTAAATGGTTTAATAGTAGTGAATGTTGCAGCCAGCTTGATTGTGAAGACGAGAAGTGATATCTGCGGCGCAGTGGCGGGATCCATGACATAGAGATGATACTACCAAGAACGTAGAACTCTAGTAAGTCCCCACATGGTGCTCTTGGCGATTTTTGTTTACAAGGAGGCGTGGACTTTGCTGCGGCAGGCAGGTTACCGAATGTTATTAGATCGTGTTTTGATAAATGCGTGCAGATTTCTTGTTGCTGTTCCCCTACTGAGGCACTTGTGCGTACCTTTAGTACACCGCACCAGCGTGATAGATCTAGGTCATATGAAAACCAACACCAATACACCATTATTCAAACAACTATTTGTGCAATAGTATTGAGCTATAATGTGGAATTTAATAAATCTAGCAGATTAGTTTATTTTATAACTATGCACTTATTTTGCAAATTACATACTAAAAATGCAGAAACTATTAAAGGTAATAACGTACTGAATATTAACTTTTTCAAGGCTTTGTGGTTTATGTGCACACAGCAGTCTCACTAAACATAATTTAACATGTCCCTTCCCTATACAAGAAGTAATCTACTGACGACGTCAAATTGTACGATTTTAGTGGGTCGCAGAGAAACGGTATAATGTTATGATTGGAGCGCATAGTACAAAATCCTGTTTTGATAAATTCTAGTACCAACAATTAATTAAAATGATAGGAGTTCGACTTAGGGGCCAGTTATAGATATCATTGAAAAAGTTAGCTGTTGATTTTGAGACCCTTCGAAAGTTTAATCATTGAATATTTTAATGCAGAAATATAGCTTACGACTTCAAAATTATTTCTCCTTCAAAAAAAATTCATTTTGACCCGTATCTTCCCCATAACGTAACTTTTAATTTTTCCAATGATCATTGGTAAGGTAGTTCATCATTGAAAAAATAAAAGTTATTTTATGAGAAAAATTGTGCCAAATTGAATTTTGTTTTACCTAGAAATAATTATTAAGTCAATTAGCTTTACTTTGGCATCCAAATAATCATTTATTTTTTCTTCAAAATCTCTCAAAATTGACAATTAATTTTTTCAATGATGGTTTTCAATGAGCTATAACTGGCCCCTTATACAGGGTGGCTGATAAATATTGCTACTTAAGAAACTCAAATAGCTTTTTTTTTAGTGTATATAATTCATTTTTGTTTTATTCATATTAAAGCTTATTCAATTTTATTAAATATAGCTTAATGAGTTTTAAAAATAATGGATTCAAAATGCCCCCCTGCTCGTTGATGCATGTGCGGCATCTTACCAAAAAGTTGTTCATTACTTCTTGGAGAGTTGAGACAGGAATAGCCGCAATTGTTTCTCGAATGGATTGCTTCATTTCATTAAAATTTAATGGTTTTGCTTTGTAGATTTCTTGTTTGCAATAACCCCACAAGAAAAAATCAGGAACAGTAAGGTCAGGTGACCTGGGGGGCCAACGGAATGTGGAGTGTCTGGATATCAGCTTATTGGGAAATTTTCGTCGCAATTCTGTCATAACAGGCCGGGCTATGTGAGGAGTTACACCATCTTGCTAAAACCACATAGAGTTGAAAGAAAATCTCATTCGGCGTAATTCTGGATAGAAAAACTCTCTCAACATGCTTAATTAACTTAAGAAGTAGGGCCCGACAATGCAGCGTGATGAAACTGCACACCACACTGTGACACGAAGTGGATGCAATTCCGTCTCGTGGAGTATCTGTGGGTTGGAACCATTCTATATTCGACAATTTTGTTTGTTTATGTTGCCGTTTAAATCGAAATGGGCCTCGTCAGACATAAAAAAGACAGTTCAACATGTTTTCGTCCATTTCTACCATTTGAAGCATCTTCTGGCAAAATTCCAAGCGAATCGGCAAGTCTGCTGGATTCAATTTGTTGGCCATTTGAATTTTATATAGAAATAAGTCCAAATCGTTGTGCATAATTGACTGGAATAACTGTCTGCTTATACACATTTTAGCAGATAAGATTCTTGTTGAAACTCTTTGATTGTTTTGTATGACAGCAGCTACAGCAGCGATTGTTTCCTCCGTCCGAACTGAAGGGTTTCGATGGTAAGGTCTTCTTACGACTGTCCCATGCTCGGCAAAATTGTTAACAAGTCTCATTATGGTCCATCTGCTTGGAGGATTGCTGCCAAACGTACGCCTATACCCACTTTTAAACGAAACTACGTACTCCAGTATGTGATAGCGGTGGACAATCCAAATTCTTGTTTCAGTGCTCCAGTTATCCATTTTTGTTAAATCTAAAAATCAGTCTGCAAAATAAAAAAAAAAATTAACCAAATGCATTAAATAGAAAAAAAGTTATTAATTTTTTTTTGGTAGCGGCTTTCATCAGCCACCCTGTAGTTTAAAGCTCCAATTTATTCACTCTCTATTAAATTTAAATTCCATTTAATATGGCAGGTTCATAAAATATATGAAAATTTCCCTTTGTAAGCTTTACGATTTAAATTTGGAGGATATGGAAAAAATGGGACTTATGCTGGCTGAGATAATTCAATAAAACTTTAAATTGACCTTTTAAGATAAGCAACCCTATGCCAATATGGTGGGATATTTTACAATAACGACACAAGTATTTAATAGCAAGATTGATTTAATAAAATTATTTCCAAGTAACTAATAAAAATATGAAGTTGAAAGCACCCGCACCATCCACAGTTAGCCCACTAGGCAGTTTGTTGGCTGGCACTGGAGCGTCCATGGATCTGATCGGATGATCTCCGGCCGCTGTGCACCACAAACCCCCACCAGAACCCTAGTCCACTATCTTGTGATCATAGGGAATCGACGGAAGGTATAATACACGACGACTCGCATATTGTGTGAGAAAAGGCGCGATTTTCTAAGTTGTGTTTTTTTTTTTTAATTTTTTTTGAAAAATTAAATTTCAAATTCAAAATTAAAAAAAAAAAATCTGGGACTTTTAATTTTCAAAATATTAACTTTCTCAGAAAATTAAAAAGGATACGGCTAAATGATCATTTCAGCAACCGGTTGATTTATTATCATCAGCTTAGTTTTTGCTTGCTCTATAGAGGGCGATTGTGCGTCTGTGCATCCTAATGTTCATCGAGCTAGAGGCTGAACGGATGAACGAATTTGCTTCAAAGTTCAAATTCGGTGTGAAGCGTATCTATTTGATTTTCTAGAGGAGAAATACGAATTTTTGTTTTAGCTCATCTAGAACGGGTAGCTGATATACAATGATTTCGGTTTCATCAAGTTTTCTCGAAAACGGCTCTAACGATTTTGATTAAACTCTGTACGTGTCATTTCTGGACCAGTTCTAATAATACTGCGTACAACGTTCTTACCAAAAAATTCAAATAATGGACATAATGTTATGGGTATTTTTGAAATAATTGCCTTAAAGTTTAGGATTCGTGCAAAAAATCGAACTCGAGATAATAATTTTCCCTAACATTACGATGATAGAGAACCCGAAAAAAGTGAGTCTCGCAATTCTGTCTGTCTGCCCATCGGCGTCGGTCTGTCTGTACCTCGATCAGCAGCCCAAACGACTGAAGCGATTTTCTTCAAACTTTGGACTTAAGGTTCTTATGGGATTCCCTAGAGGGGAAATTGAAATTTTTTTTAGCTCTAAAAATAACGGTACCTGCCATAGAACCAATATACAAAAATTAATTTATTTCAAAAACGACTCTAACGATTTTGAAAAAAAAAAATTACTACAAATGATAATTTGGTAGGAAAAAAAATTTTAACGGTTATTAACGGTACTTGTCATAGAACCGATTTTTTGGTTTTCAAATTTCTCGTTAACTGCTACGCTGATTTCAACAAAAAAATTTATGCAAAAGGTCCTTTACAATTTTAACAATTTTGCATATAAAAATTTTCGAAAAAATAATTTTTGGATTTTTAAAAAAATATTGAATTTTTTTTTTTGAAAATTCAATATCATGAAAATGTGGTAATAATTTTTTTTTTGAGTTTTGTAAAAATTCTATTTTATTTAATACTAAAAGCTGGCATACCACATTCTATTTTAAAAAATGTTCACTAATTTTTATATATAAAAATTTAATTAAAAAAAACCGCTCTTACGATTTTTGAATTTTTTTTTCATAAATTCATATTTGTTAAACAAATCAGATGGCATACTTTTTTTGAGCTCTATCTGTTTTAGCTATTAAAATAACTTATTTATAATAATTCATAGTAATCATTTATATTTTAAATTGTTTTTAAAACTTTTTTTTAATGATATCATAATTTTATGGAACCAATAAATATGTACATAGTCAATTTCAAGCTACGTTAAGGTTGTTAGCTACGAGAGCAAGTTTTGTGCGATCCAGTCGTGCCTAATTTGTATTTTTATTTACGTAAATTCCCTTATATCTCGTCATTAGCTAGATTCGGTACTTCTAAGTTAGCCAGCAAATATTGCATTTAAAATTTATATGAATATTTTTTTACTATAAAATAAAATCAAAGAAGAAATCAATCTTATTCTTAACTTTTTTTTCCATTTTTTTTTTGTGTTAAATCAAAAATGTTAATTTAAAATTTAATAAAATTTGTAGGACTCAATTGCATTGGACTTTATTTCATAGCACCCTAGATTTTTCTCCGCGTTGAATATTCCTTTGTTGAATATTCAAGCACCGCTATTATTTAAAACCATAATTTAAAGTTTGAAATCTTTTGACTTTATTAAATTTAATGTTTCTATGCAACTTCAATTACATATTGCATTAGTGCATGCATTTAAACAAATTCTCCTAGAATAATAAAATTCACAGTATCTTCTTGCTGTAATTTTTAAAAGAGTCGGTAAACATCGACCAAAATTTGTGTCTTAGAAGGGTATGACAGACTGACCGAAGAGCCCTCGTCATTTCAGGGCAAAACACATTAATTTCTGGAGTTGGGGTCACTTGTACTTTTTAATTGAATAATATTACTTATGCCAGAAGTAATTTTAATATATTAATATTAAAATTTCTTCATTATTATAAAAAAATATTCATAAAAAGTAGAAAAATACTTTTTTTTTTTAAATTATTCTTTGTTTAATCTCTAGTTAATTTATTTAAAAGCGAAGTGAAATTTTCCTAGTCGAAAAAAAATTAGTCAGATATAAATGCAAATGTTTCAGATACACATACCTACTTACATACATACATTAATTCAAAACAAAATTTCTCGTTTTATTCAACTTAATTATTTGTATTTTAACAGTCTGATTGTTTTTATACTAAATTTGTTGTTATTCCTATTGATCTATGCTATAATAACATTTAAGAAAAAATTCGATCTACATACAAATCGACACATCACGTTTTCTGAAAATAAAAGAACAACAAAATAGCACTCATACGCCACAGTGCTCTGAAATATAAATCTCTTTATATACCTTTATTATTTAATTACTTAGATGACAGGAAACTTAAAGACTAAAGTTCAGTTAAGAACTTTAGGGTGAAAGTGGGTGCAGCACGTATATATTTATTATTTAATGAAAAACCATTCTTCACTTCAGACAATAGACAATATTGGTTATATGGTTTTTTGTGTTGCGAAGATAAGAAGGGTAAAGTTTTTTCTGAAAAATTTGCCATGTCAGCCAAATGTTTATCTTTTTTTTGTGGCTTTGGAAAGGTATATGCCAGCATAGAGTCTCATATTAATCATGTCCCACTTTTTTAAATGAATCATACAAAAATAAGCGATGCGCGATGACGGCTCGTGGGGTGTCCGTCAGTATAGCCAATTATTAGTTTACGATATCCTTATTTATTTGGTCAAAAAACATAAACATTCGATTTTAAAAATTCAATATTGCACGTAGATAAGTAATTCAAACATCGTGAAAGAAATCATGCAAAGATTTATTTATTTATTTTTAGTTAAGCTACGAGTATAAAGCAAGTATTGCCAATTGCCATAAAACTAGTTCACCATAAATGATGCAAATTGTATTTGTTGATGGTTGTAATATGTTATCGTTCAAGAGCTAATGCTTTATAGGAGTTCTCTCTATAAATGTTCACTTACTAATTAGTAACGGATTCTTGTAATTTTTCAATTAATTGCCAATTAGTGGTTAGGATGTTTTATTTGCCTCGCTGAGCTGTTTAGCTAACTCTATTACCAATAATAGATTGATACCTATTTTGATATATTATAGACGAAAAGACAAAACACACCACACAAAATCAGCATGATGCCAATTTAATGTGGTGAAGATCATGATGATTGTTGTGCCATCTGGTTTAAGATAAATGTCAATCAAAATTATGTTGCAGAAGTTAAAAAAAGGGATATTTTTTTCTCTTTAAATGGGAATTTCTTTTGAAACTATATCAGTTTTGGTTTTGTCCAATTAAACTGTTGTGTGTGGTCTTACATATATCAAAGCGATATCATGAGAATAAAATATTGAAAACATTTTCACATTCGCATGTTTTTGTAATAAATAAATTAAATTGCAAGAAATTAATGCTGAGGTGGATTATATTTTTAATCGATGTTCTTATCAGTTTAGATCAGTAGGAAAGATTATAATTTAGAAAAAAACAATTGTAGCGACAAAACTTATTTTTTTTGTATTTATTTATTTAAAAACATAAGTATATTAAAACATGGTGTCTTTTTTGTTATACTTTGTACATTTTTTGAGGTTAAAAGATTAATTAACTAACAAAGCAGGATTCAAAGGAAATTCGCAGATTAATGAATAAAATAATATAACACATATATACAATTAGTGGAGGCTGGATAGCATTTTATTCAAGAACCCGGGGAAACTGCTCCGATTTCGATGATTTTTTTTTAAGTTCAGGGAATCGAAACAAGAAAAAATTTACAATTCAAAAATCGACGCTCTCTAAGACATTTTTTTTAAACTCAAAAATTAAAAAAAAATAAATATTTTTGTATTTTAAAATATATTTAAAATAAAAAAAAACACTCCAAAGGTTGCTTTTTATTTCATTTGTATTTAATACTAAAGTTCAAAACCAACTGCAGTAAGACTCGCTTATATTAACATGCGATGAAACCAATTTTTGTAGGTAAATATTTTAAATTTAATTCAAAATAAATATTATTTTATGTTATTTTAAATATAAAAGTTCAAAATCAAGTACAGTAAAACCAGCTGTAATATGTAAACATTTTTTTTTTATTTTATTTAAAATAATTAATAGTTCTTATTATTTTAATAACGAGTAAATATTTTATAATACACAACATTAAGAACAAAATATTTAATATTATGTTATATTTGAGAACATTGTAAATGTTAACTTTTATATTTTATTTGGAAAAGCACAAAAATAAAGTATTGTTTTTTGTTTAGGTACATAGTTAGGCACCTAGGCACATATTCAGTACATTATTTACATAATATGTCTTCCTCTTCTATTTCATTTTTTCGAAATTTATATTAGGCTGACCGTTACTACAGCTATCACCACTAAATGTTGTACAGTGTACAAGCTTGCGTACGGAAAAGCCTTGTTTTTCGACAACCGCAATTCCCTCCACAGCCAGATTTACATCGACAGAATATTATTTTGTATACGTTTTCCGGAGCAGGTGACTGGTTCATGGGATTTGGTATTAGGACGTTACTTAACATCCATCCCCATTCGACTGGTGAAAAACAATTACCTAGCCATAATTGAATCTGAAGATATACTTTCTTTAAATGTTCCATCGCTGCATCCGCTGTGCATGTTAAAGTGTTCAATTGCACAAGGACATCATGAACAATTGTTTTAGTAAAAAAATGATATCTGAACGGATTTAGATCAACCGCAGATTCTGGAGCGCCATATAAAGCTAAAATACATCTCTCATCGGCTTGATAAATGGTGTCTTTGACTTGATTCGGTTGCTTGAATATTTTTGCAGCATCCTTTAAATGTTTTTGATCTTCGATTTTTTTAGCAAATGTGATTTTTTCCTTTATTGTAGAAGGCCGTTGTAGTATCACATAAAAATAACACATGTTCTTCGCACAAAGGCATCTTGTTCACATCATGCGAAGAATATATAGATAGATATTAAGATATATGGATAGATATACATAGGTAAAATTTAAAGCTTTCCTACCTATGTTATGTACAATTGAATTGATCGTGTATTAACACGTGTATGGTCTTAGTTTTACATGTGTTTTTAGCACTACAGGGGTATTTTGTATTACATTATCATAGACATAGTATTGTGTTGTTTAAAAACGATTGTTGACCTAAATTATAGCTAGTACCTATTGCCCGCAAGAAGAAAAGAATTATCTAAACAAAACTAGCCTTATTTGCAACCAAGGGTCTAATATCCGTTTGGGAGGTTTTTATTACAACTGTACAAGTGTACATTCATGATACGAACCTATGTATATAATGTACCTACGAGCGAAAAAGTTAATTAAAATAACTATATTTTATAAAAAGTAACGATTTTTCATTAATTCTATTTAATAATGCACAACATTGCGTCCGGAAACTAAAACTAATTCGTCCGGACACTAAATTTTGCTGTCGGGATACTTGCGAAAATCGAACTTTTTTTCTAAAAAAAATTAATAATTATGCAAATGTTAAATCTATAAATTAATTAAATGTAATATTATCAACAAATATCTAAAATTTAAGAAAAACCATAACTTTTAAGTAAAACTTTTATAGTAAGACAAATAATTGAGAGCAAAGTGAAGAAATATGTTAAGTGTCCAGATACTAGTGTTCAGATACTAGTACGTATATAAGCGGACTTTTATAATATAACTTCGAAAAACCTTTCTATAATCTATAGCAGTGATATTTATTAGTTTAAGATTATTTTACAAATACATTTTTTTTTTTGAAAATTTTGGTTTTTTGAGTTTGAGTTTTGAATTGTAAACTTTTTTCTAATTTCAATTCCCTACATTAAAAAAAAAATCATCAAAATCGGAGCAGTTTCTCCGGGTTCTTGAAAAAATTGCCTTTTTAAGGCTATCTAGCCTCCACTAAATAAAATAGAAAGAAAAGAATTAATTGAAAGAAAAGAAATAATTTTAGCATCTGTATAGGTTTTTCAGGGAAACTTCAAAAGTGTTGTAGCTGTAAAGTCTTCTCAGATCGGCAGGTAGGGAGTTCTAAAGACCAATAGCGTGCACAAAAAACTGGTTATGTGAATTTCTTTATTTAAACGAAAACAGCAATGGGTGTAAAGCAAGGATGTCTTCTTAGCCCGCTTCTATTTGCCCTATATATAAACGATTTGCACGAGTATCTTGGTGGAGGGATTGACGTGAATGGAACGCTGATACGTTTACTCATGTACGTTTACTTTGTCGCACTACTGTACGCGCAGCCTAACATCCTTATTGACAATGAAGTTTGACCATGTAAAGTTCAAACTTTGTTTGGCTAGCTTTGTCCTCTCCTTAAAATGTTCTGTCAAACTCAAACCAGGGGTCATCCATACTCGTTGTTAAGCGTCCATTGTTCCTGTGCACTAAGTCGTCCTCCTCTTTTTCTGAATACAACAATTTTTAATTTTCGAGGTTGATTACGAGGTTCCAGCGTCTACAGTACTCAGCAATTTTGTCTATCATCCCCTGAAGAACGATTGCCTTATCCGCCATGACCACAATATCGTCTGCGTACATGAGTAAACGTATCAGCGTTCCATTCACGTCAATCCCTCCACCAAGATACCTTAGTCTTTGCTCAAAGATAGAACTCTTCAACGCGGTCACCAGGGCTGTCGTAACATATGGAGCACAGGTCTGGGGACACACAAAATATGAAGAAGCTACAAAGATATTTTTTTAAAAAAGTTTTCGGCCTACCAAGAGTAACTCCAAACTACGCGCTTACGCTAGAATGCCAAATGAAGCCCATTCTCGAATTTACGATGCGGTGCCATATGAACTACATAGGAAAAGTCTTCAATTGCTATGAAGACAACAGACTACCAAAAATATTGGCTAAGAGTTTTAAGGAAAAACGAATTAACTGGTATGAAGCGTGGGAAAACACGCCTGTTTTTAATCTAGAAAAACTGGTGGCAAACAGGAACCTGTTTCCCATCTTTGTTGACAACGAAACTCAAAAAATTGTTGCCGAAGACCGCCAAGAGGCACTTCAAAGAGCGAATCTGACAAGATCACATGGGCGGTACCATCAGCTTAACTATGCAACTATGCAGTTGGCAGGAGCTATGTCGGCGATAACCTAAAAACCGCTGTAATAAGATGGATTTTCAAAGCAAAGACGGGACTCATAAAGCTTAATGGAACAACAAGAACAACTCAAGAAAATATTAACTGTTCTCTGTGCAACATGAATGAAACAGAATCACACATGCATTTTATGGGATTCTGTCCAATACTTAGGGGGATACGCAGGGATTGCTTCGGAACCGCGACACTCGATGAGAACACCATGGTCAGTCTATTAGATGGAGAAATGGATTGGTTACATCTTACAAAATATCTGGAAACGGCGCTTAAATATCAGCAGAATCTAATCAACGAGTTTTATTAATAAAAAAATAAAAAGAAAACGAAAATATAATATAAAATTAATATGTAATAAAAACAATAGTTTGTAAAAATATCGGCGATAGATCGCGACAGACGACGAAAGTCAATGTTGTAATTTTGTTTTAAAATATATAAAATATCTCAAATTGTAATTTAAACGTATCCTTAAGATATTAAAATAAGTAAATTGTTATGAAATCAATGTATTATTATAAAGAAATGTAATTTGAATAAAACATACTACTACTATTTAAAGGAAGGGACAATAAGTACCTTACTTCTTGGCAATACAGGGAAAATTAGTTAATTAAATAAATATTCGGGTACTTTATTATGGATTATTTTGAAAAGAATAGTCAATGTGAGAAAATCCAGATGTTTATTTAGGGGCATATTGAATACATTTCTAGCATGTATTGAAAAGTGGTCGAAACGGCGCAAGCTATAAACAAATCGAACGATGTTATCAAATGCAAATTGCAATTTGCGTTTACTAACACCATCCAAACAGCAAAAGATGGGACTACCATAAAAAAGAGTAGGAAGAACGATGGTTTTGGCAATAGTCATTTTGGTTGCTATAGAAAGTCAGCTACATGATAGGTACAAAACCCGTAGTGTGGCATATACTCTTCCAAGAACACAAACCAAATGACTATCCCATGATAGAGTCTGATTAAACGTAACTCCCAGATTTTTCACTGTCTTAACGTAACCTAACGTTGACCCATCTTGCCGAATGCAGGGAAAACTCGTCGTATCAATTGCAGTATTACTAATAACAATAGTCTGACATTTATTTGAGGTAAGCCTCAAGTGATTTTCTTGTGACCAGTGTATTATACGCGTAAGATCTTCGTTTATAAAAGTTGCATCTTCGACCATTCCCATTCGATAACTCGTATAAATTTGAACGTCATATGCGTACATATGAATTTTACAATACTTAAGAACTGAAAGTAAGTCATTGTTGAATAACGTGAAAAGAAGAGGACCTAATATTGATCCCTGGGGTACACCAGCATGGGTTGAGAGGAAATGGGATAGTTCGGGATTTGCGAAAACTGCTTGCGTTCTTTGAGTAAGATATTCTTTAATAAGTGTTAGTGCTGAGTTTTCAAAAACGAAGAAGTTTTGTAACTTTTTTAAAAGTTTTCCATGAGATACAGTATCAAAAGCTTTTGAGAAGTCAAGCAAACCCATCGTTGATACTAGGTTTTTATCTATTTCTTGCCGAATGTCATCGACTATTTTAAAAAGTGCGGTGGTACAACTGTTATATGGCCTAAATCCTGATTGGGAAGGTGTTATTAACCGATAAGTATTTGAATATGCTGTAATTTGTTGGCTCATTAGCTTTTCAAAAGCTTTTGAAATAAATGGTTGGATAGAGATTGGTCGGTATTCTTTATGACTTGAGCTTGTTTTTTTTAGTATTGGGATTACTTTGGACGCATTCCATAATTTTGGATAACTAGAGGTAGTTAATATAGTGTTATAAATATGTGTTATAAAAGGCGATATGAATGGGAGAATAATTTTAATAAATTTGGGATTGATATTGTCAAGCCCTATAGCTTCGGATTTTATCTCAGTTATTGCCTTATACACTTAAACTCATTAATTCTTTCAAAACTAAAATTTCCGAGGATGTTATGATTTATATTCAGAAATCCTTCAATATCGTCATTTGTGTTAGAAGAAGAGTTGACAAACATTCTGTTTTCATCACAACTATTTTGTTGCGTTGAGATACCAAGTGACAGGCGCGAACGCAGGGGGGGTTTTGGGGGTTCTGGAGGGAAATGGATACCGCATTAGCGCGAACAAATACTGAATACCTATGCTGTCCATTTTCTGATCCACACAGGCCTATTCCGGACATCTATTTGAATGAAACAGTGCTTTCCAAGCGCGAAAAGTTTAAATATCTTGGATCAATGATCAATAGCGAAGGATCTTTTGATGACGACATCAAACATAGCGCAAGCGTAGGGTAGATGAAGTTGCGGAAAAACTCTGCCATCTTTTGTGATAGAAAAATGCCCTAAACTGAAAGGAAAGCTCTACACGGCAGTTGTTCGTCCAGTGTTTACATACGGTTCACAGTGTTCGACAATGTACAAAAAGTATGAGAGTAAATTAACAGAAGCTGAAATAAAGATGCTTCGCATGACAACAGGAGTGACAAAGCGCGATCGAACAAGAAGCAAGAGAATCCGAGGAAGCCTACACGTCAAATATACCATCTTGGACAAAATACAGCATGATCAACTTAGCTGGTACTGTCATGTACAAAGAAGATGCCATGAGAACCCAGTTCAAAGGGCAATAGCACAAGACGTTCCAATACTATCACGGAAGAAAGGCAGGCGCAAAAACTCCTGATGAAACAAATGCAACGACACCTGCATTGAGTTTGGCTCAGACATGGAACAATCCAAAACTGGGAGGCCTGTCGACATTTTCTGAGGTCAACCCGGCGATCCCCACAAGTGGAACCTTAGATAAAACAGTTGAGTGGGATATTTGTGGTCCACCCCGAGATCATGACAATCACCGGTTAAATGAAGAAGAAGAAGAAGAAGAAGAATATAAGTAGTTTAAATTAAAGTTCAAAGAAAAGTCACCAACTCGCTTTTTAAACATCAAATTTTCAGAAAATAATTAAAACTAATTTATTTGTTCATAATTTTATTAAGAAATTAAGAGGAGAAGTTAACTCTCAGAAAATAATTAAGATTTTTGGACCAATTCGTATTAGGTATTTAATTTTAAAGTATTTGAAGAGATTATTATACCTGTCCAGAAAAGTTTGTTTTTTTATTACCTGCCATTGGATATTATTGGGAATTGGTTCAATTTTTCTGATCGAAAATGTTGAAATTTCTCCCCTTTTTGATTTCTCTAGAATTCGAATCCATTGTTTTCAGAGAGAGTTGTGTATGTGTGTACGTTTCTTCGTTCATTCGTTCGTTCGGGATATCTTTTTAAATCACCGTATCACGAAAACGAATAAAGATATCGACTTTGGATCAGATAGACTTTGTTTTGCAGGTAGTAATGTCCCCGGATCCCAAGTTTCTGTCTAGTTTGGGCAAGGCCCTACTAAGTTTTCAGTAGGGTGAATATAGATAAGGAAAACTTGTCAGATACCTAACAAGCCCTTTCTGGATTTCAGTACCAAAAATTTAAACGAGGAAAATTTTTCAAACACTCGTGAGGCAATCTCTACTAAAAACAACACACATTTTATAAGCACCGTGCACTTTCAGCATCATACGACACATTTTTCTCTCTTTCCTTTGTCTTCTTTTTCGTATCACGCTTTACTTTGGTGTGAGACATCTGTATAGGATTGTGCAATGAGGAAAAACATGTTCTTAATTGTTCTTCCTAGAAAGCAAGTACATAAATCCGATCCTATTCTGTGTATGTACCCCCCCCCCCCCGGCTGGAAAAATGCCATGTTTCTGTCTGGTAAGTTGTCAGTAGGAAAAATCTAGACGAGGAAAACTTGTCAGATACTTGGCAAGTCCTTGCTGCATTTCAGTACCAAAAACTTTAGACAAACAAACACATGTGAGGCCCTACCTAGTGAAAACTTGTTGAACATATTTCGGTACCCCATCAGGAATGTCTCTTAAACACCAAAACCAAACTTTTTATAATCATCATGCGATTTTATTATCATGCCTAACCCTTGATAGTCCCTTGCCAGAATCTATGTAAAACTCACTGTCGAAAACTAGATTCTTTTTCTGCGCGGGCCAACGCTTTTTGTTAAGAACGAACTGATTACACAAAATTGATTAAAGTAAATGCTTCTAAGTTGTTTGCTGTTGATTGAAGAACCATCACCGAATGAAGAACGAAAATCTAAATGCAGCTTTATATATTTCCTTATTTAATCTGCTTGGTTTACTTTTCTACTTAATGAACAAATACTTAAATTAAAAATAGGTTGGCAAAAATTTAAGTGTTAAAAAGTATTAATAACTCTTAAAATATCTCAATTTTCAAGAAGTATTGTTCCTACTTATAATTAACTTTAATGTTTCTTATTAAGATAAAATTTTAAAAACTTAAAGATCGTATTTTATTTTATTTTATTTTATTTCAGGAATTCCAGCAGAAACTTTTTCACCTCTTTGATATCGATGGCCAAGGATTTCTTGTCCAAGACCGTTGGATTGAACATCTCAAGGGTCGACTAACGTAAGTATGCCTATATTCCTAGTCCTATAACACTGTCACCTTCAATTAACTTCAAACTGACATCAAATTCGAGCAATTCAACACTGTCTTTCATACTTCTTGTCTTCAACACTCACTGCTCTATCTCTTCTCTTGCTGTCTGCGATGCTGCCATCCAAATAGGACAAACAAGGGTAAAATATAAAACTAGTCTAGAAGGTGATTCGTTGAAAAGACAATTATCGAAAGTCAAAATGCTACCGTCACGTGCCAAAGTCATTTAATGCCCCATTTGATTGTGTACGCGAATAGTCTTATACCTCACATAAAAATATACCCAGTCTTTACCTCTGTTACGAGTACATTGCAAAAGGCTCGCAATCAATCAATCTGAATCCGAATCCCTCATGCGGTTGGATCAAAAGTCAATCAAATCATGAACTGCAGGTGTCATAGACAAGAAAAAGGTGAATCCTAAGAGCTCGCTGAGAGATCAGTCATTATGTCCATATTGGATGGTTAAACTCAATGACGTGATCGTCGTCTCTTTGGACAAGAGTGACAATGCGGTTTAATTAAGCCGGAAAATCCAGTCCCCAGACAGATTACGTTCTCGTATAATAATAGCTTCCCACTAAATTATTTCACACTTTTCAACGCATAGATGGCGCTTTTGGATAAATTCCTCACAAAATCAGTGTCATCAAATGTAACAAATCAAAATAACAATACATCGCTTGCATCTCTGGTCGTTGGAAAAATTAGTTTAATTTTCATTACATTGCAACCTGGGGTTTTATCTAGCTTCCAGTAATAGCAGCTATCTTCGCACGTAACAACCTGTCCCGATCGATATAACGCTAAAGTAGTGTTCTTTAGCATGCAAATCACCACCAACGATCGTCAACCGACATCGTCAACGCCATCTCAGCGACCGCAGTGATGTTGTTAAGCGCTTGTTATTACCACGAAGCGCCACTATATACACGAATATGTGCACAATATACAATCGGATTGCATCTCAGTCTCAGTAGACAGGAGGCCTCTGCCTATTCCTTTAGTCTAAAGAGGACTTTGGGACTCAGGCCCAGGCGGGACCATGGCATGTTTCTCTGATATGGTAAATTACACTTGTTAAGAGCTCTGAGTATGTCCACCTACCTAAAGTCGTGCAAGTCGTGGATGTCTGAATTAGAAGGACCGACCACAAGTGAGTTTAAAGACGACGACATCGCATCGCAGATACGTAAATTCTACACACACATTAGATGTATGTTTGGAGGTGGAGAAGATATTGTTTAGAGTTGGCAAGTAACATTGTTTTGACTTAATGTGATACTTGCAAATGATTGTTAATAAGTCAACGCCCTCTTTGGTATTCTCTTTGAACTATTTTAATGTGTTTTTATTTCTTTTTTTTTTTTGTTTTAGAGAAGAACGGCAAAAAGACTTTGCTGAACAACTGGAATCAGTTGCTTATGTGATATGTGGAGAAAGCAAAATAACGTTTAACAATTTCGAAGAAATTTGGGAAGCTCGTGGGGTACTTTTTTTTCAGATTCTTAACAATTATTTATTAATAATATTATTTTAATTTCTTATTAGATTGTCGACAAATTCTACAGACTTATCGATGTAGATGGAACGAATTTAATTTCGACGAATCAGGTCATGGAGTTTATATCGAAAATTACAAACTTAAGGTAAGTTTTCTTTTGTTTTCAGCACCACTATCATGTAAAACTATTGGATTATTTTGACAGTAACTATTAAAGTAAGATTTAATTTCGAAGAATAAAAATTACTCCCATAAGAAGTATATAAAAATGCTAAAATCTTTGCCTATAGAATGGAAAAGCTGACATGTTTGTCATTTTGTGACATGTTACTTTGCCATCTGTCACTTTGATATCCGTCTTGTTGATACCTATCTATCACTTAAACCTGTGAGTAAGTGTTTTCGATATGACACCTGTCATAATAAGCGTGGTCATTTTGATACCTCTCACATCTGTCACTCTGATATCTGTCACTTTGATATTTGTCACTTTTATGTCTGTCCCTTTGACATCTGTCACTTTCACATTTGTGAATTTGACATTTGTAACCTTGACATCTGTCATTTTGACACCTTCCACTTTTTATGTCACTTTGACATCTGTCACCTGTTAATTTCACATATGTCACTTTGACATCTGTCACTTTGTAATCTGTCTCTTTGAAATCTGTCATTTGGACTCTTAGATTTTGACATCTGTCGCTTTGCCATCTGTCACTTTGACATTTATCATCATTGTGTGCATCTGTCACTTTAACAACTGTTATTTTGATGTTTGTGACTTCGACATCTGTCGCTTTGATACCTTTTGCTTTCTTCTAAATTACTTCATCTTCGTTATTCAATAAATTTATTTGAGTTAAATTGAGTCTCGATGGATGTGTTCATGGAGTAGTTATAATTCTTAGTTTCCATTGGACAAAAAAATCGATCTATTTTTTAGTTGGCCAGTTTATATTAAAAAGATCTCAGAGAACTCCCTATTTTTATAAATATAAAAGCTATTCCTCTTAAAAGTTTCTTTCTTTTGCTATTAAAAAGTGAGAATGAATTTTTTGCACTCTTTGATCAGTTATTTTCTTCTTAAAAAGGGCTTTCTCGACAGGGTTCTTATAAGAAAAACGCATAACTTTTTGTTTTCGCAGCGAATATTTCGCGTTAGTTTTAATTCATCGTGTACAAATCGGTTAATTACCTCGTTTACATGCAGGTCTGAACTAGACTTCAACCCGACCACTCAATTTAGCATGTAAACGTAAATTCAAAAGTGATCAAAATCCATCCCGGTCTACATTGAACGATTTTTCCAGTGCCGATCTTTTGTTCGTTGGTAAAGGGACGTGAGGGATAGGGATCAAATCGTTTGTACCATAAAACTCGAACAATTTTTCCAGTCTGTTTATGTTCTCTTTTACCTTCTTTCCAGTTTTTTGTGTTTGTTCGGTGTCATTGTGCTGTTCATTTGATGGTGTGAGTGAATATCAATGAAAAACGAAGATCACAGCATTAAAAATATGAAGAAGACAAGGAAAAAATCTTATGGAAAAAAATCGTTCTGTGTGTACATTTCACACGATTTCTGGAAAAATCGGGCAATGAAGATCGGGACTCTGCGAACACTTCCCTTGACTTTTGTTTTGATCTTAACAGAAGATAAGTAAGCAAAACTCAAAAGAAATTTCAAACAAATGGAAACTAAAAAAAGCTAAATAGTAATTGATTTAAAATCGTAAAAACAATAATAAAACCAACATATATTTATAGAACTAAAATTTTTAGCGAATTCAAAATTTTGATATCCTCACGACCCAGCAAAATAAGTTCTTGGTTATTTTTTTTATTCAATTAGGTATTTGATAACTAACCAAGAATACCAACCTTAGAAAAAAAAACCGCACAACTGCGGATAGTGCGAAACGTTTTTTTGGTAAATCGTACTGTACTGCCGATAGCGTTACCAAATAAACACACCTATTGTAATTATCTAATTTCTGCTGCTCAATCTGCGAACGAACCATAACCAAAACAAACCACGCATGAGTGTTTAGATTGGTGTTCAATTACTCGAATTTAACTAAATCTAAACACTGTCAAAAGTGTTATCTGTTTGCTGCCACAAGGTGAAAGGATTAGTTTCATATATGGATGAAAAAAGATCGTTAAGGGCTTTCTGTTTACCGCTGTATACACTCGCAATCCTACACAGTTTGACTTTTTCATATGGTATAAGCTTATGGTATAACACTGTCCACTCACGCATATTGCATTCCTGCTGTAGTGAGTGGAGATAAAGGCTCTGCGTCTCCATGAATATTTTATGAGCTAGAAGGGCGTGATCGTTATGGAATAGTGTGTGCCTTTCCAAGAGACAACAGCAAACAACATTTAGCATTTATATCTTAATGAAGACATTAATAGATTGCGACAAGATGTCCAGATCGTGGTTAATATCCACGTCATTCCATATTTTCATTTCCATGTGCCATTTGTGGACACCAAATGGAATGAAATTATTTTAAACTACGCGATCATGCATTAAACTACATGCTAAACATACGTTAGGTATACTATGTAAGAGGCACATCGAAATTATTGGACATCCAGGTCCAACATAACATCAGGCACGCAGATCGCCTGAACCTGAACTTTAGTGCGTCGCGTCGCCGCCGTTGTGTTTGTTTTGGTGAAACGTCATGTATAGCGAAATTTTTATAGCAACAACCAATATGCGTAGGAAACTCATTCGAATGCAGAAAAACATTCTGCGTAGGATGGTCATTACGTTAAGGTTGTGGGATCTGAAAATGGATGTATAAACTAAAGCGTCTCTACATAGGTCCAGACTTTGTATAATCTTCTTTTGCCTTTACCATCATTCCTTTTCATCTTGAATATTTGTCAATTTTGACATGTTAAAAATACTAACAGATCTTGTATTTGCATTTATCCTGCGGAAACAGCGCGTCTGAGCACTTAATCCGAAACCGAGTGACATTCTCCTTGAAGGTCGACAGACGCGACGACACGACACAAACCTAAACGAAACGAAGATTTTTTTTGTAGCATGACAACTTTTAAGTGTCAACTATATTTTGATTTACATGGTGGTTTTAATTAATTTTTGGCAAATCGTAACGAGGTTTAAGAAGTTCATCAAAGGTGACTTTTTGACAAATTGTTTTAATTGGTATGGATGATAAGATATTTGTATTGTTAAATATGGACGAATTGTTTTAATACTTTTCTACATAGGTATCATACATACGCTACTGGAGAAAATGCAGAATTGACTTTAACAACCTTGAGACAAATTAAGTGAAGAAAAGTAAGATACATTAATAGGCATACTCGAATTTCTTCTTCAAGTCTGTCAAAAAGAGTTACATAGTAATTGCATGTGCGGACGACATTGCTATTGCCGTATCAGGAAAGCATCCTATTGTCTTGAAGGAACTCTTACAGAATGCTTTGAACAAGCTAACAAACTGGGCAGAGCGGTGCGGATTGGGTGTTAATCCTCACAAAACCGAACTTGTCCCCTTTTCGAGGAAAAATAAAATTCCCAATATAGATCCTCCCACTATTAAAGGTATTCCATTAACATTCTCTGATGAAGCAAAATGTCTGGGTCTTATTTTAGATAAAAAGTTAGGCTGGAAGCATAATATACAAGAAAGAGTAAAAAAGGCCACAGTGGCCCTTTTCTCCTGTAAAAAAGCCTTTCGTAATAAATGGGTTCTCCAACCACGCATTACTCACTGGCTATACATATCGGTAATCGGACCAATTCTCACATATGGGGTGGCAGTATGGTTGACTGCTATGGGATAAAGCGATTAACCGCGATAAACTAAGTAAAGTCCAAAGATCAGCTTCTATGTGCATAAGTGGGGCACTTCGCTCTACTCCCTTCGCTGCACTGATGGATACTCTTTTCTATCTAACACCCCTCGACACAAACGCCAGCAAGTACGGAAAAGCCTCTTCTTAGTGGATCAATAATGAAATAGGCCACTCAGCTATTCTGAACTCATACAGATCACTTCCAAGTATAATTGACTACACCATCCCACAATTTCGTTTCGACAAATACTTTCAAGTTGTCATACCTTCCAGATCCACATGGGAGGATGTGACATTCGTGTAAGACGAGTCGATTCATTTTAATACGGACGACGCGACGACGGTTCAAAAACTGAAGATGGGGTTGGTGGAGGTGTGTACTCAGGTAGACTAAATTTAAGTCTCTCATTTCATCTTCCTGACCATTGTAGCGTGTTCCAGGTGGAACTTTTGGTGATAAAGGAAGTTTTGTCTTGGCTCAAGGAAAACGTGATATCAAACCTCGGATATCCGTATCTTCTCAGATAGCCAAGCTACTTTGAAATCTCTGGACTCTGTCTCTACAAACTCTAAAACAGCCATAAACTGTCGCTCATCTCTTATAGCAGTTCAAAATTCACCTTTGTTGGGTGCCGGGCCATAGGGTCATTCCGGGGAATTGTAAAGCTGGCGAACTCGCCAAAAGTGAAACAACACTACCTATTCTACCAGACAATGTAGATATCGGTATACCTATCGCTTCTTGCAAACTTAGGCTGAAGCAAGATGCTATAAGGAGAACAAACCTTAGGTGGAACAACATCACCACTTGCCTGGCAACTAAAAAGATCTGGCCAATGCTGGACCTGGGGGGCAGATCGAAGAATAAGGTGGATGTGGATAGCAGAGTAACTTCTACCTTAATTCATGCAATTGTGCCATTGTGCCTGCGGACTTATGCGGAGGAGCGGTTTCTTAATGAAAAAGAACTTTTTTTCTCGCCAAATGTGTCTTTTTTTTGTTTAAGTGAGTGCTGACGTAATCGATATGGATGACACTTCGCGCATCCCAAAAAAACTGTCGGTATCACATTGTTTGCCGATAAACCGACTTTTGCTTTCTTTGGCTTGGATTCACCTGGAAAAGTCCGTTTAGACTGTTCTTTGCTCTCTGGTGTGTGCTGATGAATCCATGTTTCATCCACAGTCACAAATTGGCACTAAGATAACGGTTTGAAGATGGCAAAACACGCCTTTGAATGTTCAAACGATTTGGTTTGTTATCGATCGAAAGCAAACGCGGTACTCGGCTTGCGGAAATCTTCTTCATATCCAATTGTTTGTGTAAAATTGAAATTACTTAGACGTGTGATAATCCCGTAGCCTCCTCAAGTTCCACCACCTTCACTCGCCGATCATTTTATATATAACATATATGAATCCAAATTTCGGGACATTTATTTCAAATATTTTTGTATTACAACCTGATTGTTGGATTTGAAATTACAAGGTGCGATAAGTATTTAAATTGTATAGGGAATTATTGACTCACCCTCTTATTTTGAAAACGGATTTGCAATTTGTTTAATCAAGTTCTTAAGTTATCTATACTTAAAAATAACATAACAATATATTTTGTTTCTTGTTTTGTCTTTTTAATTTGTTGTAAGTACAACAAAAATCACTCATACGCCACAGTGAACTTTTTGTATTTATACAGGGTGATTGGTATAAGGTGCACCAAAAAGCTCTAATGAATAGTTTGGGTTAAGACAAGAAAAATATCGTATGGGAGGGGGGGTATATTTCCCTCCGTTTGGGCGGGAGGGGCATTTTTCTAAAAAAAATTGACTTAAAACAGGAAACAAATTATTTAAAAACAACGGTAAGGCTTGCAATACCCTGCTATACCTTTTTGGAAAGCCAGAAATCTCTTCTTAATTTGCGTTTGTGAATAGTTTTTAAAAAATTAACTTTCAAACTCGAAATTTTGAAAAAAAAAAAATTTAAAATTCAAACTAATTTTTTTCAAAATTTTATATAATAAGGCATAATTTTTGTTTTCAAAACTTAATGCTCTTGTCAATTTTTAGTCAAACACTGAAAACCGCGTGGTTCTATTACTTTCAAGATATTAAAACATAAAGAAACCAGAGCACCTTAGTTAAAACAAGAAAAAGGGAGGTTGATGATAATTGATAATCAACTGATTGCTGAAATGATCATTTAGCCGGATTCTTCTTAGTTTTATTAGAAAGTTGCTTCATTTATTTTTTTTATTTTTGTGGTAGCCCTTAGCGTAATGGTTAGTGCGTTCAACTGTCACGCTGAAGGTCTGGGTTCGCTTCCCAGCCTCGTCCACCTAAGAACTAAAAAGTTTTTTTTCAGGGCTACTGCCCCTTGCGAGGAATTGACAAATCCTCCAAGAGAAGGGCCTGATGGTATTCCACCTATTATACTGCTAAAATGTGCAATGTCATTAGCCGAACCACTTACCATAATTTTTAATGCTTCACTGTTTAAAGGTAAGTTTCTAGATTGTTGGAAACTTTCGTTTCTTACCCCCGTCTTTAAATCAGGATCTAAGCAAGATATAACTAATTACCGGCCTATAAGTAAGATTTCAGCAATGCCTAAATTATTCGAAAAAATAGTTTACAAAAGATTAGCTTTTCAATTAAGAGGCCACATATCTGATTATCAACATGGTTTTGCCTCCGGTAAATCAACAACAACAAATCTTACATTAATGACAAACCACATTATAAACAATTTTGAACGTTACATACAAACTGATGTAATATTCACATATTTTGCAAAAGCATTTGATCGTGTAAGCCATAGAGTGCTTCTTTATAAATTATCGTCATTGGGATTTCACTCTGAACTCCTTAGTTGGATAGAATCTTATCTTACTAATAGAATTCAAATAGTCAAGATTTGGCGTGCCGCAAGGTAGTCACTTGGGTCCGTTGTTGTTTCTTTTATTTATTAACGATATACCTTCAATTTTTTTTGTCTTCGTTATGTCTTTTATTTGCTGATGACCTAATGCTCTATCATAAAATAGAGTCATTGTCGGATTGTTTTTCACTTCGTGATGAAGTGATGTATTAAAACTAACTGATTGGTGTCACACTAATTTTCTTTTTTTTTAATGTTGCAAAATGTCAAATAATGTCATGTTACAGACATGCTATCCCTATTTTATTTGGTTATGAAATAAATCATGAAACTGGTGCGCGTTGAACGTAAAAAGGATCTAGGGATTATTTTAGATAGAAAGCTTTCATTTTTGCTTCATATCGACTATATTGTAAATAAGGCTAACCAAATGCTTGGATTTGTAAAGAGAAATACAAGAGATTTCAAAGACCCTTATTCGCTAAAGTCACTTTTTAATTCTCTGGTCAGATCTGTGTTGGAATACTCTTCTACAGTTTGGAATCCCTTTTATAAAAACTCATCTAATAGAATCGAAAAAGTTCAAAAAAAAATTACTAGATATTTAATCTTCAAATTAAATTGGCGTATGGACATGCCAACTTACAAATCTAGGTGTTTACTGTTTGGTATTAAAACTTTGGAAGATCTGCGTATCGCTAATTTCACGTTGCATCAGGGAAACTAACGATGTTTGTTCTAGAATAGATATTTTTAGTAATTGTACAAGAAATACTTTCAAAATGCATGTATTAAATATTATAGTCATACAAACCGTTTAATGTTAATAATTTAAAATAATTTATTTTATTTTTATATAATTCCTTAAAGTTAAAACTTTGTATCGATACTTAAGAATTTTTATTTGTTTTAACCAATGTAAATATGTATATAGTATGTAGTCTAAAAAGAGAATCTTCTCTCAGCTTGATGAATAAACAAATAAACTTGTCACGAATAAGTGCTTCTCGTCTAGCTGTTCGGATTCGGCATAAAATTGAAGGTCCCTTCCATTCCTGTCGATAGGCGCACACAGGAATGGTTGCGAGTTGTTAGTCACTAGGCCCTGGTTCTTCATGAGCCGTTGTGCCACCCGATTTATTTATTTCTTTGTTTTCATTTATTTTTTCATATCTTGAAAAGTAAAAGTCCTAGACCCATGTAGTTTTCAAAGTTTGACTAAAAATTAATAATAGCATTAAGTTTTGGAAACAAAAATAGTACTTAAATAAAGTAAAATTATAAGAAAAATATTGAAATTAAAAAAACTATACACAAATGCAACTTAATTTAAAATGAAAATTAAAGAAGAGATTTCTGGCTTTCCAAAAAGTATGGCAGAGGGCATTGCAAGCTTTACCGTTGTTTTAAACTAATTTTGTTGTCTGTTTAAAGTCAATTTTTTAGAAAATTGCCCCTACCGCCTAAACGGAGGGAAACAGACCTGTAAAGTTTGTACCAATCAGACTTGTCTTTCAAGTGGATCTTTGAATCAAATCGCTTGGCATTCAATAAATGCCTCAGCTCAGACCTCTGGCTAGTGCACTCGAGGTTTTGACCTTAAAACCAAATAAAAGGGAATTGTCAAATGGAACTTGTAGCTCGTGAGCTTTTTAAGTAATAAAAGACGTTTATTCTCTTTAGTGTCTACAGACGAAGACAGTTTTATTCAAAAATGTTATTCCTATTTATACAAAGTGATGTGTTATCGAAATCAATCCATACTTCGATTCTTGAACCCATTGACAATCGATACTCAGCATTTTTTGTACGATGCACTGAGGGTGAACGTCCAGCCACAAAATATTTAGTTGACATATTTCTCAGTCTAAACAAATAACCGCTGATCGCACACCATCAACCCATTAATATTTTATTATGCTCATTGTATATTCTTGACGTTCGTGCCATCAGAGTAATATGATATTTTTTGGTAATTGTAATGTGTGTATATCTTTTAATTACCCTGACGTAGAAGTCAAGACAATGCTTTGCATTATTTTTTGATTGAATGTATCTTGTGCTTAAGGCAATGTTTTTCTTTACCAGAAATTCCCTCGGGCAGAAAACTACAGCACAACCAAATGTCATTTTGATTTTTATAGTCTAGGAAAATAAGATCTACACTTCCAAAAATTTCCAACAAAGATGAATTTTGATGAAGAGCTTCATTTTGTTTGTCATAAACATTTCCTGGAAAAGTTCCCTAAATTTGGGAGCAGAGCTTAAAATTTTAGAGGGTTAAAGGGGGAAAAATGCACATTTATTTCCAAGTTACTCGAAAACTATAGGTTCTTTTGAACAAAATTGACAAAACATTTTTCCAACCTTTTTCCAAGGTTTTACAAAATTAAAAGCTTTCTTGATTGCTCTGTTCCACCTGAAATAAACATAATTCGCAAACTGGATCCGGATCTCGAATCCAAGATTTGGATCCGGGTATTTCGGGTATCAGAACCGGATCAGATTAACATTTTCGCATCCGATTCGGATAGCCGTATGTACGATCCAAACGCAAAATAGTTGGCCTACTCA
Source organism: Melangyna quadrimaculata (assembly GCA_949320155.1). Classification (NCBI taxonomy): domain Eukaryota; kingdom Metazoa; phylum Arthropoda; class Insecta; order Diptera; family Syrphidae; genus Melangyna; species Melangyna quadrimaculata. The sequence continues at coordinate 24,740,084 of OX439485.1, forward strand.
TCAATTAACACATTAATCCTCTTTATATACCTTCATTTTCTGTCCCAAGCAGTTGTTGATTAAATTTTTTTTTGTCAATGTAATAAATTACATTTAATGAGTAAATAAGACCAAACAGAACTTAATTTTAGAAAACATACATGGCTTCAAATTGCATTTTCTTAAACAAAGATAAGAGCATAATAGTTGGACTACTCTCTATGGGATGCAACTAAGTTGGCCTATGACGATTTAAATAGATGTTCAGTTAACCGTTATTAAAAAAATGACATGCACTTGTTTTGTTGTTTATTGATCTCTTGTTTTAAGAAAGCCAGCAACAGTTTAGTGTCAATCATGGTGCGTGGTGTTGCATTATCACGAGACCTTGGGGAATCCATAGTTAAAGCCTTCGAAACGGGATTGTCGAGCTACAAAATAGCAAACCAATTTAATTTAACTCGCTCATCAATTCGAAACATTATCACAAAGTTCAAAAATAGTGGAAATGGAGGTTGGTAAAAAAAAGGGACGCCCACCAATTGCGAAACCTCGAGATTGCCGAGTCTTAAAAAAAATAATAAAGGAAAATCGACGTTAAACTGCCGCTGCAATAACTATTCAATGGAGAGAAAGCATCCAAAAAAGTGTTTCAGTTGACACTTGTAAGCGGACAATGAAAAAAATTGGATACAAATTTTATAAGGTTTGTTTTAGATTTATTTAAATTAGAGATATTTTAATTCGTTAAAATATAGGCCAAAGAAAAACCACTTTTAACACCTAAACAAAAGAAAAGGCGCCTAGAGTGGGCCAAGCAACGTAAGAACTGGACTTTAAGTCAATGGCGGTCCGTTATTTGGAGTGATGAGTCGAGGTTTGAAGTTTGCGTGGGCGACGAATGAAAACGTGTCATAAGAAACTCCAAAGAGGCCTTTCACAAAGATTGCCTTAAAAAAACAGTCAAGTTTCCAGCATCTCTAATGATATGGGGATGGGGATGCATGTCTGGGCGAGGTTTGGGCAATTTACATTTTGTAAATGGAACTATCAATGCTACCAAGTACTGGGCTACTCCCATCAATACCACGACTTCAAACTAGTGATAGAGATTTCATTTTCCAACAGGATGGTGCTTCCTGCCATACAGCAAGGTCTACAATGGTGTGGTTATCTGCTGAAGCAATTCCTTTACTGGAATGGCCTTCCACAGCCCTGACTTTTCACCAATTGAAACTGTCTGGCATAAAATTCAAGGCCTAAAAGCTAAAATCATAAATATTTGGGAATCTTTTGATACCGAAGAATGTCAAAAATTAGTTAACACAATGCCACGACGCATAGAAGCAGTTATCAAGGCCAGAGGCGATGTAACACCATGGTAAAATAAACATTAAGACGCGTAGGCCAACTATTTTGCGTTTAAAAAAATGTATTAATCGTTATTTTAAATTTTAAGACTGCTCTATATGGTTATTTAATTGAAGTCATTTTGTTTTTGTTACTTATTTCTATCTAAAATAAATATATCTAAAGAAAAATACCAAAATATTGAGTTTATTGCCGATGGAATTTAAGAACCAGCTGATTTTTGTTTTTTATCATAGGTAGTCCAACTATTTTGCGTTTGAGCTCGTATATCCGGATAGTTTGAGGATCCGGATATAATTTTATAAACCTCTATTTTAAATCATCAATAACTGGAAAAAAATATAAATTTTTACCAATGTTGCATTTTTCGCTTAAGGCCCCAGGCAGAACTTTGCCAAGGGACGGTAAATTGTAAATAAAATAATATTTTAAATTAATATTATGCGATAGATATTTTTCTGTTCTCTATTTTATCAATTTAATTTAACTTTTCATTCCAATTTCCTGAAATTTGATCCATTTCTTTAGTCAAGAGTACCTACCTATCAGTTGAACCATTTGCCAAAAGTAACACGGGTTTAAAGTTAAAAAGAATTTTTGTCTTTTGAAGAATATAAAAACCACGAAGAATATAACTTTTTAACTATTAAAAATTAATTTTGGAGAGAAAATGTTTTCTTTATTTAAGTTTTCAAATTTGCAGCTTCATTGTTAAAATATAGTCAATTTCTCTCTAGGTTCAAGTTGTTAGCTACGAAGGCAAGTTGGTGCAAAACAGTCGTGCATTTTATTTATGTGGTCTTTAGTTTAATTTTTACCATAAAAAGAGAATTATTACTGAAGGTTTTGAAGGAAACAAAATGAATTTCTAAGGAAAAATTGAAAAGTGCAGAGTTAAAAATTCTTGATGAAAAATAAAAAAACCTTATTAATATACTTTTTTCTGTGTTCTTCTTTGTAATGTTTACATAGGCCTCGAAATGGTTTCGACAAGAAATCTCTGGAGCAATTGGAATCACTTTTTCGACGAACGGTAGGAAACGAAAAAGAAATAAGTCGAGCCGAATTCAAAAAGATTGTCACATCCAAAAATGTAAGTTTAAAATAGAAATCGTATTTTGTGCTAAATACAATTTTAAAACGTAACAATTTTTCCTTTTAAGCCTTTTTTCACAGATCGTGTCTTTCAAATATTTGATAAAGACAGTTCTGGTTCGATATCACTCCAAGAATTCGTCGATGCAATTCATCAATTTTCTGGTCAATCAGCAGATGATAAGATTCGATTTTTGTTCAAAGTTTACGATATTGATGGTAGAAAATAATTATTTATTTAACAACTGTTAAACTTTTAAATATACACATTTGTAATTTTCAAGGTGATGGCTTAATTCAACACAAAGAACTACACGATGTGATACGTGCTTGCATGGAAGAGAATGGAATGCAATTCTCGGAAGACCAAGTAAGTTTTGAATGTGTGGCATCAAACAACGATACTTAATTTAGATTACATAGATAGAAGACCTAACAACAGCGATGTTTGAAGATGCCGACCCTTATAATCGAGGAACCATAACCTATGAAGCTCTCAAAAATCAACTTCACAAACATGGCGGTCTACTTGAAAACTTGAGTATAACGTAAAAAGTTCAGTTCAAATGCTAAGGACATTAAAACCAACCATTTCTGTTTCTTTACTTTTATTTTGGAAATTATAGAATCGACCGATGGCTTGTTCCGGTTCAAGAAAAGGCAACACCTAAGGCCAGTAAACGATGTTTATCCATTCCTCATCAGTTTACCGGAGCATATGTTCGGAATAATCAAGTCTTCGTGACATACCTTCTTGTGTATATAGCCCTTAATGTTGGCCTATTTGTATCGAGGGCGATTCAGTACCGGAATAGTAATTTTTACACCATTCTAGCACGAGCCTGTGGTGAGTTAGATGACAGCTGCTGTCATCAATTAAAAAACAATATTTAAGATCAATTTTTGTCTATTGTATAGGACAGTGCCTCAACTTTAACTGTGCCTGGGTGTTAGTTCTGATGCTACGACATTCCCTAACGTATTTGCGATCACGGGGATTCAGTTCATACCTACCTCTCGATAACCATATTTACCTCCACAAGTTGACAGGTATGGTGATTTCAGGCTTGAGCGCACTACACACGGTGATGCATTTGTGTAACTTTTCCATGGTCGTGGTGAATGATCCAAATTTAAACGCTTGTAATTATTCACTTACTGAATGGCTCTTGACGAGTCGACCAGGCTTATTTGGACTGGTCAGTGGATGGGCTAATCCAACAGGTTGTGCGCTTATTGTGATCTTACTGATCATGTTTGTGTGCTCACAACCGTTTGTCCGAAGGAAGGGAAGTTTTGAAGTTTTTTACTGGACACATTTGCTATATGTCCCATTTTGGATCTTGACCATTTTCCATGGTCCGAACTTCTGGAAATGGTTCATCATACCGGGATTGATATATGCAATCGAAAGAATTCTACGATTTGTTTGGATGAGGTCAGAACATGGGAAAACTTACATTAGCTCTGGTTTACTTTTGCCATCCAAGGTTGTCCACTTGGTTATCAAACGTCCATATAACTTCCACTTTAGACCGGGGGACTACATCTTCGTCAATATTCCAGCGATAGCTAATTACGAATGGCATCCATTTACCATAAGCAGTGCACCCGAACAAGAAGATTACATGTGGTTGCACATCAGAGGTGTAGGCGAATGGACTAATCGACTTTCTGATTATTTTGAAAAGGAGCAAGAGAAACTGCATAATGGCGAAATAAATCCACATGTTCCTCAAACCTCGAAAGATCCTGGAAGCAATAAAACGAATGGCAGCTCATCAACACCTCAGACGGATTTTCTAGCCAAAATGCATCAGAAAGACTCCGACCATAATCAGCCACTAAGACCTGTGAGACAAAATCAAGGAATTTCCAAATTGGCAACAGAAAATAACACCAAAGTCGAAGATTCAGAGAATAAAACCATAAGAAGTATTAAGCAAACTTTGCAGAGAACTTTTTCAAGAAAAGAAGCAGATACGTCGACGTCATCGTCGGCGAAGGTAACATCATCATCAGGCATCACCAATGACGGTTTTGTACCGGATGAATCAGAACCAATGCCTTTGCCTAGGCGCAAAATAACACCTAACGAGAGGTTACAGAATTTGATGAGTAAAGTTCCCTTGGAAAAGAGTCTATCAATGCCTGATATGGAGGGGAAGTTCAAGAAACGAGAGAGGATCAGAGCGTTCGTATAGACAAAAACTATAAAATCAGCCGACTTTGTTCTAGTTTTTTTAACTAACACTGCTTATATTTATGTTTATAGGCTTCGCGAGTACAATCGATCAGAATCTGAAAAATCGTTTGACCAATCCAAGATTAGAAGAGCTCGACTTCAAACACTTGGCCTGGCATATTTGAGTCCACAAAACAAGTCACTTGCCCAAAGCTTCCGTTACATGCGAAACAAACCGACGATAATTGCTTTCAAAACACCGAGTCTCGAGAATTGTGAACCCAGACCGTCTTCGAATTCGATGAGTAAATTTTGTTTTTTTAATTTTTCAGCACTAACAATAAAAGTACTTAAATAAGAATTTTGTATATCAGTTGTATCACCTGGACTGTACACACAAAGAGAAGCCGAAGAAGGACGAATCGTAAAGCGAAGTTCATGTAAGTCTAGTTCCGTCAAACCATAGTCAAAGTTTTATTTAATTTTTGTTTAATCTGTTCGAAAATAGTAGCCCCATCTTCGTCCAACTCTCCGCCAACCAGCACGCATGGTGTAAATTATCCTGTGGGAAAACCACTAGAGGTACCTTTAAATAGTGTATTTTTTTTTTTTTTGAATAATGCTTACTTTATGAAGTTTTCTATTTGGGTTCTTTGTGCTTTTTTTTTAAAATAGAAGACACTTTCTTCGCTGCCAAAACCCTCATTTAGTAAAACACAAAATGTCCTTAACAAAAATTTTCCAAAAAAAATAAAAAAAAAAAACAAACAAACAAAATAATAACAAAATTGGTCCCAATTTATTAATTTCTCCAAAAGGAATCTACTAAAACAAGTTGTTTGTACAGGCCGACATTCCTTAGATCATCGCATAAAGCTAAAAATATTTGCAGAAGTTCGGCTACAAATACAAGTACAACTACTAATGCTGGTAGTAAGGTTACACTTGAAGTTGGAGTTTTAGAGGTTCGGGTTTTTATCTTTGTCTTTTTTATTATTTTCTTTTTATTTCTATTTAGCTTAAGAAAACTTTCTTTAAAGTATTATTATTTGTTTTTTAAACAGTTTGATTAATGTTTCAACATCGAAAGTATAAGTTTAAAAATATACAAATAACAATATGGCGCCCAATGCGGGATCGACATATTTTTCAAACAATAAATTGAGGCTTAGTTATACTGCAGAAAAATATTTTAAGACCAAGGCCAATTTACTCAAGATTTTTATAGAATTATAAGTCTTACATTAATTAAGGCAAACCAAGGTTATCTGCGTGGCGATGAAAAAAAAAAACAGATATGCTTTTTTTTTACGTCGAATGATTTTTAAGAGGAACCCACTATCATCTGGCTGAAACGAATTCAATTGGATTACAGACCACAATGTCTTCATATTGAATCCTATCGATTTAAATTATTCATACATTTTGTTTTCACAATCGTCACTGCAGATCGCTTCAGTTTTCCCAAGGCTTAATTTCTCATTTTCTAGCAATTTCACCTATGGAGATTTTATTTCTATTATAATGTAAGAGCTATTTCTTCAAATTTACACTCATAATAATTATTATTCATTTCATTTGAACTGATACAAAAATTGGCGCCCAACGTGGCACTTCAGTTTTTTGCAAACAATACATTTCTTACGCTTCGGTGTTAAAAAAAAAAAACAGTTGTCATGGATCCTCATTTAAACAATGCCAGATCGTACATATTCACAAAAAAAAAACATTTTCAAACAGACCTACGGCCATATGCATAATGATGAAATATTTAAATCAAACTGCTTTACATCGCTTTAAGCTTACTGATTTGATTTTTTTTTTTTTTTTTCAAATAAACAATTCATCTTCTCTTAAAAACATTCGTTATCTAGATCTTTATAGATGGACCATATGGTGCTCCATCAAGTCATATATTTGGCGCCCAACATGCCGTCCTCATTGCAACTGGTATTGGTGTTACTCCATTTGCATCAATTTTACAATCAATAATGCACCGATATTGGAAGGCACGGCATTCGTGTCCGCGATGTCAATACGAGTGGGCAAGTGATATACCCGGCACAGTGATGAATCTAAGAAAAGTTGACTTTTTCTGGATCAATCGAGATCAAAGATCTTTTGAATGGTTTGTTAATTTATTATCACAATTGGAAATTGAACAAGCTGAACTTGGTGGAGCAATGGAGAGGTAAGACATTCAAAAATTAGGACATTACATTAAAATAGTTGTATTTACTTATAGATTTTTGGACATGCACATGTACATAACGAGTGCGCTTCAAAAGACCGACATGAAAGCTGTTTGCTTACAGCTGGCTCTGGATCTTTTACATGAAAAGGTTAGTTAAACATTAAAAATGATGTTTTTGATTTGTTCAAATTTTATGAATCTGGTATGTACACGAATTTACGGATTGCCCTAACTCTCTCGTGCAGGTTATTTTTTTTTTCAATCCTTGACCCTTATTATTTAATATTAAAAAAAATACCAGACCCTATTTATCTAGATATAATATAAGCTTTGTTTGTTTCTATCAACAGGGCAAGCGTGATCTTATCACCGGTCTGAAAACTCGCACAAATGCTGGTCGTCCAAATTGGGATAAAGTATTTAAGCAGCTTCAAGCTCAGAAGAAAGGAAAAATAACTGTATTTTACTGTGGACCAGCCCAGTTGGCCAAAACTCTGCGATACAAATGCGATCAATATGGTTTTGCATTTAGAAAAGAGTGTTTCTAGATTTTGTAATTTATTAAATAGTATTTGTTTTTTATTTAAGTATTTAGTACTTAATAATTTAATGTATTTAAACGGTTACGGGATATTATGTCATAAAATGTTTTGTTTTATTTTTGAAATGATATTTTATTTAAATGTTATGTTGTTTTTTGTTTATTAATTATTTTAATGTGTGTTTTTTATTACGTTTTATGAAATTTATTTAAATTCAATTAATTATTTGTGTAAATAAAGTATAAAGAATTATTATTAGATATTAAATAACGTTTTAGTTTGAAACACTTAATTAAGAGTTGTAGCTATTTGAAAAATAGATTTAAAGTGAATCGAAAAATTTGTTGTTACCTCTCTGCTTAAAAGTAAGGTTGTATATTCGATGGTTTTTCAACCGATTTCAGCCAGGGGCCGAATCGCGTCCTCCGTGAACGGATGAGCGATCGAGCAAATCAAAATTACGTCACTCGTCAATCGATTGGACGTACTGGGATCACGACCTACGTTAGCTGATGGAACGTAATCTATAAAATGAAAAAAATGAATGTAGTAGAATAATGTTCAAAATTGTAACAAATCAAGTTCTGAAGGCACCCATTTTATGTCATTTTATTTGTTTTTATTTGATTTTTAAGGTTTGGATGAAAGTATGAATGAATTAAATGAAAAAATCGTTCGTATACAAATAAATTTTTGCAACCGATTGTTCATTTTCTTTGTTTTGATCACAATTGCTGGTTAAACAATTATCTTCAAACACACAACGAAGTGAATCTTCAAGATTAAATTTTGCAGTTAGGTTCTCCGGGGTTGAAGTAAATTTGATTTGTGGGTTCTCTGGGGTTGAGGTTTTATTTGGAACATCGTTGATTTGGAAATTTCCAAACGTTTTCACACCTACGGGACCTTCAACCGCTGCTTTCAGTCCAGTAGTTTCAAATATAAGTAGCTCTTCTTCTGTAAGTTGCTTTTCCTCGTAAGGATCACCTCGATTCCTGCAGCCCTATTCTGCTATTCCCGTGAACCGTAAATCCGATTCCCCAGTTCGATTCCCTTTCGCCCTGTATTTCCATTCTGCTATCCGTCGGGTGAACTACATTATCCCAAGCCAATTTGACATTCACTCAAAGTTTCAACAAATTGTTTTGGTTGATTATTTTATTAAAAAAGAAATAGAAGCAAATATGCATAGTTTTGGACTTTTTCCCACTTCAAACAAAACAAATTATTCTAAATTAGGCAAAATATTTGTTTCTACGCACATTTTTCCAAGCACTAAGCAAGCATACAACCAACAATTGAAAACCCGCAACATTTTATATGCGGATCTGAATTGTATAGAAAGAGTCCGTTCACGTAAATAAGAGAATACCACACCACATTACCTACATTGCCAACGTAAATCCCGATCACTTGAATGAATTCGGCTTATCCCAGAAACGTCAGTGGTTAAACAAAAAATAAAATACAACAGACAAAAAAAACTCTAAGAGAAACAAACAGCGTTTCCACAATGTTACAAAAGAAACAAAAGTGTTAAACTATTTTTAAATTTTATTTCGTTGTTACAATAGGGGTATTCATGCAAAACGCGTAAAACCCATAGAAAGCTTACAAAGCATAGACTTTTATGTCGGTAGAAATGAACTGTTAAAATTTGTATGAGAAAAATAATCTGCAAAACATAGAATTTTATCTCACAAATTCGAAGCGAGAAGCGTAGAAATTAAAACGAGCCGAAATCTTGTAACCCATATCTTAAAGCTCCAACTTGGTCGTTCAAATGTGTTCATCAGTTAAAAGCTAAAGTTAAAAAAGTATGGTGGTAACGCTGGTCCCTTGATTTAGATTTCTTAAATTTTCTTGTAACTGTCATTAGAAAGAGAAAAGACAGAGATAAATCTGCGAAAAGCCGAACAGCAGAATAGTAAGTAAAGAAATATGGCGTTTTCACTGGGCCAAATGAGGTAATTTCGTTGCAAATTTCCAAATGAGATCCGAAATTACCTAATTTCCCATACAAAATCACATTTCGAAATGAGGTAATTTCAACCTCATTTGCACGAAATTAGGTGAATGCATCCAGCGGGAATCAGTTTCAAAAGCTCTTAAAAGCTTTTGCATGCAAATATCAATACACTATATACTCAACAATATAAAAGAGAAAGAGAAAACAACAAAAATGAACGGCTAACTGCCATTCCAAATTCAAAATGAAATGAGATGTCAAATGAAATTAGCAAATTAGATAATGAAACACTTTTGCCAAATTTCGAAATTACCTCATTTCGGCTCTAATGAAAACGTAGTATAAGTAAAGTGAAAATTCAAGCAAAATCCCCCCGATGAATAGCAGAATAGGGCTGTTGGTTTTCGAAGCTTTCTCTAAAGAAAGCTTTTTTTGCTTGGAACTTTTGATATGCAAAAACTTAAAAGTTAAGATTGTATATCAATCAAATTAACACAAATTCTATTTTTTAACTTTTTTCAAAAGCTTGGCTTCTTTTTTTGGTGGCCCAGCTCTATTGAGCTTCTCACTTATGATCTCCCACATTTTAACGGCAGTAGCTTTACCCTCACATGTATTTAGCAGAAGATTTTTGGTCAAATTAGGATGCTCCCTCATATACTCCCCCAAAATCGATTTTTTTTATCAGATTGTCCTACAATAATTTATGTAAATTTATTTGTCAAATCCTAAGTGCCAGTTTTTCAAAATTTGTTGAGTTTACTTTGGATGAACTCAAAAAATGTTTATGATATTTTATCATCCGTGTTTTTAAGGTATTCTGCATTCATCATCAATTAAAAAACAGCTTCCTGACGTAACTGTAGACAGATCTATTTCCAGATTTAACTTACTCGGGCTTAACCCAACACTGAAAAACTGATCCTAAAATATATTATGTTATTCAAAAATGAAATGTTTACTCACATTCTTCAAAAATAAATTCAATGAAAATATAATTCCGTTGACTTCAGACTTGACGGGTGACAAATCGAGTAGACGTACACTAAAACATTCCGTGAACGAGCTACTCGTTCACGGAGGACGCGATTCGGCCCCAGGTCTATGACAAAATTTCCCATGGACTAATCCTTTTCAAATTGTGACCTCTTGGATGTGAACCCTCTGTGATTAAATAGGTTTTTTTCTCTTACCTAGAAACCCGTTATTACAGTGTTCCTTAGCTACCTACGAAATCCTCCCACGGCAGGAACCTTGACACTCTATAGTTTATGCAACGATATATAAATTTTTATTGGAATTTTACAGCTTCTATGTTACACGGTCCTTGTATAATATCCTTTGTTCGCCCACTCCTCGAACACGTCTATCAAGCTTTGTCCCCTTACCAACATATTCACATCTCCAGAATCAAGAGCTTTTAGCATCGTTTCCTTTGCTTTGCTTTTCGAGGTCCATCTTGCAATAATCCCTGAATTATACCTCCCTATCTGGACCGCCTGAAACTAATCAACTTGAACTCATTGTAGCAGCGAAGGGAGATTTCAGACATTCTTTTCTATCATCGACTCCTTTCTGGTTCCATTGACGACATTTCGCTCTACAACTCCATCTCTTTTAACACTAACCCTCGTAGTACACGTAATCCGAACCTCTTCTATCTACCCACCAACCGAACCTTTAATGACTCCAACGAACCTATTTCTCGTATGCTGCGATGTGTTAATTCGACCATAGACTGTTTTGACTTAAACTTTAGTACTTTTTCCTTAAAACGCTGTCTTCAGAGTCACCCTTCCCCACCCCAATCTTAGGTTCTTAGTTTTTAAGTTAGATTAAGAATAAGCTTGTATTAAGCCGAATAAATAGGTGTTTTGCTCACACCAAAATTAAATTAAAAATTAAATCATCGTCAAAGAGATGTATGTATATCTCCTTCAATCTTATGAACAGTTTAAAAGCAATCGCATCATTTAAATTCCAAAACATAATTTTATTTTGTCGAATTGTCCTAAAATATTTGATTTACTTTTATTCTTAAACTAACTGTTTTTTTTTTGAAAAATTGATCAAAACACTGTACATAAAAATGTACACACATACAAAAACTATACAAAACTTTGTATATAAAATAAATTAATTTCTCTGCCATATGGCAAAATTCATAGTCACTGGTCTTTTTTTCCGTTCAATTGTTATAATCTCATCAGCAGCATTGTCAACATTGTAAAATTGTCGCAACTCTGTAATTGCAGTCTCTTCTATTTGCGTCAATACCAACGACTTATTGCGCATTCTGTCAATATATTCTCGTTGTTTTTTCTCATCTTTCAAAATTTTGGAAAAACTCGTACGACTCGTTGATGGAGATGGTCCTGATTTTGATGGAGATTCTTTTGGTAAACTTGAAGGCGAATTAAGGAATGATGAGTCGAAATCTTTAGCTGGTGGGCTACTGATACCCCAAGCATTGGGTATAACTTGGGGAATTTCAACTGGTTTAGAAGGAGCTGTTGGAGCTATTGTATCGGACGAGAGTCGCTTTCTTTGTTTTTGAGAAAGCTTGTCTGCTTTTATGGGCGTGAACTCAGCTAAATTGATATTGAACTCTTTAGTGGGTGTAGTTTCTATGGGAATTACTTTCTCAACACGTGGACTAAGAGCAACTAGAGCTTCCTTCGGTTTTGGTTCCACTTTAAGAACTTCATTTGTATTTACCGCTCCAACTACTGCTGATTTCTTTTTTATGTCTTTCTTATCGGCAACTTTTAGCCATGATTTGTACTCATCGTGTATTTTCGCCGACACCTCATCTGCTTCTTGTAAAACTTTTGACTTTTCTGACACACTGTCTTTTCTTGAATCTTGTAAACTCATTTCTTTCATTGAATTAATAGCATCTTGTTCATGCTGTCGCGTACTTCGCCAAAACTTGCTATCTCGCTGTTTTGCTTTTGTTTGAGTCTTAATTGTATCACCTTCTTCCATTTTAAAGTCCAAATCTACCTCGAAATCATCGACGTAACTTAGCAAAATCTCATCGCAAACTGCCTCCGAGTCAGGAGTTATCATTCGATAATCGAATACTTCCTTAAACATTTGTCGATAATGTGAGTTAATGGAATTCAAAGCTTCTGGCTCACAAGATTCCAGAGTTCTTTGTGACAGAACTCTGTACAAATTTTGGCAGATGAAATTTAAACAACCAGTTTTCAAAATGCTGCAGTTATAAAGACAAGCAAAGTCTAACATTTCACCACACTTTCGAATATTGATCTTCTCCAGCAACAAAACCTCACAAACTTTGCGCAGTTGTTCGATAAAAAATTGATCGCAATATACTACCATGTTGTAGAGAAAAGTTTCTGAGTGATTTTGTTTTCGGAAACTATCTCCATTTAAAGTGTAGAGGAAATCTATAATTGGAGTCATGTATTCTGGTGGTACTGTAGACAAATTAATGGTGGTTCTCTCGGACCAGGTGTGTGTGAACATCAGGTCAAAGTATTCGAGTCTTGAGACTAAAATGCATTTGTGTGCATAGATTTCAACATCTCCAGCACATCGTATGGTAACATCGTAGAGTTTTGGAAAATCAGCTCGTTTGAGGCTATTGAATCGGTATTTATATCTGTCTACCGATCGTGGCAGTTGACTCGCATGACTAGAAGGAAACGAATAATTATATTTTGAACACTTTGCTTTCCAAATTTGGTCAACAAACCTTTTGATGAAGTTGGCTAAACTGTTGAGTTGGAATTTTTCAACAAAACTAACAAACAATTCGAGGACCTGCTCCCGTTCTGGAGGACAATCATGCCCCAATGAATGTTGTACATCATCGAGGTCTGAAATAGAAATTAGTCAAGCTTTATTTCATACAGACAAAAAATACCACTAACCATCTTCAGCAATAAAATAGTTTGTGTAGATATTCTTCAAGATCAACTCAAACATTTTCCCCGATAGTCCTTTAAAATTCAAATGAATTTTCTTATCTGGACATGCCTCAACTATTTCTCGCAATCCTGCTGATCTGGAATAGACTATGAATTTATGTGCAATGAAATTCTCTCCATCCACATAAAAGATCAGATCATGGATGTTGTCAAATTCACTAGCATCGTTTAGAAGTTTCTTGAAACTATACTCCTCATCGATAAGTTTTGGTAGAACAAAATAATTTGCATAGCTTTCTTGAAGTACAGCGAAGGCAGTAAAATCATCATCACAAAAAACATCCACAGCACGATCCAATTGCGCTATTCGAGTCAATTCAATTCGAATTTTCTGATCATTGCAAATATCCTTACGGGCTTGTGCGTCCGTGAACCAAGCATCTGCACTACTTTCTTGATAATTTTGTACTGGAACTTGATGGCATTTGCCGGTGTAGACATCGCCTTGCGATAGAATCAACACCTGGTTGGCCTTGAAGAAGATTTTGTCAATCTGATTGACACGGATATGAGAGAACATACATCTAATAAAATGATGAAAACAAGTTTGTTATTATTTTAGTGTTAACAAAAATATAATCGATTTATTACCTGAGATATTGCTGAGACATTTCATACCAAATGAAAACAACATTAGTTTCTGTTAGCATTAGAAGTTTTAGAGCAGACACGGATCCTTTTGATGCTTTTGTGTTACCGCCACCAATTAATGATATGCTTTTGATTGCTTCTATTCTGTTGAAGATATCGAAAAATGTAAAATTAAAAACAAACCACGTTGTTTTGCTATTTTTTCGCGTGAAAATTTGTATTCAACAAAAATTAGTTCAACGTTAATGGGTATGTTTTGCACTCGAAAGATACATATAACGTTTAAGAAACTTATTTAAATAGAAATGAGTATGAAATTTTTAACAAATTGGAAGGCAAAATAGGGTGAGATACGTTTTTTATCGAACGCGGCCTTTAATTTATTGATCATTAAAGAATACTGGGAGAAAAACTCTTTTTTAAAGTTTATATTTTTGGGAGAATCTATACAGTGGCGTGCATAATGTGAGCAAACTAGAAAACTGAAAAGAAATGACCAATTCAAAATGGACAACAAAACAGGTAATTCACAAGTACGAACGCTTACTAATGGATAAGCTAAAACAAGCATATAAATAATAAATAAATAAATTGGGTGGCGCAACGCCTCGTGAAGAACCAGGGCCTAGTGACTAACAACTCGCAACCATACCTGTGTGCGCGTGTCGACAGGAATCGAAGGGACCTACAATTGTATGCCGAATCCGAACGGCTAGACGAGAAGCACTTATTCATGACAAGTGATACACTTGGAGAATATTGTATTTTTTTAGGTGGACCAGGCCACCAAGACCTCCAGCGTGACAGTCAAACGCATTAACCATTACGCTACGGGCTACTACAAGCATATGACATCCCCTAAAGGGCAACCCCGAAATCAATGGGTTATAGGAGACTATTACGACTATTATTGTTTTTTTCTGACTCTGGCGAGCATATGATTAGCAATTGCATCACGTTTTTTTTTTTAAATAGAGGGTGCCAACTGATAGCTTTAGCCAAACAGTAACAAAACAAACAGTCGGAGATCTTTTGATTAGGTTGCTTCTGTTAGAAAATGCACTTTTTGGTTGCATTTTGATACTCAATGTTTTATCGATTTAACGATACATTTTTTTAAAGAACTTACACAAACTACACATAGTACAAAACATTTTTTGTCGAACCTGTTTTTATTTTCTAAAGGAGCACTATAAGGATACATTAAGAAAATAAGTTATAAACTGTATAATATGTATAAAGGAAAAAACTCTACAAAACACTGTTGAAAGGTTTCAATATGTAGCAGAAATACTACAGCAAAATAATGTTTACTCTGTTAATTGCAATATTATATAAGTCTAATTTGCTTTGTTATATCATGTAAAAATAAGAAAAAAAGATATTCGCTTTTATACAAAAAAATGAAAAATTATAGGTTGAGGATGAAATCTCGAATATCCACCAAAGAAGTGGCAGGCCATTCAAAAATTATGTACACACTGTAGATCGCCAAGAAAGATTTGATCCTACCAAAAGCATTACAGGGACATGAAATCTGAAATTAACCTTGAATTAAAACCCCAAAAACTAAAAAGTCAGCCAAACTCATCCAAAATTGCAAGGTCAGTTTTTGAAAATTAGCCGCTCAGTTTTTGATTTTAAAAAATCAAACTAGCCAACTGCTTTTCTTCAAATGAATTATACTTGTATATTGTGTCAAGTACATAGCAAACAAATCAATTGCCTTTTAAAATAAACGGCACGACTGGATCGCACAATTTTGCTCTCTTAGCTAACAACTTGAACGTAGCTTGATGATGTACACATGTATTGGTTCGATAATATTATGATATCATTAAAAATAATTGGAACTCGAATTTAAAGCAATTATTTATATACACATTTATATTTAACTAGCTGACCCGGCGAACTTCGTTCCACCTTAATTTCATTAATGTAATGAAAATAATAATTTCCAGCATGCACGTTGCTGTTTTATTTCAAATTCACAATATGCAACGTTCGACCCCCACCGCGTTCGATGGTTGTTTCTGATTGTCGTTGTCAGCACTTTTGCTGTCTATTTATGCTGCTTTACATACTTCGTTGAATGGGTCAATTCAACTGTGTTCTCATACGTTGACATCGTACTGTGTTCGAGTTTGTGGAACTAGTGTGAAATTAGGAGCTGACGTCACTCTCTTCCGAAGTTAGCAAAAAATTTTAACTCCAAAGCTCACTGATAGAAGAAGAGTGAAATAGCTAACGAAATGGTGATGAATGCTTTTGGAGAATACTGTGTCTTTCAGCTTGGGGAGACCTTAATGTTTTTAGGCAGAAAGTGGAATCAGGAGATGGTTTAATGATTCTAGATAACTTTAGTTGACTGTTGGAAGTGATTCCAGAACTACGTGAACATCCTTGGGCATAGCAATTAAGGATATGTTCCCAAATTTTTTTCAGACGATTAAGGGTCCTGACCATCATCTAATTTTCTTCAATGGTAATGATATTGTTTCTCAGTATACAGGCATTTTCGACTGAGAGTTAAGAGTTTTTGTTTTGCACCCAGCAGCTAGTTGAATATTAATAAGGGTTCCGAATATCAATTTATTGACGATGAAACGAACAGGACACCAGGGACTTTTTTAAGTGGTGATAATTGTTATATTTTCTGGTAGTTGATATTTTAAACTGGTAGCTCTAAATCACGTTTCTGGTAGTTGTTATTTTACACTACGCCCTTTCTTCGGCCAGTTCAACACAAAGTATTTTAACGAATGTCATTATGCAATCAATGACTTAGTTTACTTCTAATTCGAATTATTTATGATCAAATTTTCTTCAACAATTATTTATTTGTAGTTCTGATTTTTCTTGGGCCAACACGAACCCATCGATCCCAAAATCGTGAAAATCGAACGATACTACTTGGTGCTTGCACTAAAAACAGGATCTTCCCGTTGCAGTTTTTCTGATAATTTTACGGGATTTTCCTCCAGTATCCTATGTCTTTTATATGGCTTATAGGAATTCATCAAGCCCAGAATCGTGAAAATCGATCTATCCGTTCTCGAGTTATGCATTAAAAAAAGTATCTTCCCGGATTCCCAATTTTCCTGAAAATTTTCCGGCATTTTCCTCCAGTATCCTACATATGTCCTTCCTTGGGCCAATACGAATTCATCAAGCCCAAAACTGTGATAATCGAACGATCTGTTCTCGAGTTATGCTTGCACACAAGGACGACACTTCTCTTTAAAAAAAAAATTCAGAGTCCCGTTTCTAAAAAATCGATGCTTCAAAAAACAAATTTGATTTTTTTTAAATAAAAAAAAAACATTTTTTTGAAAATTTCGATACACAACTGCATAAAAAATATAATTTTAATCGGAGAAAGTCGAAAATATTAAAAGTTGTTCTATGGGAAGTAGTGTTATTAAGAACCCAAAAAAAATATTTTCTAATTAAAAAGTAGAATGTACTAATTTAATACTACGCACATCTTTTTATCAAAATGTTTGTACCCGTTTTCGAAAAAAAAAGTTTTTTTTAACGGTTTTTCAACATTTGTATGGAAGGTACCGTTATTTTTGTATTTAGAAACATGATTTTTTCAAGTTTTCTACAAAATAATAAAAAAATCATTTTACATATAGTTTAAAAATATTTAGTTTTCAAAAAGAAAAAAAATTGATTGAATTGAAACTTATTTGCGCGCGTTGAGAGTGAATATTTTAAGGTTGAATTTTTGTGAAACGAAAAAATGTAACGCCATATGTGGAACGCTGAGATCATTGATTGGTCGTTGATATTATCGATATGCTAATATATTTCATAGTGCAATAAGTTTAAATTTTTTGATAATCTATATTATTGTAGCAGATAAAAGGGAAAATAACCTTTTAAGTTTATTTTCTAATTTCGTTAATTAGAATGCCAGAGTTTTGAAATTTTTTGTTGAGTAAATAATGAAATTCTAAGAATCGTGCTACTTTAAGTTTTGTATCTATCTTCTATTGGTATTGAGATATAAATTATTTTAAACATATTGAGGCGTATTCATAGTCATTTTAGACCTATGTCTAAGTTAAACATAGGTTTACTTGAATTTTCGGACGTTGATTCTATTTTTTTAAAGTTTATCATCAAAATATTTGAAGCTATTTGTGTACTATACCAAGTTAATTATCTTATAAAAATATAAAACCAACAATTTGTAATTAAAATCGGTCTGTGTTCATTGAGCCAACATTCTCTTAAACTGTAGTTTAGTTGAATCTGGGTCTTTTTGCTACTATGAATATGCTCCATTATCTCAAAACAGGCTAATTTCAAAAATTGAATTAAATCAGGAGAGTCCGCTAAAAATTTGAATTATATATGGTGGAAAAATAAATTTTTCGATTTTGCAGAGATTTTCAGTGTAGGAATTTTTGGAAATAGTCGGAAAACCTACTCTCATAAATTTTTTTATATCTTTTAAATTTTCAACTTTTTTACTTTGAATGTTTACAACCCCAACCCATCGATCATCCCTATACAAATCGAGATTTTAGATCGCCAAAGAAGTTTGACTTCTGCAACGAGTACTGAGTTACACGCGCTCTTTTTTTAATTTTCAAAAAAAAAAATAATTTTAGTTCACAATAACGTGTAATATATAAATGAAAAACCAAAAAAAAAATGGTTGTACTGGAGGTACGAAAACTAACCAATTTTTGAAAATAAAAAAATTATTTAAAAGTAGCATTTCCTTATTTTAATTATTTTAACAAAATCCTCGGAGACGTTTTTGATAAAATTATTATTTTCCATTTTGGCTATATTTTGGTTATATTTTGTCCCAAAAAATTAAAAAAATGTGGGCATATTAGCCAAAAAAAACACTATGTACCAAGTTTGAGAAAATCCCTCCAGCCGCTTAGGCTGTATGGTCGAGGACAGAGAGACAGATAGACAGACAGAATTGCGAGACCCACTTTTTTTGCGTTCTCTATAATAATTATGTTTAAGTTAATTAATATCTCGAGTTTGATTTTTGTTTACGAATCCATAACTAACCATATGTGTGTGTAACCTATGTATATATCGCAAGTAAAAAGATATGTTTGTGAACAAATAAAATGATATTCGATTTCAAACATTGTTTGTGTTATAAGGGTAGTGATGTAGTAGAGGATCACTTGAAAGATTGATATTCTTAAGAATTCGTAGGTTAAAATTGGTTAAGAACAAATAATGGTAATAATGGTATCCAAAACCGCTAAACCCAGCATGGTAGCTAGTCCAGAAATACTCTTTTCCCTAAACCATTAATTAAAATTTCAATTTGTTGATTTTTAAAATTCATCTTAACAAAGCAAGTATTATGATTTAAAATATGAATCTTATGTAAATTTAAATTTTAACTCACTGTGGTGGTTTTATGCTTTTCATTTTAAAATTGTAGAACAGTAAAATAGTTTTGGCAGTTGTATAGCCAGCAATAGCAAAATTATTTGATTCAACAAATTTCAGTTCCGCTCTTTCTGGTAATGTTATCTAGAATATAAACAAGTTAGAATAAAAAAAATTATTTATTTATTTATTTAGTCCTACCTGTCGTGGTACAGGAATTTTGGATTCGCCATTACTAGTCCAACCGAATTGTCCATAATTTGTACCCAATACCCATAGCATATTTTTTGAATAAACCAACGAATAGAAATCCCTTGCAATAACTTTCTTTAAGTTGTCTACCCCAAAATCTCTGAGGGTGACAACTTCTTTAAACGAACTCAGTTTTTCAGGATTATCACGCACTCCAAGTTGCATGTCTTCATTTAAACCACAAGCAAAAACTGCACTCTTGTTGGTTAGGATAAGTGAATGTTTTTTGGAAGTACTAATGCAAATAATTTTCTCTCCTGCATTTTTAATTGGAACTTTGATTTTCTTCGGAACTGGCAAACTGTTTTCGGTTCCATTTCCTTTAAGAATTACATAAAATTTAAATGGGTTTTTGATTCATGAAATGGAATATGCTTACCTAATCGACCTCCTTTACCATGTCCCACAGCATATAATTGACCTTTTTTGTCCAAAAACAAGCTGTGATAAGCACTTAGTGAGATCAATTCTATAGACTTTTGTTCCTTGCGAAAAAAGTCAATGAATTGGGGAGTTGATGCACCTTCTTCATTGCCGATCCCTAAATTGTAGTTTTTATTCGATCCCCAGACTAGGAGTTCAGTATTTTGGGGACTAATTAAAGGCGTCAAATTATAGCTCGTTTCCCAGGAGAATTAATCATTCCAAAAAAAAAACTTACAAGTCCAAATGTCCTGAGAAATCACAAAGCCGACAGCAGTTTTGAAGCGGACTTCGTGTGTCATCATCTAGGAGTTCCATACTGGCTCCATACCGAAGCAAGAGCACAGCACAATCAATACAGCCATAGTAGATGGATCTGTGCAGGGCACTACTACCAGATTCCGTATCTCTGCTATTGATTATAGCTCCCTGAGTACAAAGTGATATAAAAATGCAAAATGACACCAACTTCTTCTGTTTACCTGATTCAATAGCCACTCGAGGATTGCATAACGATCCACTGATGCCGCCATATGAACAGCTGATCGACCCTAGAAAAGAGTAGGTACCTACCAGTTACAGTGATCTGCATTACTTGAAGACATTTCTCGCATCGCTTACCAGTGGATCTGTGATGTCGCAAAAGTTGCAACACTTCTTGCCAATGAAGGCGGCCAGTTTGTTGTCTTCCACAGCTCGTTTGGTAAGTGCAGCGGTGATTTCTTGACCATGATAGTGGGATCGACACTTTTTAGTGCAATCGTACTCGTACGTGTTGACGTTGTACTTGGCATGCTGAGGCTGCGAGGTGGCAGTGTGTTTTGAAGTATCCATTATCAATGAATTACTAGAACGGATAGGACTTTATTTTCTAGATGCTTATTTGTTGAAAGTAGTAACTGAACTGCATTTGCAACCGATGAAGAATAATAAATGCCAAGAGTTTTGTTTACAGAACTGAATAAAATTTCACAAGACGACGTAATTAACGTAAACAAGGCCGGTAATTTAAAATTGTAATTATATTTTATCAACGCAACTTCAACTTTTCACAAATATCTGCAATCTGCAAAAAAAAAAACAAAACTGCAAACTTCAATTTTGACAAATGAAGTGTCAAAAATTAAAAGTTTCGATTCTAAAGTGTTCCGGATGTTAAATGGTCGTTCTGTGGACCGGAAATCATATTCTAACGGTTTTGATGGTTTAAATTCGAGTATAGTTTGTCCCGGTCTACATTGAACGATTTTTCCAGTGCCGATCTTTAGTTCGTAGGTGAAGGGAGTGAAAAGTGAGGGGTAGGGGTCAAATCGTTTGTACCACAAAACTCAGACGATTTTTCCAGTCTGTTTATGTTCTCTTTCGCCCTCTTTCCAGTTTTTTGTGTGTGTTCGGTGTCAGTGTGCCATTGGGTTGATGGTGTGAGTGAATGTCAATGCAAAATGAAGAGCACAGAAATAAAAAAATGAAGAAGACAAAGAAAAAATCTCATGAAAAAAATCGTTCTGTGTGTACATTTCACACGATTTCTGGAAAAATCTTCGTGTAGGTCGGGACTTTGTTCTGTAGAATAGGCGGTGTTCACATTGGATTGAATTCTCTGAATTCACAAAAAACGTCAACAAAAATTCACAAATTAATAATTTTTTTTTCAAATATACTTCTTTTCACTCTTTTTAACCATTGTGGAGTGAGAAAAATTTCAGAAAAGTCAAAAATAGTCAGAAGATAGTCAGTCCATGAACACCGTCTAGTATAAAATAGCTGTGTGATGTAGATTCTGGAGTTATAGCCCTTTCACACAAAGAATCTGAGTTGCCAGCAAGCGGGAGTTTGTAGGCGAGAAGAGCAAGAATTAAAGGGGAATTAAAAAATCTCCCCGGTCAAATTTGAAGAGAGTTTAACATTACCTATATTTCATAAACCACACAACAACTCACTCATTGGCTCCATTGGCAATATTTGAGGCAATATATATTGCCCGGTAGATGGAAGGCATTTAATGCTTTCCATTGCCGAGGCAATACATTTTGATGTTTCACCTTATTCAAAATGGTTTCTTTCCGATTTTGAATAGCTTCTTCGTCGTTTTCAAATTAAAGGTGAATGTATTAGAAACCGTGAAAAAATTAGTTGAATTTTATTGTCGATTACTGAATAATCTGCAAAATGCTATTCCCGGGAGTTGACTCGATCCGCATCAATGACTTTGGCCAGGATTTGAAATGTCAAAAGTTTTATGGAATGCATTAGATGGGCTTTTCAAACTAAGTTACTGAAACTCCTGCAATTTTTTATAGCGGATTGCTAATAGAAAAAACTGAACAAAATTTTCGGAACAAAATATCGGGTTGTATTTTTTTAACTTTAATGAAATTGCCTGGCACTGAAATTGTCATTGCCTCAAATATTTATAATGCATACACAGCATCAGTCACCGAAATGTTCCACGAGTCCTTTCTCAACTGAACGAAAAACTAAAATTTGTTTATTTCCTCATTTTTCCATTTGTATTGAATATTTAATACACTCAAGTGTGTTCGTACCCCATTAATTCTGTTCCACACCATTCGCGTGTGGAAGTGGAAATGTCAAAATTTTCTATCATCCACGATCCACATATCCAACAAATCGAGTGCACATCGCTTTTCAGTCGCAGTTGAAAAAAATACAAATATGGCTTCGCTACCAAATCCAATTCAAGTAAAATTATTTTATTGATTTTCATCTAAAATATAAATTCAAATATTTACAAATTTAATAATAAATCATTCCTTAAAAAATTCTCCATTCGTGTACTAAATTATTTTCGAAATTCATTTCGAATCAAGTGCAAAAAATTGATGAAACAATTTTTTCTTCCATGCAAAAATTTGCTTTGTCGATTTTTCTTCCCATCGAATGGGTGTCACCATCTGTCAAAAAAATTAAAGATTTTCTGTTTATCGATTTTGTGATAACGACGAAAAATTAAAAAAAAAACGACTTTTCTATTAATTTAACTTCCTCCCACAAAAATGATCAAGGAAATTAATTAATCAATTAAGGTTTTTTTTTCATTTCGTTGTTTTAGGTATCTGGCAAACACAATGCAATTTTCGAGGCCTACTACAAACAGGTAATTATGAATGACCAAGGAATCGCTTTTTGTTGGAATCTAATTATTGAGCATTCCATTCTAGATTGACCCGAAGGGTACGGGAGCAATTGAAGCAATGACTGCTGCTAAATTCTTAAAAAAATCAGGACTAAGCGATGTAGTTCTAAGTAGAATTTGGGATTTATCCGATCCCAATGGAAGGGGATTTCTTGATAAACCTGGTTTCTTTGTTTCACTGAAATTGGTCTCTTTGGCACAGGCTGGCCTGACCATCAACATGAGTAACATATTCGCAGAGACTGCAAATCCTCCAAAAGTTGTAAGTTTAAAATAAGTACAAATAAGTTCTTTTTTATGTTTTAATATTCGCTCAGACAGAAGTTGTTCCATAAGGACGTTTTAACCTTTAATCCTCGTAGAAGAATTACTATTACACAATAGCTTGAACATTTTGAGACACTTAAAACTATAGCCCCTTTTTATTTATGATGTCATAGCCTTTTCAACAAATAATCTTGAGTAAATTTAAATAATTTTACTGGCGTATGCTCTAAGCTTAAGTTTTGTTTATGTTCGAACTACGATAAACGCCTATCAGCGATGCCATCACAGCTGATTGTTGTTTTTCAGAGCGCTGCTCCATATTTTCATCATATTCTATATCAGGCTTGGCAAAGTTGTATTATATGAAATTATATAAACTAAATTTAAACTTGAAATGGAAATAATTTTCAAACTTATTGAAGAGAGTGTTAAAACACTTGCAAACATATTATCACATAATAGATTTAGATCAGGTCAATATTGTTGTTGATCTATTTAGTTTCGCATTTTGTGGATTATAAATTATTCAGGGTAACACTTTGCGCTGGTATTAGTTGGACAATATTTCCCCACCATCGCTTACCCTTCGTGCATTTAATTTGGATGGCAGATGAAGTTTTATCAAACTCAAACAAAATAGTTTGGTACAATGCAAGCATATTTTATATGTCTGGGGTATTTTTTTTTATTTTGCAAGGCAACATGCTTTCCGTAGAGCCAAAGAGCTCAAATACGCAGTCTAAGATTCAATCTTTAAGTACCTCTTGCAGAAATTTCGCCCCACAAAGAAGATCTTCAACCCCATATTCATACATATGTATCTAGTGTGCTGTTTAATTCAGTTCAATTCAATGGATTTTATTTCATATGCAGTATAATAATAATAAACATGGCACTTACGCCGGTTGTCAGTTGGCAAATGATAATTTATTATTACAAAAAGATTAGGCGTGTTCAGGAAAGGCAGATTTCGGAGTTCCTCAGCAATCTCAGTTGCCTCAACAGGATTCCTCAGCAAAAAAATCTCAGTTTGGCTGTCAAAATACTGATTTGGATTCGCTTGCTCAGCTTTTGACGGAGCAAAATCTCCGATCTCTCTTTACTGAACGCGCGTATTAATAAACGTTTTTTTTCTAAACGAATTTTTTATAAGAAAGTGCTAATTTAAAATATTTATACGGAGTCACCCAGTCCACCGGTCCATTAAGGATACTTAAAATTTCATAAATATAAATTTAATAAATTGGGTGGCGCAACGGCTCTTGAAGAACCAAGGCCTAGTGACTAACAACTCGCAACTATTCCTGTGTGCGCGTGTCGACATGAATCGAAGGGACCTACAATTTTATGCCGAATCCGAACGGCTAGACTAAAAGCACTTATTCATGACAAGTGATACTCTTGGAGGACTTGTAAATTCCTCGCAAGAGGCAGTAGCCCTGAAAAAAACTTTTTAGTTTTTATAATTTCAGCATCATTTAAATAATTTTTCCAGAACGTACGCCTTATAGTTGAAAATATAAGTGAAAATAGGACATCTACTAATAAAATGCAAAACGTCTGCGCTTTTCCTGAGGATACATTGTTCACAGATTTCTTCTAAGTCGTTCCTATGAGGAAAATAGTTTAGGGGAAGCATCTTACCTCAAGCTTTTAAAACCAGTGACATGAGTTCAGTTGGATGCTCCGCCCTGAAATAGTTATTCGTTGTTGTTTATCCTAGCATATATACTCCAAGGAATGAGGTTCTGGCTTTCCAAATGTAGTAATCTCTTTTTGTTTACATTCAGTAAACTTATGAGCAGACTTTGTAGTTGGCTATTTCACGTGTCAATTGAATCCCGTTGAAGTGAGGGTGAATATCCACAGTACTCCGATAAGTCTCTCCAAGACTCAAACCATGATATTCTCTTTACTGTTTAATTAAATATAATTTTCAAGTTCCTAAACTTAGTACCTGGGATTAAACAAAAAAAAATACATGTATACACTTACTTCGTTTACATGGAGAATTGAATCAGACTTCAAGTCGGATTCAATTCCATATAGACCTGGAACGGATTCAAACAGGATTTTTCGATCCGATTCCACTTTGAGAGCTGAATTGAATCGAAAAATACGAGTAGACCTGGATTGAAAAATTAAAGAATCGAGTTTTAAGTGTGTGTATTTCAATTTGCTTTGTTTTTTTTTTTTTCTCTCGTAGTCATAAACTTATTTCCGCACGCACACAGTAAAGTAATGTGTCACTTCAAGTTTACTTCGATTCTGTTTGAATTCGATTCAGTGAGGTCGTATACCTAGATCGAAATATCAATCCGATTCGATTCGATCGTCGAATCCTGTCATGTAAACGGAGTAACTATTAGTTTTTTCTTGTTCTTGTTCCTCTTTTTTTTATATTTTAAAAAGTCAAAGTCCTAAAACACGACGCTTTCAGTGTTTGACTTGATATTAATAAAAGTATTGTATAATTTTCACTAGCCAATTTTTATGTTTTCCCTGAACAAAAAAAAAATTGTGTTTTTGAAATTGTTCAGTTGGATTTAAGGAAAGTCTTACTTTGGTGTACTATGACCCATGTTTACAATAATTGTGCTGTTAGTAATATAGATAGAAACATCGTTTAGGCCTTTATTATTAGAATAAATACTAGCCTTTGTAACTGCGTTTAAATAAATTTGATATCTTTTTTCAGTCTTAAGATTTCCAGTTTTTAGTTTGTTTCATTTTCCCTGCCCATGCTAATTTCTTGACTTTGGGGTCAAATTTCTCCAAAAAATCCGTGATTAACATAACGTTTTATTATTTTTTTTGAATGAACGTAACAACAGTTTAGTTGTGGGCTGTGAGCGCCATCTAAAGTAAAGTATGTAAGTAAGTAACAATAATATAAATAAAAATCGAAGACAAGTTTGGCGAAAAACCCATAGATCTTATGATAATTGGGAAAACCAGCGGCAAGTAAAATTTATTATGGAGGTTTTTTTTTTTGCTTACAGCTCGAAAGGCTATTAATAAAAAAGAGTCAATCCATAGGAAAACGTCTTATCGAAAAGCCATCACATTTTTGATTTTTTTTTTTTTTCTAACTTTGTGGGAATCATTTTTGGGTTCCTGAGTCTTTCTTTCAAATTCTTCAGTTTTATTGAAGAGATAGATCCGAGGACACATTCACTATAATGACCTTTTTCTTACAACCCGGTGTAATAAGTTTTTGACCATTATGAACAGATCCTCAGAAAGATAAAATATAAAGGGTTTTTCGCTTTGAAACTTGACTAAAAACGGTTTAAAATCATTAGTGATAATGTAAAAAAATGCGAGTTTGCAGTTTAAAAGCTCATCCTGAAGGAACATTTTTACATTTCGGGTTCGGGTTTGTTTTAGGAAGCTCGGTATTTTTCATACTGCAGAAATTTTATAATTCAGAGAAATTGTTCAATGTTCTATCTATACAATTTTTGTTCTCCAGCCATTGTATTCCACAATATTTCAATGGAAATGTTGTACATTGAGATTTTGCTGTGAAAAAAACAACTCTTTCTAGCTGGAGTACCCTTGAACAAAAAACATAAATGTCCTACAGATCGCACGAAACTTTTTCCAACCCTGTTTTGATTGGTCCATGCTGCATATTTATTAATTTATTTTTTTTTTTTAATCGAATTCCGTTGTCAAAATGTTTTAAAATTTCATCTGACTTCGAAAAAAATGTGGGCAGAGTTCAACGAAAAATTTAATTGTCTTAATGTGAAAAAATTCAGTGCTGAACAAAATTTTCCCTGACCGCTTCCGAAATTCCCTGACTTTTCCTGACCAAATTTTCGTTCCCTGACTTTCCAGTCGAATGGCAACCACGTATAATAATGAAACTTGGGGCCGTTTGTTCACAGTGGGTTGAATTTGTGATGTGCCTTAAATAGGTTCTACATATATTAGGTAACGCTAATCAACCAAAATTGGCTGTTTAAGCGATTTTCTTTAATAACATAAATTAAATTTGATTTTTTTCTGTATTTTGGTCAAAACAAAATCATTTCTTAGCTTATCAAAATTTAAAGAATTCTTTTTTTAGTATAGACACTAATGCAAATGAGTTTCTCGTTAATCATTCTTTTCCGTAAAACATCTTACATATGTACATAAAATTTAATTTAAAAAAAAAACCCTTATCTTTCATTGCTGACAAATAAAAATCTTTGATAATTCGTAGATCAATTTCTCTGCTAAAATATTTTCTGCATTCCGAAAAGCCCTTGATTTCGATGAGGTTGCGCTACGACTGAATAACTTACTTTTTATTTTATTATTTTTTTTGTTCAATATTTTTGCGTCAATTTCAATTTAAGTATTTAAAACTTTAACGGCTAATTTCTTGACAAAGTTCTAAAAACAATTTAAAACACGGTTTATTTTCGGTGTAAAATCATTATTGAGTTTTATATCTATAGATCTCGGTTTAGTGAAACTAATGTCGTTTTCGAATGGATTTCGTAACAGTACTTACTCCTTTTTGATTCCAATCGAATTGTTCCGAGACTAATCTGTGAAATATGTATGCGTGTGTGCGTAAATTGTCCGATATTTATGTATATTTTGCACGTTCAGTCAAGTAGAATTAATTTGACAAATAATTCGATGAAAGTGTTTATATGTATGTGTGTGTTCCGGGTCTAGTCCTTTAATTCCGCAACAGAAAAATACTCCGAAAACATTACTCGGAACAGCCAATCGAATTTTTTTGGAGCAAGCGGAGTCAAAAGGTGTAACTCCGAACATCCAACCGATAACGATATAAGTTCTAAGGTGTTTTTTACAATTTTCGTAGCACCCGGTAGCGTGTTTTGACACAAATTTCTGATATTCTATTGACAAATTAAAAAATATCTATCATTTTGTTTTGGCGGTAAACTTTTTTGGCACATATTTCTGTTATTCATTTGAAATAAATTAGGCACTTTTGTTGTTGTAGGTTAGTGTTATTTTCTTGTTTTCGGTATTTTAAAAATGGATTTGTGTTATTTTGCGTTTGTTAATTTTTGAATTTGCGCAAAAAAATGTTCTTAGACCAGGAACTCGCAAATATTAAGTGTGCATGTGCTAGGTGCACCAAAAGTCCAAACTTTCCGAATATAGAATAAGCGTGGGATGGGTAATTTATGAGTATGCGGATAGGTTTTAGAACATGGTAAGCAAAAGTGGTACATGTTTGATGCAGTTTTCACATAGAACTTAATTGTCAAGTCAAACAAAAAAAAAGTTCAAAAATCAAAATAATCAAAACCCACCAAAAAATGAATTTTTTGGGTTTTTTTTTTTGTCTCCAAGTTGTGGTTAGTTAAAGTACTTTTAAATAAATAAAATGAATAATAGAAAATAAAAACTAAATTTTGTTTTTTCTTTTATTTAAATTTTAATTCAAATTATTATCACAACTTTAATATAATCTATGATTAGCTACGCGTTTCGGAGTGTTATTGTTCCATCATCAGGCGAACTACTTTCTTTTCACTTTCAAAAAGAAAGTGAAAAGAAAGAAGTTCGCCTATTCAAGACTTTAAAATTTAATATCTCAAAGTGTATAAAACGTAGCATAATAACTTTGCTATTATTTGAAAGATCATCTTTTAATTTTAAAAACATAGTGGTATACATGCATTATCACCTTAAGTACTACTACCTCCAATATATCTTCAAGTTCATCAAGCTTGACTACATTAATTAAAAACAATATTTGCGTTGCAATCTGCTGTTTATGCGATAACTGTTTAGGGCACCACCTGCCACCGCCGCCGGCTGCCCCGTCTTGAATGTGAATGATATCTAGATATATCAAAGAGAAGAATGTGTTAAATTTCTAAAATTTCGCGTATACATAATTGATTTTTGGGCATTTATAAATAATGCACCGTAACGGTACTTGTGTTTTTGCCAAATTTATCCCAAATTGATTTTACCTGCATTCTTTTTTAATGATGTACCTAAATTTATATCAATATCAATTTTTTGAAGAAATGAAAACATTATCAAACCGAGTTAACCCTCAAATTTGAGTGTCCAAATAAATCGAAGTTCTATCTCAAACTGAGATCTAAATCAGAGTTCTAAAGCTTTAGAGCTTAGTAAAGAAATGAGTAAGATTTCAATTATTAAGTTTTAATTTTTGATAAACCAAGTTTTAGGAGTTAGAACTTTGTCAAGAAATTCCCCGTAATTGTTGGTTAAACAATACAAATCAGATACATCTGAACTTTTAAGTCCGTATGACACTACATTTTTTCATTTTTAATACATTAAAAATGAAACAAGAGTAGTTCATACAATTTTTATAATTGAAAATACCGATATGCGTGAGCGCGTTAGCAATAACCACATTAATGTAAAAAAGTCAAAACAAATGTATTCAAAATTAACATATATCAGATTCTGGCAGCTATTTTTTGACTTTTAATAAATTGAAAATTAAAAAATATTTCAAAGTACACTGTGACTACAAAAAAAGTATACACTTGGCCCATGAGATCACTAGGTTTTTGGTGTACATTTACTTTTGTGAACATTGTAATTGTCAAAACATAATGTCGTTCTTTTCATAAAAAATACTAATTTCTCTTTTCCTCTCGGCTGACAATTAATCATGAATTAAAAATGAAGAAAAAATCTAGTATCATACGGGCTTTAGAAAATTACGGGCTTATTAAATTAATTAAAAAAAGTAAGCATATTAATTTTAATTCAAGCGCGTAAGCAGTTGCTCTTAACGAAAAAGAAGGGTTTCCATATGTTGAATCCAGTACATCCTTACCTTAATCGATTTTTTTTGGAGACTTTGTTTTGTTGATTTTTTGTGTTTTATAATCCTCCAACAAAAAGACGATAATATCCTCTTAAAAAGTGTATATCTTGAGTTCTATTGGTCGGATTGCCAAGACTATGACGTTTTGAAAATGACAGAGCATCACGGCATATATTTTTTTAAATTTATTGAAGTGGTAATACCTCTGACAAAATAAATTGTATAATCGCTGTTTTCAAACCCCCATCCCCGCCAAAGTCTGAAAAACAAACCTGCCAGACGATTGTTTTCGATACCACGATATATGCACCTACAAACCCTCATACTCATATTTTGGTTATTAATCCACGCCCAAAATTTGCTGTGGGCTCTTATATCATATATATTATATATTAGGTCTGTTCCTTTACTTTGAGATTCTGTGATTTTTAGTCCGAAGTCCTGTCAAGCTCATATAAAAAAAATGGAATTGACAGAACTTGGAACCAAAATGCACAGAAAATCACAGAAATTCAGAGTAAAGGAACAGACATATTATTTCAGTAGTACGTGACTGTTTTTAAGCCAACATACTGAACCGATTTTAATGGTTGAGGTGTCAAAACAATCGAAATTTCCCAAGGACTTCGAGAGTTATAGTTTTATTTTATAAATATTTATAATTTAATTAAAAACAAGCTTTAAAAATATTATAATATTCCAATGAAAATGAACACTTCAAATTCCAATGAACTTATAAAACAAACATTCCAATTGTGCAAATTAGGTCTGTTCAATATATTGTGGTGTTCATGGAATTAAAGGCAAGGAATCACTTGAAGTTGTTGGAATAACATTAAGACCACTATTACACGATTCATTTTTTCGGTTGTTTCGTCTTTCGTTTTTTTTTTTGACAGATTGGGTGAAGGGTGTAGAAATGAAGAGGGAAGGAAGTAACGAAAGCAGGAAAGAAAATTTCAAGACTTTTTCTGGTTGAACTTTGACGTTTCTGTTTTCGCAACCACAATGCTGCTCGGTGGTGTCACAAAAATGATTGAATTGGAAATTTGTTTCCGTAATTTAATATACTTATTTATATATATTTTAGAAATAAGTGATTAAAACATTTTTAATTATTTGTACTGATTGTTTTTTTACAAAACAACCCCAAATTCCATGAATGCCAAAATAACGAAAGGAAGTACGTACGTTTTTTTCGTGAACAGTGTAATCACGATCTAAGATATGAACAAAGTTGTTTATTTCTGTAAATAGAATATTGGTATGTCATCTTTATTAAGTTTGTTTTTCTTTTCAATAATTTTATTAAAGATTAGACTGCATCAGGTGGAACTGCGATTCACAATAATTTGTATGAAATTTTATGAAGTTCAGTTACCGCTTAGAGCGATATATCTCATACAATTCGTTCTGTGTGTACATTTCACACGATTTCTGGAAAAATCTTCGTGGAAAAATCGGGCAATGTAGATCGGGACATAGGAACTTGATTGGAATTGCAATTGGAAGTGTTTATTTAACGAATTCATTTTCATCTTATGGGAAATAAGGTCTGTTCAATTTATGTTGTGGATGGAAATAAAGTTAATGCACTGGACGTTGACGGAACTAAACGGTGCATACAAAATAATCATATATATATTATTTCAGTAGTACGTGACTGTTTTTATGAATATTAGCATAAATCTTATGATATACATGTCATAAATGAAGGCGACGAAAGAAGATTGCGAAAAAATAAATGATCATGTTGTAGACAAAATTATTGCAGATAAAGCAAACATTTAGTACAGCTATGGATCGATTCAATCTGATGATAGATCCGATGAAGAACTGTATTCTGTTGAGTTCCTAAATAGTGTTTGTCATTCTGGCCTTCCATCTCACAAATTAATGTAAACACGACTTTAATGCTAATAAGGAATCTAAACGCTAATGAAGGCTTGATCAATGGGGCGAGGACGATAATAACTCAATTAAGTATGTTCATCATAACAGAGAAGCTTATTCATACTAGAAGAACTATTTTAATTCCGAGAATATAATCAACACCATGGGATACATCTATGCCATTCATTCAACATGACGAGAAAGCAGTTTCCCATTAAAATTTCATATGGTATGACCATAAATAAAGTGCAAGGTCAAACATTACAAAGAGCTGGGTTGCGTTTGCCGGATACTGTATTTTCTTATGGTCAACTTTATGTGGCTTTCTCAAAAGTAAAACGGAAATATTTTCATAACTATAAAAAAGATTGAATCATTAATTTCAATGTTATTTTTAAAGAAGTTCTATAACTTCACTCATCATTCTTTCATACACACATTCTTCATACACATACCTACATGCATACAATAAAATTTTAGAAAATACAAAAGTTAAGGATTGTTTATTGTAATATAGTTGTTATTCATTTCATTCGTCATTTTCATTCACAAAATAAAAACATAGAAAAGTCATCCAGACTAAGGAAATATTGTTTCTTGCAATTTAATTTATACAAAATATGATTGAATAAATTCTATATATAAAATAATAAATAAAAACTTTTAGTTCATATCTTATTATTATTTTTATACTAAGTGGTAGTTCATTCAACATCAAGTCCGATCTTACCTTTATTAACATTTACCTTTCAGATATTTGAGCAGATTTAATTTCTCATAAATGTGGACAGGCACATTCCAACACCATTGGAAAGTGGAAGTGTTTGGCGGACAACGGCCAATGGCTGCGATCACAAACCTATGTAGAGCTATCCGGATAGTAATTTGTTTATTCCTTATTTACCCCGTTTACAAACAGAATCGAGTTGGATTAGGGTCGGATTTTCGACCCAGGTGTTTCGTCACGTGAGTTGAGAGCTCGATTTGAAGTTGAGTTGATATGGTGTTGAGATTACATTTAATTGAATGGCAACAATATATTTATTTTACACAAAAACAGTTCAAATTTAATCAATTTTAGTACATACTTCACATAGCTATCAAAACAAATAAATAATTTTACTCGCACGTGTGCAAAAACACTGTGGTGAACACATCCTCAAGACCGACTCTTCAACCCAAGTTTTTTATCAACAATTTCAACTCGACTCCGCTCCTGAAGTGAAATCGAGTCGGTTGAAGCTCATTTCAAGTCAACGCAGGTATACAAAGGGGCCAAGCGAGCTTGAAGCTCGCTCGAATACCTCATGTAAACGGGATAATTGATTACAAGAATTTAGTCTTAATTACAAAAACAAAATTTTACACGAGAAAGAAAAAGAGATGGTTAACGTGCCATCATCAGCTTTACGCTGATAAGCGAGATATAGTCGGCTTTGGATAGGGAATTTTCATGTTTGAGTGTATTTACTCTACACTGAACCATGTTTGTAATATTTTATATTAATTTGTATAAAAGAAAATTAATATGAAAGATTACAAACATGGTTCACTGTAGAGTAAATACACTCAAACATGAACTATCCGGGTAGGTTTTTGTTGTTGTTTAAATCCCGTGTTTGGATTAAACTTCGAACCTGCAATATCTAGACCAGTTATAATAATGCTGCGTACCAGGTTTTTGATATAAAAAAACTGATTTTTTTTAGCATGTTCTCGAATATTTTGTCATTGGCGTAGTTGATTTTATTATAATTTAAGATTCCGTTACTTTTTAGTTAGTCAACAAATATTGCATTTAAAATTTGTATACATAATTTTATGAATGAATTTTATTATGAATATTAAATGAAACTAGTAAATCGCCCACTGGCCGAAATTCGTCCACCCAAAACTCATATTCACAGACTCTAGAGTCAAACAAATTGTTTGAAAATTAAATCACAAAATATTTTTTTTGTTTAATTTTTTTTTATTAATACGCACAGTGATCGGCAGTGCAAAACCAAAAATGGCCCACAGTGTGTTTATGCGTGTCTCAGGTATATTCTGCACATCTCCGCACCTATGGCTTTCCAACCATATACAATTTATCGAAATCGGTTGGACACTTTTTGAGCAAATGGTACCACGAATTTTGTTTAACGCTATTTATATATATGTAGATATATTATATTCACTCCACTTAAAACAGAAGTAATTTCAATAGTTTAATTAAATTTTTTCATCTTCTTTTTATATTATATAATGTTATCTTTCTGAATTTCTTTGTTAAAGGGTGACCTTCCTAAAATAGTACCACAACGCGTTCAACCAGTTCCAATAGTCAACACGGATTGGTCAATGAAAGTCATCGATCGTTTGAAATATGAACAACTCTTTGAGTCATTGAATCCCGTAAATGGCTTTCTCGCAGGAAACAAAGTCAAGGGTGTATTAATGGATTCAAAACTGCCAATGGATACATTGGGCAAAATTTGGGATCTAGCCGATCAGGATAAGGATGGAAACCTAGACAAACATGAATTCATAGTTGCCATGCATTTAGTCTACCAAGCTTTGGAAAAGCGTGCCGTACCCGATGTACTGCCTCCAGAACTTCAAATGCGAAAACCGGGCGCTCCACCCCCAATACCAGCACAGCCGGTAAAACCAGCTCCACCAGCTATACCGGCAATGCCTCGCGCTCCAAGTGGTGAAGGATTCGGTGATGGTGGATTTGTGGCAAACTTTCCAACTGACATTGCTCCTCCACCAGTGCCACCTCTACCGGTCGCTGTACCACCAATGCAACGTGTTCCACCACCAATCATCCCAATGCAACCACTCATCTCAACTGATCCCCTTATACCGATTGGTGCCCCAGCACCAGTTGCTGCAGCTATCGATTGGGTTGTAGTACCATCCGAGTTAAAAAGATTTGAGATCATATTCCGTGATTCCGACAAAGATAGAGATGGATTAGTTTCTGGTCTAGAAGTGAAAAATGTATTTTTGCAATCAGGCGTTCCACAAAATTGCCTTGCTCATATTTGGTATGGTGTCAAGTTTCAATATTATTTATTTTATGTTTTTAATTTTCTCCTAGGGCTCTTTGCGATACAAATCAATCGGGAAAATTAACTTTGGAGCAATTTGCTCTGGCCATGTGGATGGTTGAGCGTAAACAAAAAGGAATTGAACCACCACAAGTACTGACAGCGAATATGGTGCCACCGTCGATGCGTGGCATTGTTCAAGGAGTTGATATCACACCACAGGTTTATTATTTTTTGGTGACTTAAGTTTCGAACACAATTAAAAATTTTTTTATAGGAACCTAAACCAACTTATTCCAATCCAGAACTAGAAATGATTTCCAAGGAAATAGAAGAACTCGCTAAGGAAAGGCGAGCCCTTGAAACTGATATTGCCCAAAAGGAAGCCGATATTCGTATCAAGTCTGGAGAAGTTCGTAGTTTACAGGTTGGATTGAAATTGTACATTATTTTTGTTGCATACTTCTATTTTTTTTTATTTTGTAGAGTGAACTTGATACTCTTACAGCAACTCTGAAACAATTGGAAAACCAAAGAGGTGAAGCTCAAAAGCGATTGGATGATCTTAAAGCTCAGGTAAAAACAAAATAACAAAAAAACTATTTTATAACTATTCAGTTTTTTTAGCATAATATTTTTTTTAATTCTTTTCTTTTTGATTAATGCTTTTGGTTTATATATATTTTTTATTTTTCACTAAAAATAATAGTAAAATAGAATTTTTCTGAAATGCACAACAATTGTCACAATTTAGTTTAAATACAAAAATAAACATACGCACTACACTTAAGGAGGTGTTTGTAAATATAAATTTTATTATTCTACCGGTCTGGGTTTGTTATAAATTATGTACATATGTATATACTCTTAATGATAAGTTAATCCTGCCTTTTAAATATTCATTTTATTTATATATTAAAGATATCTGTTTAGCTTAACGTCTTTCAAAGTTATTTTAAAATAAGAGACAAGTTTAATGGATATGCCAAAATGGCAAACTTATTAAAGTGTCAAAAAATTCTATTCCACATGACGTCGGTCGGTCGGTCTGTGGGTCTTTGCTCTACATCGTGATGTAGCCTAATACGCTGCTGATGCGAAACGAACATTTCCTGTGGTCAACAACAAGACCTGGCCTTACCCGTCTGTACTCAAGTCAAATGACATTTCAAGCCATGACCCTATTTCGGACTCCTTTCAATGCGCTTTCAACTGTGATACACACAATTGTGATATTTTAAATTGTGATATTTCGAACTGTGATTCATTTGACGAAAAGGCTAAAAACTTTGGCCTTTTATAACCTTTTACTTACTTGACTGATATAAACTTTAATACTAATACTGACGAAATTGAAAAGTTTATATCTTACCTTGACGATAGTTGTATACCAGGCCCTGATGAGATACCTTCAACTATCTTGATAAACTGTGTCAGTCATTTGTCCCTTCCTTTGTCACTTTTATTTAACTATTCAATGTCTTCTTGTATATTGACATCAATTTAGAAAAATTCTTTTATAATACCTCTTCACGAGAAAGGCAAATAAGACGAAATCAAAAATTATAGACCTATAGCTAGATTATCGGCCATCCCTAAAATTTGTAAATTATTGCTTCAAATCAACATGGCTTTACAAGCGGCCGCTCTACAGTAACTTTTTTAATGGAGTTGGTGGAAAGTAGTATTGACTCATTCAAAAAGAAAAGACAAAGATTGTGTCTTCACCGACTTTAGCAAGGCGTTCGATAGACTCCCACGCCGAGTTTTGTTATTAAAATTAAAGAAGTTAGGATTTAGCGAACATTTTGTTATGTGGCTTCAATCGTATTTACTGGATAGATCTTACTCTGTAATTTTCAACGGCTTCGAATCAAATAAGTTTACTGTTAATTCTGAAATACCACATAGTAGCCATTTAGGCCCAGTTCTTTTCATCATATTTAAAAATGATTTACCGTCTGTGTTGAAATATTTAAACTGCCTTATTTATGCAGACGATGTTACAATTGAGAGCAGACGTTCTTATTTGTGTTTTGCCTAAATTGTAAAATCAATAAACGGGAAAATAGGGAAATAGGTGCAAAGGCACCTTCTGTCTTGTGTTCACTTTAATATTCTCCAAAGGAACTTAAAGAATTTGTATATTTCTAACTATCGGACCAATTATGGACGTTTTTCTCCTTTAAAAAAAATGTTTTATTTATTTAATGATTTCAATAATATATGTATATATAAATTGGTTTAATCAAAATGTACATTTTTCTAAAAAATGTAAATCAACTTTTTTTTCAATCACATAAATTGTATATCAAACTTTTATAGCTAGTAATTAGTTAACTCGTTAATAAAATCAGACAACTAAAACACAGTGGACAAATAATATTCGTGGATAGTTTTACAAATTGCAAATAAATAAAACAAAATAAAAAAAAAAAACAAAATCAAACAGCATAATTGCTTTAATGAAAGAAACAACCAATAAAAACAGAAACAAACAAATATCCCGCATTCAATTAATGGTCCGGGCAATTATTTCTGTTCGAAAAGAGAGTGGAGACTTGTTAATAAAATGCGTAATAATTATAAATTTCGGTGGTTGAACAGCGTACTGAAATTTTTTGTTTATAATTTCATCATTTTATTTTTGTATGGGATTTTTCGTTACAGTTCAGCAGCGTACTAGGTTTAAAACTCGTAAATCCATTTTCTTCCAATTTGGAAAATACAATTTGTATGCAATTCCCTAGATGAAAAATTAGAATTTTTGTATTAGCTCATCTAAAACGGGTAGCTCCTTTACAATGATCTTTGTTTCTGTGAAATTTAACTTAAGAACTGAAGTTTGCATTGCAAATAGTTCCTAAAAAAATAGAAAGCGGAAATAAAACCTTGACGTTTTTTGAAGAAAAATTCTTATTTTGGGGTTATTCCCGTATATACACTCCACTCCACTTGAATAGAAACAAACTTTTTTTTACTATCTGAGCGTGTAGCGCTTTGGTAAATTTATAAATTCACATTTTGGTTTTAGTGCCTATAAGAGGGATCTATTACGAATAAAACTGCAGGGAAAGAATAATTCAGGAAAATACCGTTAGGTTATTTATTACCACTCTTCTAATTACTTCATATAAAACACTGATTTTTTTTACGCCACTTGAATAGAAACATTCTCTAATAAGGAGGGTAGTTTTTTATTTGTCATCATTTTTTCATAATGTGTGGTACCACCTTTATTTGAAATAACCTGAAAAACCCTGTTGGATACTGAATAATGCAGTTATTTTATATAATTTAAAGAAATTGCACTTCATGCTTCTTTGAGTGCAGCAGTAAGTGATTTCTTTGTCCTCATATTGTCGGTCAGAATCGTACACTCTACGGACCCTCCATCTCATTACGTTTGCGACAATATTTAGGTCCGAAGAATACAGTGGCCATTGAATTAAGGTAACATTTTTCTCAGATATCCAACTGTTAATGATCCTTGTGTAGTGGATTGGCGCGTCGTCTTGTTGAAATGTCCATGGTATTGGTCCAAAGACATCGGTAAGCTAAGGGAAAGATTCTTGCAATATTTCCTTCTAGCAGTTTGCCGTCATTTTCAGTGTGGGAGACTCCAGATCAATTGTTCCAAACCAGTCAATCGCATCCCACACCATTACACCGACTTTCCGGCTATGGTGGCCCTCCAGAAACCTTGCTTCCTTCTTCATAACATGAAAATAGTAATTATATACGTCGCGGCCATCCGAATTGAATTTGTTTTCATCAGAAAGTACCACTTCTGTCCACTCATCCTTCCACGTCATATTCTTCCTGCAAAAATCTATTATATTGTGTTTTCGTATTGGATTTAACGGTGGTTTTTTCTTCAATTTTAGGTGCTTTAAATGTTGGGACCCACGAATAGTACGTCTAATAGTGTTAAGACTCGCTGTAATACCACTCATCGCCTTGATTTTAGCTTGAATTTGAAACCAATCTAATTATCTTTCTTCGGTCTGCTTCTGTTGTGGCTCTTGATTGCCTACCTTACAAATTTTTTCCATAGTTTTCTTTATTTCTAAG
Source organism: Melangyna quadrimaculata (assembly GCA_949320155.1). Lineage (NCBI taxonomy): Eukaryota > Metazoa > Arthropoda > Insecta > Diptera > Syrphidae > Melangyna > Melangyna quadrimaculata. Next base: position 24,779,254 of record OX439485.1, read on the forward strand.
GTTCGACCAAACAATTTTCACACTTCTTCTTATTTCTTTGGCAATTGTGCCAATAGTTTAATAGTTTTCTGTGACCCATTTTTTCTTTGATAAAACAATTATTATTTTTAATCTACACTTCTATTATAAGAACAATATTTTTTCTTCTTACCGTAATCTATAGAGAAAAACGCACACTGTTTCTATTCAAGTGATATTTAATGAAGTAATTAGAAAAGTGGTAAAAAATTACCTAATGGTATTTTCCTGAATTATTCTGTCCGTGCAGTTTTATTTGCAATAGACCCTTCTTTTAGGAACTAAAACCAACAGATGAATTTATAAATTTACCAAAGCGCTACACGCACTGATAGTAAAAAAAGTTTGTTTTATATTCAAGTGGAGCGGAGTGTTTATCGTTAAGGGTTCGACTGATTTTGTTATAATTTAACAAACAAGTACTTCGAAGTACTTCAAATAATATTGCATTTGAAAATTTCATAATTTTTTTTTTAATGAAAAATTAAAAAAAAAAATATCAATCATTCCCGTACTTTGGACTTTTTCACCACACTTTTCCATTAACATTTATCATTTCATAATTAATTCGATAACTTAATATCTTGTCACGTTAAAGTTTCGAACCAAAGTATGAGTGCATGCGATCTTTTCGTGCATTTTATTCCAAAAACTCATAATGAATTTAAATTTGTATAGATCTTCTTTTAACATAATTACAAATTACTCATTGGCTAAACCATCGGTAATTAGACCGATTCTTACTTACGGGGTCGCAATATGATACACGGCTTTGGATAAAGCGTTAAAGTAAGTAAAGCCCAAAGATCAGCTTGCATGTGCATAAGTGAAGCAATCGACTCCCTCCGCTGGACTGGATTGGACAGTCTTCTTAACCTGATACTTCTCGATATATTAAGTAAACAAACAGCTGCAACCACAGCCATTCGTCCTAAAGACTATTCACAGTGCATCAATAATGATATTGGCCACTCACCTATTCTGAAGTCATTCAGATCATTTCCAAGTATCATTGGCTACACCATCCCTTAGTTGCATTTCGACAAAAATCTTTAAAGTTGCCATCCCTTCCAGAGCCACATGAAAAGACGTGACATTTATCGATTCATATTTACACGGACGGACGATGGTTCAGAAACCGATGATGGACCACAGATAGACAAAATGTTTGTCTTTCCTTTCGTCTTCCTGGCCATTGTAGCGTGTTCCAGATGGGATTTTTGGCGATAAAGCAAATTTTATCTTGGTTTAAGAAAATCGTGATATCAGCTTCTGATATCCGCATGTTCTCTGGATTCGTGTCTCTACAAACTCTAAGACAACCCTAGACTGTCGATCATCTTTTGAAGAGATAGGTCAGCAGTTCAATATTCACATTTGATGGGTGCCGGGCCATACGGCCGAGTCTAGAAAATTGTAAAGCTGACGAACTCACCAAAAGAGGAACAGCATAACCTATTTTACCTCATAGGGTAGATATTATGCTGACTAGCTTAACGACCAAACAGATCTGGCCAATGCTGGATCTGAAGCGCTCTAAGTATTTGATATCTTTAAACAGATTTCACATCATCTCCGTTAATGGTGTCATAAAAAGAAACTGTCTTAACGTACCCTTAACTCCGTTAAGACATATTGACAGCTCAAAAATGACTTGAATGATGTTCTATTAAACGGTTTCAAAAACCTATAATTTTTCCCCAGCTGGAAGAATTTTAGTTTGTGACTATTTCAATTCTCATTTCCTAATCTTCTTGATCGGGATAGTTTAGGTGACATTTTATTTGTTATTCGCATCCATACCATCTGTATTCAAGCTGTGTACATAGACGTCGACATTTTTCAACACTTTTTTGTCGAGAAAATATCTTTGCAGGCCAATCTCTTTACAGGTTAGCCGGTAATTTAAAAAAAAATAATACTGTACCTTTACTTATATTACTCACAAAACATTTCCTATTAACCATTAATATTCTTTACATTCACTTTTTAATTTTTTTTATTTTATTTTTTTCCGGCTTTGGTTTATATTGCTTTTAATTTAATTGTATATTAAATCCAAAAACAAACAAACTACATTACAATATGACATACACAAAAACGAAAAATAAAATAAAGGAATCAGAATATGAAGAAGCTATTACTAGTGTTAATTTAGAAATATCGGAGGTACATAATCAGGTTTGTTGGCATGCATTTCGTTTTTATTCGTTTGTTTGTTTTAATTTGTATTTTGTCTATTTGTTTATCTTCTTTATTTAGTTGGTCTTTTGTTTCTTATGCGTTCTGTGCTATTTTTGTTTGGTTTTGTTGATTATATAGAACAACAAATGTCGCTTTTATAACTGTATAATACGTCATTTTAAAAATATATATATAAACTCATCCATACTTACCTTATTTGTCGTTTTATTAAGGTCAATAAAGTTCGTGAACAATGCTCGAAACAAGAGGAAACTATCAACGAACAAGAAGGCGAGTTAAACTCGAAACGTTCCGAATTGCAAAAACTAAAAGACGAAGAAGCTGCCCTCGAAAAGGATTACGAGGAGAATCGTAAGGAATTAGATAATCTATCGAGAAATCTACAAGACACTCAGCTTCAAATCAGCCAAGTGGGTTTTTTTTTGTGTTTTCTCTAAAAAGATGTTACTTTAGAATGTCTTTGTATGAATGTAATTTTTGTTAAAGGTACGTTCAATGGTTACCCAATTACTAGAATCCCAACGTGAAATGACCGACGCCCTAATAATGTGTAAGGCAGCCATCGAAGCAAATCAAACTGAATTAGTTACAGAGTATCAATTGAAAATTGAGGGAGACTTAACAGAAGCTAAGCAGGTTTTAGAAAAGAAAATCACCCATGAGCCCAAAGCTGATGATCCATTTCAAGAGAAAACAAATGGATTTGGAAAAACCGATGCATTTGCTTCGAATGGATTTGTCGCCGATCCGTTTACATCGAGCACAAATGGCACCACTAGAGCCACGGGTGGCTTTGATGAGAGTAGCTTCAGTGCTGGTGGTTTCGATGATTCATTTGGTGGCGCTGGATTCGGTGGAGCTAAACAAAGAGATCCATTTGGAGCTGCGGGTGCTGCTGATCCATTTGGCGATAAGAAATCAACTGCTGTAACACCTGAGGTATGAAATGAAGTGAAATAAAGTTAAATTTGATATGTATATAATTTCTTTTGATAAACTAGCCTGGAAAAGATGACTTTGGAAGTGATCCATTTGCTGCCCTGCATGCACCAACAGGTGTTGGACAGGTACTCAGTCCAAATGCTCAACGTTCTGGTCCACCGCCCAGGCCAGAATCTCCAAGTCCTGCTCTGCCACCAAAGAAATCTAAACAACCACCACCGAGACCAGCACCACCGCGCCCAGTTACGGTAATATTTGAATTTAATTATATAAGTTAATTAAATCATTATGGGCTATTTTCTGTTGTTGCAGGGCCCTCCACGTCCTTCGCAACCATCTGGTGATGCCTTCGGACCACCATCGGGGGGTGGCGGTTTCGCTGACTTTGCTGATTTCGACACTAAGGTTGGTACAAGACGCATGCATTTTAATAACGATCAGTGGTGGTAGTTTCTTCTTTTGAGCTTTATACAAAAAAATTGCCCCCAAGAGGATACTTCCCACCCTTAGTTGCATGATTTAGAAGTAGTTTTCGGCGAAAAAATAAGCGCTGCTACTAACAATAAACTTAACTCAAAGTTAGTAAATTCACACGCCAATTCAAGTGTTTTATTTTGTATTTGCATTCTTCAGTTTTTCGTTTTTTTATTTATTCGATTTGCATTCACATTGATTATTCTTTTGTTGTTATTTATTTGTTCTACAAAACGATGTAACCAAAAACAAAAAAAAAAAAACAAAATAATAAACAAACATTTGTTTCCGCTTGACTAACAAATGGCTTACGTTTCAAATTCTATTTTCAGTGAACATCATCTCCACTCTCTTTTTAAATGTATATCTAACATTCCACCCTTTTAAATAAATAAACAACAAATTAAGATAAACATTTATTCACAGAACATACACACACACAAACACAATTAACCTGTACCTTAACTCTTAAGTGTTCATAATTTATTGTTTTACAAAATATAAAAAAAATATATATAATATTCATTATTATAAATATTGAATAGTTAAATTAACATAAACAAAAAAAAAATCACAATTACACAAAATACCCCAAAATTGAAATCCAACATAACATAGATTAATCAAACATAAAAATATTAACACTTTATTTGAACAAATAGTATAATGGTAGTTATAAACGCGTTATAGAACAATTAAATAAAAAATAACAAAATATTTCAAAAGCATATTCGTTGTTTAGTTGTAACATTGTTTCAAATTACGTATATAACCTTCCTGCGAGTCATAAATAAAAATCAGACAAATAAATAGTAACATTCGAATAATAAAATGTATCTCATTTAAAGTGCTTTTGACGTATCTTGAATGTGTATTATTGAAAAAAAAATAAAGAAATACAAATATCATTTTAATTAAAAGAAAATCTAATAAATTTAAAAAATCGACTTTTGGGTATTGCCAATGCATTTTCTGTTTCGTAAAATGTTAAGAGTACATTAAAGAGTATCGTTAAGTCTCTGCTTACACAATGCTATTTACATTCAATATAAGATTTAAGGGTACAACAAAAATGTTCCAACAATATAGGAAAATCTTTATTTCGAACTACTGAGACATATCTTGTACTTTAGACAAAAGGCGCAAACACTTTCTTTTACACACAATAGCCGTGTTTTTGAGAGAGTGACTAGCCACTCAGTAAAATTTTTACATGGAAAACACGAACAAAATTCCCTATATTAATTTGTTTTTTTATTGTTTTGCGTTTAAAAATATTGCTGAGTTTTTCTAGTCACTCTCTCAAAAAACACGGCTAATGTAAAAACTTTATTTTAACACCAAAAACATTTGTATGAGTCTATACTTAGATTTTATTGTTCCTCAAAGTCTAAAGCACATACGAATAACTTGACCTATTCCACTTCCCAGCGCTTCCGCTCCATTTCGTTCCCTTATTTCTAAAAATCAATTAATTTCAATTCTTATTGGTAGTTTAGAGAGAGGTGATTTCGGTGACGTGATCGTACCCATCCATTGAAAGTTTTTGTTTATCAATTATTTTTGAAACAACTAGCATTTTTTACTAGCCACACACAAGTTAGTTGTTGTACATTGGGGTTCTTACTTTTTCTTCGCACTCGATTTACAAGCCAATAATTCGTTGTTCATTGTAAGACCTCTAAGTAAGTTTGGTCTATGGTCAATCCCAGTTGACGGCAATAATTTATAAACTAAAATAAGAACATATTGACTAAGGACCACTAAAAAAGAATCTAATGATCGCTGTGGCAGCCGTGAAAGAGTTATATAATTCCAGCCTATTATAATACTTGGTAGTAGCCAACTCAAGTGATTGTTGTTTTATTTAAACCTTCTTCATTAATATAATGACGGATCGAAAGCTATGCAGCCTAACACGTGTATGTTATCATAGTTAAGTTTCTTAACCGACTCTATTTTTCCTTCCAGACATTTAAAACGAATGTACATCGTTATCTCTTACTTTATCCTACCACTGCGGCCTAAACTCTTGCAATGTGTTAAATTAACATTTAAAGGGTGGGATTATGACTACCCTTTAAATGATAGTTTGAGTGCGCGTTAATTATAAAAAATATTAAAATTGATTGAAATTATTTCTTGACCTCTAGCTTCTTTATGTGAATCAATCTGATTGCTATTGCAAATTAGGTACATTAGTCGCTGTTAACAAATATGGGGAATGAAAAGAAAAATCGGAAAAGTATTTATGAGGAATTTTGTTCGTATTCATTAATTACTCATTTTTTCATTTTATTAGCAACACAAAAACAAAAGAAACACTTGGTAGTAGTCTGAATTTTTTAGCGTTCAAAATAAAAATTAATTAATGAGTACGAACCAAATTTAGCTTTTGTCTTTCTTTGGAGAGGTGATTAAAAACTAAATTTAAATACATTCTATTTATGTACAATCAAAAGAAAATTAAAACGAGACACCTAAAATATACAATTTGTAGACTCTACAGGCATCTTGCATTAAAACAAAAACAAGAAGGAAAGAGCTAATAACTTTGTATCATGTCCTTAAACGTGAACATTTTTAAAATATATTGCAATCATCATCAGGCATATCATTGCAATCATCATCATAGCTGATAAACTAATAATCACATTGTTTAATTTATATTTTTATAAATTGATTGACTTGTTATACTAAACGAATAGATTAAATTATAGTGATATGATAAACTAAAAAAATAGAACCAACGTCTGAAAATGCAATTCAACTTAGACACAGTTTAAAAATGGCTAAGAATACGCGTTTATATACATAATGAAAGGTCCACAGAAAAAATGTCTTAAATCGACTTAAGTTGATAGAAAAACGACAATATACATGAGCTTAGTTTCTAATAAGATTCTAAATTCGAAGGAAAATTATGTAATTAAAGGACCAAAATTATTTGCCTAAAGGTGCTATTGTAAAAAAAAAATAAAAAATATTAGATTGAAATCTTTAATTAAACTTAATTTAATTTTTTTTTTCAAAATTTCGAGTTTGAAAATTAATTTTTCAAAAATTATTCACAAACGAAACTTTATTTAAAATGGAAATTTAAGAAGATATTCCTGGCTTTCCAAAAAGGTATGGCAGGGCATTGCAAGCTTAACCGTTGTTTTTAAATATTGTTTTCTGTTTTAAGTCATTTTTGTTTTAGAAAATTGCCCCTCCCGCCGCCCCCCTTCCGTACGGTTTTTTTCTTATCTTAACCCAACCTACTCGTTACAGCATTTGGGTGCACCTTATACCAATCACCCTGTATAGGACTCATATGTAATCATATATATTGTGTCATTTAAATATTTATACCACCGTTATGTCGCTTTTGGAACGTATTTATATGGCAAGTTTGCCATATATATTAGACTGATTCAAATATAAAAAAAAGTCTCCGATTTCCAATGCCACTAGCTTATTACTAAGAGTTGAGCAAAATAATAAGCCTGTTAAAAATTCAGATTTTGAAATTAATAATAATCGCTCATCGCTATTTTCTATTTTCCATACGATTTGTATGGGACAAAACACATTTTGTACTTGAAAATTTATTACTTTATAAAAGCAAGTATTTAAATGAGTAGCATTCTTTTTTTTTCGAAAATTGAACGCTCTACAAAAAAGGTCTCTACTTTTTATCTAATAAATGTGCTCCTTCCAAAGTTATTAAAGGTGAAAGCGGAACTAATGGTTAACTTCACAGTTTTTTGTATTCCCTATTGAGAATTCCAGCTATTATACAGAGTGATTCACCTAACGTATGACAAAAAGCTTGAGCATGTAGGTCTATTCGAGAAAAGAAAAAATCGTGTGGAAGGGGGATCTACCCCCCCTCGTTTAGGTGGGAGGAGCACTTTTCTAAAAAAATTGATCTAAAACAGAAAAAAAAAATATTAAAAAACAATGACAACACTAACAGCGCCCTGTTATACCTTTTTGCAAACCTAGAAATCCCTTCTTTTATATCCCTTTCAACTAAAGTTCATTTAGTGAACAGTTTTTGAAAAAATAATTTCCAAACTCAAAACTCTGAACAAAATAAATTAAAGCAAAAATTCAAACGATAATTTCTCAAAATTTTACGTAATTAAGTATTATTTTTGTTTTCAAAATTCAATGCTCTTTTTTAGTTTTTTAGTCCACCACTCAAAACCGGATGTTTCTAGAACTTTTATTTTTCAAGATATTAAGAAATGAACCAACTTTCTCATAAATTTAAAAAGAATCCGACTAAATTATATCATTTCAGCAGATTTATCATTTATGACCAACTTTTTGCTTTTACTAAGAAGTTAGTTTCTTAATTCTTAAATATCGTGAAAAATAAAAGTTCTAGTAACATCCGGTTTTGAGTGTTGGACTAGAAATTAAAATTTTAAATTTTTAAATGACGAATTTTGTATGGAATAAACGTCATATTATGACTTAAAAGCCTGTTAAATTTTTAAAAGGGCTTTATGAGGATTAGTCATTTAGAAAAATCATCGGTTTACGTACTAAATTATAAATGGGGCGTGTATAGAAGTGTTAGCTTTGTTTTTAAAAACCCAGTAATCTGTTGTAAGGGTCTTAAATTAAATGAGTGGTAAAATAGCGAAAGGCACGCCATTTTGTTACTTACACGTGTATTTTCTTACAAGTGAATCATTGTTTTTAATATAATTTCCTATTTTCTTTATGTGAAAGAAATTATAAAAAAAAAGTCGGAGAAATCTAACGCTTCATACATGCCTAGAGGAATCTACAAAGATTTCAACTTTTGAATACATCATGTGGCACATGTATTTGAAATTGATAGGTGTTTTTAGATTTGTTGGTTTTAAAATGCAAAATTTTTGATTGTACGCTGATTTAAACCTGAAAATAAAAATTGATGAATTATAACGATTGAAAAGAAAGCCCATATCACAGAGTGTGACAAAGAGTTCTTGAAGTTTCAAGAGTGCCATTAAGTGCATATAGTTAACAAATTTTTGATGTAGCGATTTTTTTTTTTCAAATTACTTATTGATGTAACTTAACCCAAAATATGGTGAAGAAAAATTAATTTTTAAAAATTTAACTTATGGTTTTAACTAATGGTTTTCCTAAAAGTTTAAATGCAATAGGCTTCGAGCCTTTTGGCTTGCTCGTGTCGGCTTTAAAGGGCAAGAATAGTTCTGTGTGTTGCGAAGGAAAAAACAATTTAGTGATTTAAGTAAACAATTTTTGTTTGTTATTTTTTTCTTTTTTTTTACCAACGATAAATCAAAACCTTGTAGCACTTCTGCTCCACAATGAATGTATGAAAGATTATAGACAAAAACACTTAAAAATGATTTTTATTAAAAGGACACTTAAGAATGGAAACGTTTTTTTTTCGATTTTTGCTTCAATATTTAAAAGTATACATTTCATTTTATTGTAAAAATATAAATTCAGAAAACTCTCCCAGCTACTAAGTAATACTTGAACTGCACTACTTCATATAAAAAATAACATGAAACGAATTAGTAATGTTCAAAAACACTAGTTCTCTCCATCACATCCAATAATTTTTGTTTGTTTTAATTTGTTCCCTGTCTGATCATGTATTTGTGTTTTTGTTTTTCTTTTGCATTTCTTATTTTATAATTTTCTTCTTAATTTAGAATATAATTTATTTTTTTTATTTATTTATTTATTTATTTTTTTCTTTTTACCTTTGTCACTTTAGCAACCCTCAATCCCTCCACCACAACCACCACCACCAATTACAATAACTAGTTCTACTACTACTTCAACTTCATTATTCCAACAACCACCACCACCACCACAACAACAACCAACACCACTTCCAACCACCCCAAATCAGTTATCAGCAACTCCTGTTGCTGCTGTACTCGGTTTAAAAGGTCCAGCTGATTTTGTTGATGATCCATTCAAAGATTATCGCTATGTGGATCTTGCGAGCATAAAAGATCCATTCGCCGATGAGGAATTCCTAGAACAAAATAGTTCAGAGGGTAATTATTAGTCTATAATTTTGATAATAATTTATACGCTTGAATTTTTACTAAATCTAATATCTTATCACAGATGAGACAAAGAAGAAAACTAGTGCAACCATCTCAGCATCACCACTTTCGAATATATTTAGCAGTGATACAGCTAAAGCCACTTCAAATACAAAAACCAGCAGTTATGAATTTCTCGATAATTTCGATGCATTCAATGCTAATCCTAGTCCCGTGCCATCGTCCCTCTCAGGGGCTAATAAGTCTTCGGCCCGCAATACTCCATTCGATAATTTTGCAAATTTCGATGCATTCTCCTCAATACCACCATCACAACCTACGTCACAAGAGACTACAACGACTGCATCGACAGACTTCTTTGACGCCTTCGATGACAATTTTAAGGATATTGGAAACAACAACAATGCTCCCAGTGTGACCACTTCTGCATTCGACGCGTTTGGCGATACAACAAAGGCATTTAGCACTAACAATACACTGACTGATAACGCATTCGGCGGCTCCTCTTCGACAATGAACAAAGTTACTAAGACTTCAGACATCAAGGTTTTCGATGATATGTTTGATGACAACGCTTTCGAAGATGATTTCTTCAAAATGAACATAAATGATAACAACAATGTTGTTGTCGCTCCTGCTCTTGTTGCTAACGATTTCTCAAAATCAACAACATCATCATCAGCATCAGCAGCGGCGAATAATGGTAACTTTGCCAAGTTTGACCTGTTTGCGGAGTTATCTGACAGCAGCAGCAATGATTTTGGAACTGCTTTAAACAATTCAAAAAATCTCAATGTCTCACAGTCTAAAGTCCAGAAAAAGATTAATTTAGGGAAAACTAACGCCATCAAAGAAATGAGCAGCGGTGGTAGTGTCAAAGTTGCTGACAAATTCGCCGGCGACTATTCAAATCCGGATTCATTCGATTCGGACCTCGAGGAGGCTCTTAAGCGCAGCATGGCTGAGAAGTAGAGATAGAAGTAAATTAATGAAGCGTATATATTTTTTTAGGTATTTAATACATAAACAATTAAATCTAATTTATCAACTCTCGTTCCAATTATACCAGTGGTTAGCAGATCCTGTGTTGTGTAGCGGTGCTTTAAATATAATATTATGTAAGATATGGATTTTTGAATCTTAAGAAAATTAATATATACGAATGATATTTTTATTTTAAAAAACAAAATTTCGATTAGGATGTATGTATGTATGTCTTTTTTTTTTTGTTAAGAACAAATTCGCAGTGTAGTTTTTCGTTAAATTATTATTATTTTGTTTATTATACTTTTTTCTTGTTCGAAGCAAACTAGTCGCTCTTGAGTTGTTTGTTGTTTTTTTTACAATTTAATAAAAGGCACTGTTTGATGAAATGATAATTCCATTATATTGATAGAAAAGATGTTATGTTTAGTTAAAGGTTTCATTTATATGTCAGTAGTTATAGTTTATAGATAAATACATATTTTTTCTTTTTTTTTATTAAAAAAAATTAAGTATTTCCCTGTTTGTTAGAAAGAGAAACACAGACCGAAATAAGAAGGATAAATCCTTCTTTATTGCTATATTTTACCTTGAATAATAAATAAATACAAAAGTAAATAATTTAAAAAATGATTTTTTTTTCTTGGAATTTAAATGGAAGCCACCAGTTGAATTGGTTATTAAGAGTCAAGCGTAGGAAAAACATTTGAAAGATATATGAGTAGTTTCGTGATCTTATAAGTCATATCTATAACTTCAAGTAAAAGAAGATAAGATAAAAGTTTTTTTTTTAAATTTGTTTTTCACTGAACAATTGAGCTTTTGTTATCTGATTTGTTGCATACTCATTTCCTATCAATTAAACAAAAAAAAGTGTTTTTTTTTTTCTTTTCGAGAATGTTTTTCTATAAATTAAAGCAACGAACTTCAGTGGTATGGGTACGTACTGATAAGTAACATCGACATTGTTACAGGAACGGATTTATTATTTAACAATTGCGTTCACGGGTTTTTATTTTTGAATATGTTTGTCTAGAACGTAAGCTTGCTCAAAACACAAACTTCGTTCAAATTCACCCATGCATTTCTGAGAAAATGGTCACACTGGTAATTTTTCAATGTTTTCGATATAACTCGAAAACTAAGCCGAATTTGAGAAAATGCCTTGGAACACTTTTTGTAGGAAATTAGATTTTACCATAATTGACAGTTTAAAAAAATGTATAAAAAAAGTTGAACAGAAAAATCTAACAAATTTCAACCTAAAAAATATCCTTGATTTTTATTTTTTTTTACTAAAATGTTCATAACTTTTGTTTGGCTAAATATAGTGTTAAGACATGTGCAAATGAAAAAAAAGGAAATACTCAAACCTGTTATATGACGCATAGAAAATTAATGTGTGACAAAAACCGGCGAAAATATACCCATTTAAAAATATCCATTTTTTGTTATTTTTTGCTCGTAAGACTCTTTTTATTTGCAATGCAATTGGACTTTATGGCAAGTTTTCCATTCTACATTTTGATCAAATACATACATATCATTACGATAATACAGAATTCGAAAACAGAGTGGGTCCCGAACATTTTTCAGTTAGGTTATTATTATCAGTTAAGTCGTTAAAGAGAAATCCAATAAAGGTGTAAAATTTGTTGTATAGCAGGCACCGTTGTTTTTGGTATAAACACAAATATTCCAATACTCCTTATTAAACATACCTACAAACAAGACATACCAAGTTTTAAATAAATAGACCCACCTGGTTCAGTTAGGCCTGGGTGTATAGAAATAAATAGACGGATAGGATAGATAAAATGCTGGGACCCACACAAAAAAAGAAAAATAACAATCAAAAAAAAAAAAGTTATTTTTAAATGGGTATATGCGTCACATAAATGGTTTGAGTCTGTTTCCTTTTTTTCATTTGTACATGTCTTAACACTATCTTTAGCTAAACAAAAGTCAAGAGCATTTTAGTAAAAAAAATTAAAAATTAATGATTTTTAGGTTGGTTTTTGTTAGATTTTTCCGTTTCATTTTTTTATATAAATTTTTTTCAATTATGGAAGAAAATCTAATTTTAGTTTTCGAGTTATACAAAAAAACATTGAAAAATGATCAGTGTGACCATTCTCTCAAAAACGCATGGGTCAATTTGGGCGAATTTTGTGATTGAGCAAGCTAACGGTTCAGACAAACATATTCAAAAATAAAATCCCTTGAACGCAAATTGTTTCTTACAAAATGGTGTATTCACTAGCCTATATTTAAGAAAAAGGTTTTTTTTAATAAAAAATAACAATACATGGGGATAAATTAAATGGTCAACGTTTTCGTTACAGCTTAAGATCAAGTGCTGCAGATTTTTATGAAAAAAGTATAAACGCACAAAATTACACAAAAAAAAAAAAACTGTTTGAAATCCCATTAAATATGCCACAACAAAAAAATCAATTCATAGATTTATATATTGAAAACTGGATATGCAAAATTGAAAAATGCAGCAGTTCATATCATCATTTAAAATCAAAATTAATTTTTCTTTTTCGTGTCTAATAGTATGATGCGCTGATTTGGAAATACTGCAAAGCGTATGCACTGTAATGATTTTAACATTGTGTTATTTTTAGTGTAGCTAAGATAAGGATTCTTAGAAACAAATCTTCGAAATTAAAACTAAAGGCTTGACTTAGATAATATTTGATAAGGCGTTGGTGCTTATATAAACGAGTTAACCTGAACCTAGTTTCTTATTTATAGATATTATACATTTACAAAAATTGTTCTTATTTTTTTGATTTATTTTCGGCCAGTTTTTCTTTGAAGAGCTTCTTTGCTTCTTCAGCTCCTTCCTCATTGATGCTCTTTTAATAGGGTAATTCCTACATTCGATCCATCCAAGCAATAAATTTTGGTTTCGTTGATTGGCGCAACTTCGTTCACTGATGTAATTGTTGTAATACAGCACAAATCAGCAAAAGTCAGTTCACCACCGCATAGTTGTGGATCTTCCTTTAAGAAGTCCTCCAAAATATCCCAGCATTTCTGAATGTATGCTCATTGAACAATCAGTCAATCCATAAAATAATAAAGGTTCATAAGGCATTCTACATCGAGCAAATAAATGACCCGAGTTGAAATGCAGGCGAGCAGCCACATTAGCACGTTTGACCAGATCCTTTGGATAAAGTTTATCATCTTTGCCGTATTTTCCAACGAGGTATGCACAAATTGCATGACTGTCATATACAATGACTTTATTGTCATCCGAAGTGGGAATGGTATGTTGTGGATTCATTTTGACGAACTCTGGTGTTAGATGCTCACCTTTGAACAAGTTAATTGGACTTCATGTAGAAGAGTTAAAGTAAGATAAATCTTCGTAAATACATAAATGTTATTTAAATATTTGTTTAAACTAACCGTAATTCTAATTCAACACCAATAGCGGCTGCCGTGAGCGTTACGAGGGGGGCAATGATGGGGCATATTCATTGTCGCAGATAGACCCAGGTTTAACTAAACTACAGTTTAAGACAATATTCGATTAGTGAATACAGACCGATTTTAATTACAAATTGTTGGAGTTATATTTTTATAAGATAACTAACTTGGTATACTACACAAATAGCTTCAAATATTTTGAAATGATAAACCTAAAAAAATAGAATCATCATCCGAAAATTTAACTAAACCTATGTTTAACTTAGACCCAGGTCTAAAATGACTATGAAGACGCCCTTATGTATTTCAATTCTACTCGAAACCTATTTGCGATTCTACTTTCAATTTGTACTTTGTATTAACGTAGAATCGAATGAAAGTAATGCCAATTCTTTTTCTTAAAATGTTCTACTTTCGAACGAGTCTCGCTTTTAGGTTGTCAGATAAATTAAAAAAAAAAGAAAACAATTTGAAGTTTTTGAAATTAATTTTTTTAATAATTATTTTTTTTTTTTTAATTATATTTTAATAATTATCAACATGGACTGTGATTCTTCTAACATATTAGAGATAAGAAGTGATAAAAGGTTTGTGAAAATAAATATTAAACAAATTAAAATAGAATTAAAGGCTGTCATCTATTATCTTTTTATTATTTTTTAGATAATTTATGTATGTATGTATATCAAGCGAACTGAGCATTCGTCGAATTCAAATGTCTGTGCCGAATATCATCAAGCTCTGTAAATTCTTGGAAAAGGGAGGATGCCAACATCAGATTCGTGGAGACAAGAATACGGGGCTGGCACAAAAAACTGTGTCCAAAATAGTGAAGGCTTCTTGGGTTTTAGACAAATCTGGGGGTCTTTGTCATATACTTCACCAGAATTTCAAATTGGGATTCCTTCGAGTTAGACGATTTTGATGTTGCTAGAATATATACAATGCCAAATTAGTTAATTAAATATGTTTGTAGCAATAAATAAATAAATTAGTAATTAATATTTACTTACATTTTTAGAAACATAATACTTTCTTTCATCTGCTCGCAAACACATTTGATGTCGAATGATTATTTGCGATTTCGATTTGATTTGACATTCATTTTCGAGTTAGGAAGTTCCCCAATTTTGCGAAAGTACACAGTTGGCACTACTAGTGTGTTCGATTATCGTGTATTAAATCGTTCTAAAAGAATTACATAGTTCCGATTTTGCAAATTCAAACATTCTTATTATAGAATCGAGTTACATAGTTGGCTCCCAGCTCTTGAAGGGGGGCACAGGGTTGCATAGTATAAAGCTGGTTTACCCATCTGAATCGGAGTACTGGTACAAGAAGTCTAGTATCACTCAAAATAAAATAAAAAAAGGTACACTGGGGCGTATGCGTGATTTTAATATTTTATTGAATTTTTAACAATATTTAAATTATCTACCTATATCGATTTTAAAAGTTTTGGAAAAATATTATTATGTAAGATATTATGGAATTTTGGATCATAAGAAAATTGCTTGTATACTTTTGGCAACGAAATAAAAACACTGGTAGTTTTAAAACAAAGAAACATACATAACTTTGATTTTCTTTTTGCAATAAACTCAACAAATTACAAAGTTTTGATTTTGTAGTCATTATTCTTCAAAATACAGTTATAACTGATTTTAAAGTCAGATAGGCCACTATTGCACAGGGGAAAAATGTAAAAATATTAAAAATCAGTAAAGATAGGCCAAAGATTTGTAAATAAAACCAGATTTTTTTATTTTATTTTTTAATTATGTTGAAATTTTAAATTTGTATGCACTTTCAGCAGTGCTAGGATCCATAAAAGCCCTTGCGGTATTTGCAATAGAATTGTTCTTTCTAAGATCAGTGTAAAAATTGTGATGTTGGCGGTATAAACTGCAGAAGGTCCATCAAATCCTTATTCTTCTCAAAATCATAAGGTTTTCTAAATATTTAAAGGTTGATGCTAGCTAGGTTTTGACTAATTCTTTTCGAAATACGAACACTTTGAAATGGAAACAATTCTTGAAGGGAATATTTAAAAAAATATGCACGAATCGATCGCACGAACTTGCCCTTGTAGCTGGACACTGACGGCCGGCCGGCGTAGACATAGCACCTTATTGTTTCCTAATATTTATATATCGTTAACGACAAAATAACAAAAAAAAATAGGTTAAAAAAAGTAATTCTGAAATTTTTTCATTTAATACAAATATATGAAAAAAAAAGTTAAAAAAAATCAATAATTTTTTTGGACTCAAAACCAACACTTTCCCTATAGAGCAAGCAAAAATATTAAGAAGAGGTTGGTCTTTAAATAATAAAGCTTAATAACCTTGAGCCAGTTAACCTCAAGTCCTTTTGTAGAGATATTGCTATATGAATTTTTGTTTCTAGTTTCAAAAAAAAGTGGTCTTTGGTACAAAAGGTTTGTAACTATGGCATGAAGCCGAACATTTTTAATATTTAAATACAGAAATGTTAGTAGATACAGATTCAATTTTTGTAATAAACAAAATTTCTATAAATTGCAGTTAGGCCACTATTGCACTCACGACCTGAAATATTCTTTGTCTTGTACCATTGCATCGCGAAAGGATTAAAATTTTACTTTATTTGCTATAAAAATACTTTATTTCTTAAACTTAAACAATGATATTTTGTAGGCATTTATATAAGCAATTTTTGGTTTAATCTATGTGATATCTATTTCAAAAAAATTGGGCAGTGAATTTACTTGCTCTAAAAGAAAAGTAAGTGTTTCGTATACAAAAAAATCGAGTTTTTAATCAAAACTAATAATTTATCAAAAGCAGAATTCTGAAAAGAAAGGAGTTCGTAATCTGTTATTGTGAAAGTGATTTTTTGTATATATTTTTTAGATCTACACTACAATTCACTCGTTTAAATACAGATTTTTTTTTCAATAAACTTTTAACGATTGCTCCATAACCTTTTATAATTATGACAAATCTAATTATAGAATTTATTAAGTGTAATATGGGGATTAAGATCCAGGAATAATTTTTAATCCTTCTAAAAAATTGTTAGTCTTATGGCTCTTTGTACAATTTTAGTCACAAAATGGACCTTATTTTTTGTGTCATTCGTTTAAATACACCTTGAAAACAACCTAGTAGCTCATAAAATCGTTAAAAATAGTATGCACACAATCAAATAATAAACATTTAAAATTCAAAACAGAAGTAATTTCAATATTTTAATATTTAAATTTCTTCATCTTCTTATTATAAACATTTAAAGACATTTTCTCATGAATTTAACAATTTTGCCAAAAGGAAGTATTCTAACCGAAGAAAAAATGCGTAAATTCGAGACTATCAGGACGATGGTCATAGCAGTCGCTGTGAAGGTCACAACATTGGAATGAGTGTGCAGCTACCTTCGATATAGGGAAAACATTGAAAAACAACAAACCGCTAGCGAACATGGCTACAATATTTCAAGAAAGACAACGCATACTCCGAAAAGCCTTGAATTCAACAGTATCAGTAAGCAATATAAATCAATGGTTAAACCGTAGTTAAAGCCACCAAAAATGCTTTTTATCGGATTGTCCGGGAAGCCACACATTTTAATCATCTGAAAACTAAAAAAGATACACCGAAATCAGGCTGGTACAGATCTCATTCGTGAACTTTTAAAGTTGATTTAAACTGGGTATTAATAGCATACTGCGCGTCATACCATTAAATGGCCTCCCTTCTTATGTCTTCTACCCAAGCTTATTTTTTCTTTTCTCATGTCATGTTAATAAAAGGTATACCCGCTGGGAACATACAAATTGAACTTATTTTTTTTTTAGTAATAACCACCCGATGCCATTCGGGCGTATTCATAGTCATTTTAGACCTGGGTCTAAGTAAAACATAGATTTGGTTGCATTTTCGAACATTGATTCTATTTTTTTAAGTTTATCATTTCAAAATATTTGAAGTTATTTGTGTAGTAGACCAAGTTAATTATCTTATAAAAATATAAAACCAACAAATTTATAATTACATATTCGGTCTGTATTCATTGAGCCAAAATTGTCTTTAAACTGTAGTCAAGGTGTATTTAAACGAATGACACAAAAAATAAGGTCGATTTTGTGACTAAAATTGTTTTAAAGAGAAACCGTTAAAAGTTTATTGAAAAAAATCTGTTTTTAAACGAGTGAATTGGAGTGTTTGTTGTTTAAGACCTCCAGCATAAAACAAAAAAAGTGCTATTGAATTAAATTCAAAAATAATCTTGAACACCTTTTCTTGTGAAAAATTGTCAAAGCGAGCAATCTGCCGTAAAATAGCTTTAATTTTAGCTTATACAACTTGGCGGTAGCTTATGCTGTTTTCCTTTGGTTTCAATCAAGGTTTCACTCATTCTGAAATCCAATGAAACAGTCCAAGATGCTTCTGCACAATTCTGGGTAATGGTATACGTATAGGTGAATCGTCAAATAAAAATTATTTGCTACCACACAAAAAGCGAAATGTAAAACACGAGTGTTTCAACTCCGAACATCCAAATAATATTTTTTGTAATAATTTTTTCATAATTTGTTTATTAAAATTTACCAAAAACTTTGATTTTGATGCAAATTAAATTAAAATGAAAAGTTAAAAAAACATGAAGTACAGTGCAGTTTGTTGTGACGTTTGAGTTTGAATGTATTAGTGCTTCTTGAGTGGATTCTGATTTGAAATCAAGAATCGAATTTCTCTTCTCAGAATCGTCAGAAACGTACTTTTTGTGTCAATGGAATGGTTTCAGAAGACTTCCGGACGCTTCTGGACGCTTCCGGACTTCCAAAGGAAAACGGCATTACTTAAGTAGTTTTGGTTTCATTCGAATCCTTCATAAATTAAAATGTAGGTATAAAAAAATTTTCCAACTATTTTATGCATTATAAGACAAAAATGTACCTATTTCGGTGAAATTGAACATTATTTGAGTCTTAACGAGTTCTCATGCCATCTCTACTTATCCTACATCCTTGTATATTTATCACAGTCTTATAATTATTAAATAAAACCATCAGCTAGATTTGTATCGTTATAGTTACTAACAATTTATTTATGTCGTTTTGAAAAAAAAAAATTAAAAGTATAGATTATAATTAATTACAAACATTATAATTTATTATAGTAAGTTAGGAATACACAAATATTTTTATTTCTTTGATTTATTTTCAGCCAATTTTTCTTTAAAGAGCTTCTTCAATTCCTCAGCTCCCTCCTCATTGGTGCTTTTATAGTTGGGTAACTCTGCAATTCGTTCCATCCAAGCCATTAGCTTTGGATATTTGGTTTCGTTGATTGGCGCAACTTCGTTTACTGATGAAATTGTTGCAATACAGCACAAATCAGCAATTGTCAGCTCATCTCCACATAAATAGGGGTCTTCCTTTAAGAAATTCTCCAAGATATCCCAGCATTTTTGAATATATGCAATCTTATCGATTGAACAATCAGTCGATCCATTGTATAATATAGGCTCATATAACATTCTTAATCGAGCAAATAAATGACCTGAATCTAAGTGTAACCGAGCATCAACATTTGCACGTTTAACCAGATCCTTTGGATAAAGTTTGTCATCTTTGCCGTATTTGCCAACGAGGTATGCACAAATTGCATGACTGTCATAGATAATGGCTCCATTGTCATCCAAAGTTGGAATGGTATGCTGTGGATTCATTTTGATGAACTCTGGTGTAAGATGCTCCCCTTTCAGCAAGTTGATTGGACTTCATTTTGGAGATATGCAATAAAAGTTGGAAATACATACATACATATGCAAGTTTGTTTTAAGTATTTGTTTAAACTTACCGTAATTCTAATTCAACACCAAGAGCATCGGCCGTAAGCATCACAGCTCTTGAAGGTGGACTTAGGGTTGCATAGTATAAAGCTGGTTTACTCATCTGAAAAGATATAGGTATTTGTTTTATTTACATACATAAATGTGGGTAATACTGTTATTAAAAAGTGATAGTATTAATCAACTTCAATAATATTTTTTTTTTTGTCAGATATTCAAAAAAAGTATTGTGGACTTTGAGAAAATACCCAGAAAAGTAGGGGAGACTGGTTACGGTTGAAAAAATTTTGCTTATATCGTCCATAGTATTACCATTTGAACACTGAGCGATGTTGATGGTATGTTAAATGAAAGATCATGTTAGAACCATAAGCATTATTTTAAGTATACACCAAATTTAAAAAAATAATCCAATTTGTTTCAACCGTACCCATACCAGGGGCGGTTGAAACAGTGATTGGGGTCAGTTGAAACAAATGTAAATAGTGCTTAATATTACAGTTAATCATGTTTATGATTTTTTTTAATTATAACGTTAAATATGACATTTTATGACAAGTTTTATTAGTCTTCAATGTTTCAATGTTTATCAAAAAAAAAAAAAAAAAACAATAAACAATAAGAATGAAATTATTTAAAAATAAAACGATACTTCATTAGATAATTTAAAAGAAACTAAACGAAAAGTTTTCTTCAATTTTGGTTGGTCAGAAACCAATAAAATTACTATTTCGGAATATTCCAGGTGCAGGCGCGAACGCAGGGGGGGAAATGTATGAATTTAACTTCCTCGCCATACAATTTCACTATTAATTTTGAATTTTCAGTTTAACCCCCCCCCCCCCCGAAATTTGTTGTAACCCCCCCCCCCGACATTTTTTCCTGCGTTCGCGCCTGTCCAGGTGACAACTGTCGTACCCAGATACATTGTTTCAACCGTCCCCAACCACTTCTGTAGGTAAACAAATATAAATAGTGTTGGTCATAATACTGACACACTGAAAATAGTCAACATATTGTATTCTTAACTCTTTACTTCGATCACAAAAATACACTCAGTACTCTTCAACGAATAGAAAACACAGTAGTAGAAAAAAAATCTTACTTTTGGATGTCAAAAAACAAAAAGGCCTCCCGTAGACAACTGAAGCATGCTACGACCGAAGCAAGATTGAAGTTCGTCTTTTAACCTGTTGCCGCTTCGTGCATCTCTAAGACCCATCCACCCACCACCCACTGTTTGCAAGATATTTGCATTGTTTCAACCGTCCTGTGTTTCATCCGTACCCGTCTCCCCTATTTTTGGTTCAGGGACATTTTTCAAAATGGTACTCTTCCAGACCCCTCTATATCAAAAACAGATGAAGAAATTCGCGTATCCTTTCTAAGGATACTAATAACAAAAAAAGCACAAGTTACTGCCCCTTAAAATTTCAAAATATGGATTTTTACTTGATAAATGGCTGAAAATTCCCAACGAATCGGTAGATTTTTATTTTGTTAAGGGGTTTTCGAATACAAAGGCCTACGCGGGTTTGGGAACTAGCAAGAAGACTCATTCTAAAAGTAATTTTTTTTTTTTTTTTTTTAACTCAAATTCGTTAGTTTTTTTTTTTTGTTGACAAAAAATAATGGTAAAAAAATCAATGATTTTCTGATTTCTTTAGGTTAGTTTTTGTTACATTTTTCTGTTTGACAAAAAGTGTTTTGAGGTAAATTCTCAAATTCAGCTTAGTTTAACAGTTATACCAAAAACATTAAAAAACGACCAGTGTGACCATTCTCTTAGAAATGTATGGGTGAATTTGGTCGAATTTTGTGTTTTGAGCAAGCTTAAGTTCTTTTATATTCAAAAATAAAAACTAGTGAACGCAATAATGTTCCTTACTACTTTAAAACCTCTTCTCATAGGTACCAAATATACCTTAAAGATTTTATAAAAATCGGTCCAGTTGTTTCGAAGATGTGCGACAACAAACACCGGTAACACTAGATTTTTATATATTAGATTTTTTTCATAAATTCATATTTATGTTTATTTAACAAATTGTTTTTTGCGCGCATTTTGTTTGGCTTTTATTCACTAAGTTTGGACCATTTTTCCATTTTAAATATTTTCAGGTCCCTTTTTCATTGGGGATACATTTCATGTAAAAGTTAAACGACTAAATTTAAAAGTGCACTTATTATAAGCTTTAAAGAAGCTCCATAAATCCAATTGAAACATTATCGAAGTAATATTAACCCGCCAACGGTGACCTATATGTCTGAGAGACCGGGTGTTTTTAAAAATTTAAATAACTTTATCCCCCATCAATGATTTTTGCCGTGATTTCGAGCAGCTGCCGCATTTAACGTCTCCCATCCTCGGTTCACGCTAAAAGGGCTAAACGCGATCACGTTAAGTACTTTTGGTACTAACCCGGTGCGTGAGACCGTGTGTCACCGATTATGTAAGTCAAATAGTCCATAGTTGAATTACATATAAATATTATATATATTTCGAAAATGTCAGTTTTTGTATATTTTATAAAAGTTCCTAGTGTCAAAAGACTAAAGGCTCTCCCAAACCAATGCGAAACATTCGGTGCGGCGAAGAAACATTCGTCAGTCAAAATTGATTTACATGGTGATACGGGCGGAGAAACATTCGCATTACAAAATTTATTTACGCGATGATAAATGAGAGTGCCCACACCAACTGCGAATGTTTCTTCGCCGCACTGAATGTTTCGCATTGGTTTGGGAGAGCCTTAACAGTACTGACTTTATTAAACGAAAGATATATGAGTAGTTTCGTGATCTTATAAGTCATATCTATAACTTCAAGTAAAAGAAGATAAGATAAAAGTTTTTTTTTTAAATTTGTTTTTCACTGAACAATTGAGCTTTTGTTATCTGATTTGTTGCATACTCATTTCCTATCAATTAAACAAAAAAAAGTGTTTTTTTTTTTCTTTTCGAGAATGTTTTTCTATAAATTAAAGCAACGAACTTCAGTGGTATGGGTACGTACTGATAAGTAACATCGACATTGTTACAGGAACGGATTTATTATTTAACAATTGCGTTCACGGGTTTTTATTTTTGAATATGTTTGTCTAGAACGTAAGCTTGCTCAAAACACAAACTTCGTTCAAATTCACCCATGCATTTCTGAGAAAATGGTCACACTGGTAATTTTTCAATGTTTTCGATATAACTCGAAAACTAAGCCGAATTTGAGAAAATGCCTTGGAACACTTTTTGTAGGAAATTAGATTTTACCATAATTGACAGTTTAAAAAAATGTATAAAAAAAGTTGAACAGAAAAATCTAACAAATTTCAACCTAAAAAATATCCTTGATTTTTATTTTTTTTTACTAAAATGTTCATAACTTTTGTTTGGCTAAATATAGTGTTAAGACATGTGCAAATGAAAAAAAAGGAAATACTCAAACCTGTTATATGACGCATAGAAAATTAATGTGTGACAAAAACCGGCGAAAATATACCCATTTAAAAATATCCATTTTTTGTTATTTTTTGCTCGTAAGACTCTTTTTATTTGCAATGCAATTGGACTTTATGGCAAGTTTTCCATTCTACATTTTGATCAAATACATACATATCATTACGATAATACAGAATTCGAAAACAGAGTGGGTCCCGAACATTTTTCAGTTAGGTTATTATTATCAGTTAAGTCGTTAAAGAGAAATCCAATAAAGGTGTAAAATTTGTTGTATAGCAGGCACCGTTGTTTTTGGTATAAACACAAATATTCCAATACTCCTTATTAAACATACCTACAAACAAGACATACCAAGTTTTAAATAAATAGACCCACCTGGTTCAGTTAGGCCTGGGTGTATAGAAATAAATAGACGGATAGGATAGATAAAATGCTGGGACCCACACAAAAAAAGAAAAATAACAATCAAAAAAAAAAAAGTTATTTTTAAATGGGTATATGCGTCACATAAATGGTTTGAGTCTGTTTCCTTTTTTTCATTTGTACATGTCTTAACACTATCTTTAGCTAAACAAAAGTCAAGAGCATTTTAGTAAAAAAAATTAAAAATTAATGATTTTTAGGTTGGTTTTTGTTAGATTTTTCCGTTTCATTTTTTTATATAAATTTTTTTCAATTATGGAAGAAAATCTAATTTTAGTTTTCGAGTTATACAAAAAAACATTGAAAAATGATCAGTGTGACCATTCTCTCAAAAACGCATGGGTCAATTTGGGCGAATTTTGTGATTGAGCAAGCTAACGGTTCAGACAAACATATTCAAAAATAAAATCCCTTGAACGCAAATTGTTTCTTACAAAATGGTGTATTCACTAGCCTATATTTAAGAAAAAGGTTTTTTTTAATAAAAAATAACAATACATGGGGATAAATTAAATGGTCAACGTTTTCGTTACAGCTTAAGATCAAGTGCTGCAGATTTTTATGAAAAAAGTATAAACGCACAAAATTACACAAAAAAAAAAAAACTGTTTGAAATCCCATTAAATATGCCACAACAAAAAAATCAATTCATAGATTTATATATTGAAAACTGGATATGCAAAATTGAAAAATGCAGCAGTTCATATCATCATTTAAAATCAAAATTAATTTTTCTTTTTCGTGTCTAATAGTATGATGCGCTGATTTGGAAATACTGCAAAGCGTATGCACTGTAATGATTTTAACATTGTGTTATTTTTAGTGTAGCTAAGATAAGGATTCTTAGAAACAAATCTTCGAAATTAAAACTAAAGGCTTGACTTAGATAATATTTGATAAGGCGTTGGTGCTTATATAAACGAGTTAACCTGAACCTAGTTTCTTATTTATAGATATTATACATTTACAAAAATTGTTCTTATTTTTTTGATTTATTTTCGGCCAGTTTTTCTTTGAAGAGCTTCTTTGCTTCTTCAGCTCCTTCCTCATTGATGCTCTTTTAATAGGGTAATTCCTACATTCGATCCATCCAAGCAATAAATTTTGGTTTCGTTGATTGGCGCAACTTCGTTCACTGATGTAATTGTTGTAATACAGCACAAATCAGCAAAAGTCAGTTCACCACCGCATAGTTGTGGATCTTCCTTTAAGAAGTCCTCCAAAATATCCCAGCATTTCTGAATGTATGCTCATTGAACAATCAGTCAATCCATAAAATAATAAAGGTTCATAAGGCATTCTACATCGAGCAAATAAATGACCCGAGTTGAAATGCAGGCGAGCAGCCACATTAGCACGTTTGACCAGATCCTTTGGATAAAGTTTATCATCTTTGCCGTATTTTCCAACGAGGTATGCACAAATTGCATGACTGTCATATACAATGACTTTATTGTCATCCGAAGTGGGAATGGTATGTTGTGGATTCATTTTGACGAACTCTGGTGTTAGATGCTCACCTTTGAACAAGTTAATTGGACTTCATGTAGAAGAGTTAAAGTAAGATAAATCTTCGTAAATACATAAATGTTATTTAAATATTTGTTTAAACTAACCGTAATTCTAATTCAACACCAATAGCGGCTGCCGTGAGCGTTACGAGGGGGGCAATGATGGGGCATATTCATTGTCGCAGATAGACCCAGGTTTAACTAAACTACAGTTTAAGACAATATTCGATTAGTGAATACAGACCGATTTTAATTACAAATTGTTGGAGTTATATTTTTATAAGATAACTAACTTGGTATACTACACAAATAGCTTCAAATATTTTGAAATGATAAACCTAAAAAAATAGAATCATCATCCGAAAATTTAACTAAACCTATGTTTAACTTAGACCCAGGTCTAAAATGACTATGAAGACGCCCTTATGTATTTCAATTCTACTCGAAACCTATTTGCGATTCTACTTTCAATTTGTACTTTGTATTAACGTAGAATCGAATGAAAGTAATGCCAATTCTTTTTCTTAAAATGTTCTACTTTCGAACGAGTCTCGCTTTTAGGTTGTCAGATAAATTAAAAAAAAAAGAAAACAATTTGAAGTTTTTGAAATTAATTTTTTTAATAATTATTTTTTTTTTAATTATATTTTAATAATTATCAACATGGACTGTGATTCTTCTAACATATTAGAGATAAGAAGTGATAAAAGGTTTGTGAAAATAAATATTAAACAAATTAAAATAGAATTAAAGGCTGTCATCTATTATCTTTTTATTATTTTTTAGATAATTTATGTATGTATGTATATCAAGCGAACTGAGCATTCGTCGAATTCAAATGTCTGTGCCGAATATCATCAAGCTCTGTAAATTCTTGGAAAAGGGAGGATGCCAACATCAGATTCGTGGAGACAAGAATACGGGGCTGGCACAAAAAACTGTGTCCAAAATAGTGAAGGCTTCTTGGGTTTTAGACAAATCTGGGGGTCTTTGTCATATACTTCACCAGAATTTCAAATTGGGATTCCTTCGAGTTAGACGATTTTGATGTTGCTAGAATATATACAATGCCAAATTAGTTAATTAAATATGTTTGTAGCAATAAATAAATAAATTAGTAATTAATATTTACTTACATTTTTAGAAACATAATACTTTCTTTCATCTGCTCGCAAACACATTTGATGTCGAATGATTATTTGCGATTTCGATTTGATTTGACATTCATTTTCGAGTTAGGAAGTTCCCCAATTTTGCGAAAGTACACAGTTGGCACTACTAGTGTGTTCGATTATCGTGTATTAAATCGTTCTAAAAGAATTACATAGTTCCGATTTTGCAAATTCAAACATTCTTATTATAGAATCGAGTTACATAGTTGGCTCCCAGCTCTTGAAGGGGGGCACAGGGTTGCATAGTATAAAGCTGGTTTACCCATCTGAATCGGAGTACTGGTACAAGAAGTCTAGTATCACTCAAAATAAAATAAAAAAAGGTACACTGGGGCGTATGCGTGATTTTAATATTTTATTGAATTTTTAACAATATTTAAATTATCTACCTATATCGATTTTAAAAGTTTTGGAAAAATATTATTATGTAAGATATTATGGAATTTTGGATCATAAGAAAATTGCTTGTATACTTTTGGCAACGAAATAAAAACACTGGTAGTTTTAAAACAAAGAAACATACATAACTTTGATTTTCTTTTTGCAATAAACTCAACAAATTACAAAGTTTTGATTTTGTAGTCATTATTCTTCAAAATACAGTTATAACTGATTTTAAAGTCAGATAGGCCACTATTGCACAGGGGAAAAATGTAAAAAAATTAAAAATCAGTAAAGATAGGCCAAAGATTTGTAAATAAAACCAGATTTTTTTATTTTATTTTTTAATTATGTTGAAATTTTAAATTTGTATGCACTTTCAGCAGTGCTAGGATCCATAAAAGCCCTTGCGGTATTTGCAATAGAATTGTTCTTTCTAAGATCAGTGTAAAAATTGTGATGTTGGCGGTATAAACTGCAGAAGGTCCATCAAATCCTTATTCTTCTCAAAATCATAAGGTTTTCTAAATATTTAAAGGTTGATGCTAGCTAGGTTTTGACTAATTCTTTTCGAAATACGAACACTTTGAAATGGAAACAATTCTTGAAGGGAATATTTAAAAAAATATGCACGAATCGATCGCACGAACTTGCCCTTGTAGCTGGACACTGACGGCCGGCCGGCGTAGACATAGCACCTTATTGTTTCCTAATATTTATATATCGTTAACGACAAAATAACAAAAAAAAATAGGTTAAAAAAAGTAATTCTGAAATTTTTTCATTTAATACAAATATATGAAAAAAAAAGTTAAAAAAAATCAATAATTTTTTTGGACTCAAAACCAACACTTTCCCTATAGAGCAAGCAAAAATATTAAGAAGAGGTTGGTCTTTAAATAATAAAGCTTAATAACCTTGAGCCAGTTAACCTCAAGTCCTTTTGTAGAGATATTGCTATATGAATTTTTGTTTCTAGTTTCAAAAAAAAGTGGTCTTTGGTACAAAAGGTTTGTAACTATGGCATGAAGCCGAACATTTTTAATATTTAAATACAGAAATGTTAGTAGATACAGATTCAATTTTTGTAATAAACAAAATTTCTATAAATTGCAGTTAGGCCACTATTGCACTCACGACCTGAAATATTCTTTGTCTTGTACCATTGCATCGCGAAAGGATTAAAATTTTACTTTATTTGCTATAAAAATACTTTATTTCTTAAACTTAAACAATGATATTTTGTAGGCATTTATATAAGCAATTTTTGGTTTAATCTATGTGATATCTATTTCAAAAAAATTGGGCAGTGAATTTACTTGCTCTAAAAGAAAAGTAAGTGTTTCGTATACAAAAAAATCGAGTTTTTAATCAAAACTAATAATTTATCAAAAGCAGAATTCTGAAAAGAAAGGAGTTCGTAATCTGTTATTGTGAAAGTGATTTTTTGTATATATTTTTTAGATCTACACTACAATTCACTCGTTTAAATACAGATTTTTTTTTCAATAAACTTTTAACGATTGCTCCATAACCTTTTATAATTATGACAAATCTAATTATAGAATTTATTAAGTGTAATATGGGGATTAAGATCCAGGAATAATTTTTAATCCTTCTAAAAAATTGTTAGTCTTATGGCTCTTTGTACAATTTTAGTCACAAAATGGACCTTATTTTTTGTGTCATTCGTTTAAATACACCTTGAAAACAACCTAGTAGCTCATAAAATCGTTAAAAATAGTATGCACACAATCAAATAATAAACATTTAAAATTCAAAACAGAAGTAATTTCAATATTTTAATATTTAAATTTCTTCATCTTCTTATTATAAACATTTAAAGACATTTTCTCATGAATTTAACAATTTTGCCAAAAGGAAGTATTCTAACCGAAGAAAAAATGCGTAAATTCGAGACTATCAGGACGATGGTCATAGCAGTCGCTGTGAAGGTCACAACATTGGAATGAGTGTGCAGCTACCTTCGATATAGGGAAAACATTGAAAAACAACAAACCGCTAGCGAACATGGCTACAATATTTCAAGAAAGACAACGCATACTCCGAAAAGCCTTGAATTCAACAGTATCAGTAAGCAATATAAATCAATGGTTAAACCGTAGTTAAAGCCACCAAAAATGCTTTTTATCGGATTGTCCGGGAAGCCACACATTTTAATCATCTGAAAACTAAAAAAGATACACCGAAATCAGGCTGGTACAGATCTCATTCGTGAACTTTTAAAGTTGATTTAAACTGGGTATTAATAGCATACTGCGCGTCATACCATTAAATGGCCTCCCTTCTTATGTCTTCTACCCAAGCTTATTTTTTCTTTTCTCATGTCATGTTAATAAAAGGTATACCCGCTGGGAACATACAAATTGAACTTATTTTTTTTTTAGTAATAACCACCCGATGCCATTCGGGCGTATTCATAGTCATTTTAGACCTGGGTCTAAGTAAAACATAGATTTGGTTGCATTTTCGAACATTGATTCTATTTTTTTAAGTTTATCATTTCAAAATATTTGAAGTTATTTGTGTAGTAGACCAAGTTAATTATCTTATAAAAATATAAAACCAACAAATTTATAATTACATATTCGGTCTGTATTCATTGAGCCAAAATTGTCTTTAAACTGTAGTCAAGGTGTATTTAAACGAATGACACAAAAAATAAGGTCGATTTTGTGACTAAAATTGTTTTAAAGAGAAACCGTTAAAAGTTTATTGAAAAAAATCTGTTTTTAAACGAGTGAATTGGAGTGTTTGTTGTTTAAGACCTCCAGCATAAAACAAAAAAAGTGCTATTGAATTAAATTCAAAAATAATCTTGAACACCTTTTCTTGTGAAAAATTGTCAAAGCGAGCAATCTGCCGTAAAATAGCTTTAATTTTAGCTTATACAACTTGGCGGTAGCTTATGCTGTTTTCCTTTGGTTTCAATCAAGGTTTCACTCATTCTGAAATCCAATGAAACAGTCCAAGATGCTTCTGCACAATTCTGGGTAATGGTATACGTATAGGTGAATCGTCAAATAAAAATTATTTGCTACCACACAAAAAGCGAAATGTAAAACACGAGTGTTTCAACTCCGAACATCCAAATAATATTTTTTGTAATAATTTTTTCATAATTTGTTTATTAAAATTTACCAAAAACTTTGATTTTGATGCAAATTAAATTAAAATGAAAAGTTAAAAAAACATGAAGTACAGTGCAGTTTGTTGTGACGTTTGAGTTTGAATGTATTAGTGCTTCTTGAGTGGATTCTGATTTGAAATCAAGAATCGAATTTCTCTTCTCAGAATCGTCAGAAACGTACTTTTTGTGTCAATGGAATGGTTTCAGAAGACTTCCGGACGCTTCTGGACGCTTCCGGACTTCCAAAGGAAAACGGCATTACTTAAGTAGTTTTGGTTTCATTCGAATCCTTCATAAATTAAAATGTAGGTATAAAAAAATTTTCCAACTATTTTATGCATTATAAGACAAAAATGTACCTATTTCGGTGAAATTGAACATTATTTGAGTCTTAACGAGTTCTCATGCCATCTCTACTTATCCTACATCCTTGTATATTTATCACAGTCTTATAATTATTAAATAAAACCATCAGCTAGATTTGTATCGTTATAGTTACTAACAATTTATTTATGTCGTTTTGAAAAAAAAAAATTAAAAGTATAGATTATAATTAATTACAAACATTATAATTTATTATAGTAAGTTAGGAATACACAAATATTTTTATTTCTTTGATTTATTTTCAGCCAATTTTTCTTTAAAGAGCTTCTTCAATTCCTCAGCTCCCTCCTCATTGGTGCTTTTATAGTTGGGTAACTCTGCAATTCGTTCCATCCAAGCCATTAGCTTTGGATATTTGGTTTCGTTGATTGGCGCAACTTCGTTTACTGATGAAATTGTTGCAATACAGCACAAATCAGCAATTGTCAGCTCATCTCCACATAAATAGGGGTCTTCCTTTAAGAAATTCTCCAAGATATCCCAGCATTTTTGAATATATGCAATCTTATCGATTGAACAATCAGTCGATCCATTGTATAATATAGGCTCATATAACATTCTTAATCGAGCAAATAAATGACCTGAATCTAAGTGTAACCGAGCATCAACATTTGCACGTTTAACCAGATCCTTTGGATAAAGTTTGTCATCTTTGCCGTATTTGCCAACGAGGTATGCACAAATTGCATGACTGTCATAGATAATGGCTCCATTGTCATCCAAAGTTGGAATGGTATGCTGTGGATTCATTTTGATGAACTCTGGTGTAAGATGCTCCCCTTTCAGCAAGTTGATTGGACTTCATTTTGGAGATATGCAATAAAAGTTGGAAATACATACATACATATGCAAGTTTGTTTTAAGTATTTGTTTAAACTTACCGTAATTCTAATTCAACACCAAGAGCATCGGCCGTAAGCATCACAGCTCTTGAAGGTGGACTTAGGGTTGCATAGTATAAAGCTGGTTTACTCATCTGAAAAGATATAGGTATTTGTTTTATTTACATACATAAATGTGGGTAATACTGTTATTAAAAAGTGATAGTATTAATCAACTTCAATAATATTTTTTTTTTTGTCAGATATTCAAAAAAAGTATTGTGGACTTTGAGAAAATACCCAGAAAAGTAGGGGAGACTGGTTACGGTTGAAAAAATTTTGCTTATATCGTCCATAGTATTACCATTTGAACACTGAGCGATGTTGATGGTATGTTAAATGAAAGATCATGTTTTTATCCACACATGGACAGTGTTATTTAAGAACCATAAGCATTATTTTAAGTATACACCAAATTTAAAAAAATAATCCAATTTGTTTCAACCGTACCCATACCAGGGGCGGTTGAAACAGTGATTGGGGTCAGTTGAAACAAATGTAAATAGTGCTTAATATTACAGTTAATCATGTTTATGATTTTTTTTAATTATAACGTTAAATATGACATTTTATGACAAGTTTTATTAGTCTTCAATGTTTCAATGTTTATCAAAAAAAAAAAAAAAAAACAATAAACAATAAGAATGAAATTATTTAAAAATAAAACGATACTTCATTAGATAATTTAAAAGAAACTAAACGAAAAGTTTTCTTCAATTTTGGTTGGTCAGAAACCAATAAAATTACTATTTCGGAATATTCCAGGTGCAGGCGCGAACGCAGGGGGGGGAAATGTATGAATTTAACTTCCTCGCCATACAATTTCACTATTAATTTTGAATTTTCAGTTTAACCCCCCCCCCGAAATTTGTTGTAACCCCCCCCCCCCCGACATTTTTTCCTGCGTTCGCGCCTGTCCAGGTGACAACTGTCGTACCCAGATACATTGTTTCAACCGTCCCCAACCACTTCTGTAGGTAAACAAATATAAATAGTGTTGGTCATAATACTGACACACTGAAAATAGTCAACATATTGTATTCTTAACTCTTTACTTCGATCACAAAAATACACTCAGTACTCTTCAACGAATAGAAAACACAGTAGTAGAAAAAAAATCTTACTTTTGGATGTCAAAAAACAAAAAGGCCTCCCGTAGACAACTGAAGCATGCTACGACCGAAGCAAGATTGAAGTTCGTCTTTTAACCTGTTGCCGCTTCGTGCATCTCTAAGACCCATCCACCCACCACCCACTGTTTGCAAGATATTTGCATTGTTTCAACCGTCCTGTGTTTCATCCGTACCCGTCTCCCCTATTTTTGGTTCAGGGACATTTTTCAAAATGGTACTCTTCCAGACCCCTCTATATCAAAAACAGATGAAGAAATTCGCGTATCCTTTCTAAGGATACTAATAACAAAAAAAGCACAAGTTACTGCCCCTTAAAATTTCAAAATATGGATTTTTACTTGATAAAAGGCTGAAAATTCCCAACGAATCGGTAGATTTTTATTTTGTTAAGGGGTTTTCGAATACAAAGGCCTACGCGGGTTTGGGAACTAGCAAGAAGACTCATTCTAAAAGTAATTTTTTTTTTTTTTTTTTTAACTCAAATTCGTTAGTTTTTTTTTTTTGTTGACAAAAAATAATGGTAAAAAAATCAATGATTTTCTGATTTCTTTAGGTTAGTTTTTGTTACATTTTTCTGTTTGACAAAAAGTGTTTTGAGGTAAATTCTCAAATTCAGCTTAGTTTAACAGTTATACCAAAAACATTAAAAAACGACCAGTGTGACCATTCTCTTAGAAATGTATGGGTGAATTTGGTCGAATTTTGTGTTTTGAGCAAGCTTAAGTTCTTTTATATTCAAAAATAAAAACTAGTGAACGCAATAATGTTCCTTACTACTTTAAAACCTCTTCTCATAGGTACCAAATATACCTTAAAGATTTTATAAAAATCGGTCCAGTTGTTTCGAAGATGTGCGACAACAAACACCGGTAACACTAGATTTTTATATATTAGATTTTTTTCATAAATTCATATTTATGTTTATTTAACAAATTGTTTTTTGCGCGCATTTTGTTTGGCTTTTATTCACTAAGTTTGGACCATTTTTCCATTTTAAATATTTTCAGGTCCCTTTTTCATTGGGGATACATTTCATGTAAAAGTTAAACGACTAAATTTAAAAGTGCACTTATTATAAGCTTTAAAGAAGCTCCATAAATCCAATTGAAACATTATCGAAGTAATATTAACCCGCCAACGGTGACCTATATGTCTGAGAGACCGGGTGTTTTTAAAAATTTAAATAACTTTATCCCCCATCAATGATTTTTGCCGTGATTTCGAGCAGCTGCCGCATTTAACGTCTCCCATCCTCGGTTCACGCTAAAAGGGCTAAACGCGATCACGTTAAGTACTTTTGGTACTAACCCGGTGCGTGAGACCGTGTGTCACCGATTATGTAAGTCAAATAGTCCATAGTTGAATTACATATAAATATTATATATATTTCGAAAATGTCAGTTTTTGTATATTTTATAAAAGTTCCTAGTGTCAAAAGACTAAAGGCTCTCCCAAACCAATGCGAAACATTCGGTGCGGCGAAGAAACATTCGTCAGTCAAAATTGATTTACATGGTGATACGGGCGGAGAAACATTCGCATTACAAAATTTATTTACGCGATGATAAATGAGAGTGCCCACACCAACTGCGAATGTTTCTTCGCCGCACTGAATGTTTCGCATTGGTTTGGGAGAGCCTTAACAGTACTGACTTTATTAAACGAATATGTGATATTTCATTTTTTTCTTAATTTAAAAAAAAAATAAGTTTATAAAACTGTTTTTTTGTAATGCGCTACGCCAAAATTTGTATGGATTATTTTAGTGAAATAAATGAGCTAAGATTGATGAAATATCTTTGTTTAACTGTCAAAGAGAAAATATCTAAAACAAAAACTTAACTTTTAATAACAAGATTTGAAAAATCGTAAGTTGAAAACCCCGGTGCGTGAGACCGGCGTCACCAATGATGTAAGTCTAATTCACGTCACCGGTGGCGGGTTAAGAGAAGTTTTTAAAGATATTGTGTAATAAAATTGAGCAATTTTGTCACCTACGTTATTACATTACATACGTTTTTCTTTTAACAATTTTATCATGGCACATTAAAAAAAAGCAAATCACAGATTTTTTGAATATTCGAGCCTTTTTGAATTTTTTTTTTAAATTATTTTTTTTATCAAAATGTTTTTCACTATCGAATTTGAGTCACCCTGCTCTCGTTATCTTAAGAGCATATTGTGAAAAAAAAAAAAAACAAAAACAGAAAAATATAAGTGTGCATGGAACATACGAGTTTCTATCCGTATAGGTACGTAGACGGACGCGCGTTGATATTTTTGTTGTTATTATATTTTTTTTAGGTTGCACTTAATTGGCTTCACTATATAGGTAGGTATGTGTGGGTATATAACAAATAAAACTAATGAGGTCTAACTAAAAAAAAAATCTAAAATGGTTAATATTTGACTAACTACGCGTTAAGTAAGTGATGTAGTAGAAACAGTTTTATGCAAATGTTATGATACACACAGCTTCAGTATTTTGTTATGTAAGTCCCAAAAAAAGAAATAAAGAAAACAAAACAAAAATTACTTAATTCTCAGCCGGCACTTTTCATTTTTATCTTTTGTTTGTAATCAAACAATGTACATACATACATACATTTGTACGAGTATCTTCCTTTGAAGAAGCAGACGTTCGGTTTTGCAGGGGAAATTTCCACTGGTTGTTAAGATACAAAATTTTCTAATTTTAAAATACCTTATTTATGAAAATCTAATGAACGTGCAATCAATTTCTTCATATTTATATAAATTTGCTCCTTTACTAACCTTAGTTTCTTGTTTTTACTTTTTTCCTGACTACAAAAAAAAATGATCGAAAATGTTTGTATATATAGGTACGTCAAGCACAAGTGAACCACAACGATCAACTGAATCGGGGGAGCGAAAAGCGACTTTAGTCTGTTCATGGAGTATCTACGAACTACGAAACGATGTATAACATGAATTTAATACAACAACATTTAAATGAATAAACGACAGGTTTGATAAATGTTTGTATATCTAATCGAAAAGCACTTGTGTCTGTTAATTAAAAGCTCTTTCTATCAAAAAAAAAAAAAAACAACAACAACAAAACTGATCTTTGTTGTTTGCTTAGTATAGTCATAGTATAGTGTAGTGTATTTTTGTAACAGTTTTTTTCTTTTTTACAGGATTGTTAACTTAAATATTTAAGTGTTTTATACTCGACATAAAGCGGAAGGTTTTCGATTAAACAAAGGGTGTTAAATTCAACACGTATAATTAAAGGCCTTCCACACTAGCCTACTGTGTATTAATACATGTCAAAAAAGTGGGAAACAAATCATCTAGAATAGTGTGGAAACAAAATATGAAATCCCAGCCTACACTACCCGACATTCTATCCCACACGATTTGACATGTGTTAATACATGAATAATTTTAAGAATGGTTCTAAATCTTTCCCACATTCTATCACACTTTTTTAGGTTAATGTTATGTATTAATACAAGCAAGTGTGGAAGCAAAATATGAAAAGTCATTTCTTTCCCACAAATTTGGCAGTCGCGTGGATTTCTTTCCCACTTTCAATTTGACATGTATTTATACACACCCTTCAAGCAAGCGAGCTCGTTTTCGGTCCGCAAACGTATCAAACAACGTATGGACGACTTCGCATTCGGATCCAAATACGGATCGAAAAACTGCGTTTTGTGGCTCAAATTAGTATGGAAATTAGAATCACCACGGAGCCATTATGTGAATGTATTGTGAGAGAGAGAGTTTTTGAATTCACCATACTCGGAGAACCGAAACCAAATGGAATCTAAAACGGTTCCAAAAAAAATGAATGAATTGAGGCATACCCAACCCAAAAGCATTAAAAAAAACTTCCCACCTAGTCCAGTTTCTCCATTGACTACAAAAATAAAACAAACTGAATTTTTTCATTTCAAGAGTTTTTTTTTATTTATCATTCATAAAAGATTTTCTAAATACTATTTCGCACATGACATCATTCCACAAATATAAATTTACATTTAATAAATAGAAACTTGCATTTCTGATTGGAAATGGTTAAAAGTGTTAACAAGAAAAAAGAGATAAAAAAGCAACCGTCTTCGCCACGCTACCTACAAAACTGAACTAAAAAAAAAAAGTGGTGGAAATTAAGGCAAAATGATTGTATACTTCGCCTATACTCTCTCTATTTCTCGATGCTTGAAAAAAATACTCTCGATTCTCGTTCTTTTTACATGCGTACACAGAAAATTTGTTATTGTGTGTGAGACACTCATTTTTTTGGAGTCCCAAGTGAACCGAGAAATTTGGGTCCGTGATTTTGCTTGAAGGGCAGTGGGCTAGTGTGGAAGGGCTGTTAATAAATAATGTAATAGATTGGCTTACAGTCTACATATGGTAAGTGTACCAGTACCCGGCCACCTAACGCATTTTCTTACTTTGGTGTGCTATAAAAAATCAGTCTGACAATATAGAAATTTAAAACATTCTTTTTTTAAATCATTGATAATTTGCTTATGATATAAAGAATATATGAAGGTAATTGTTGTTTTGCAATTAAAACTAAAATTAATTTTGTCATAAAAGTGCTTTTTCACCAGTATCCGGCCATTGAAATTCAGTAGCCGGCCACTTTTGAGCTAGTATCCGGCCAGTTAGTATGTTTTGTAAATATTAGAATCCCAACATTAATTTAAGAATCCGTCTTAACTATACGTGATCATTAACAATCATTGATAATATATTCCAAAAATCAGACATCGATAGGACCTGCTGTTCAAGCTGTGAGTATTCTTGTGTTACTCCCTTCTTGTACACGTAGTGTATGGACAGGATCAAAATCGGCCTACAAAAATAATAAAATTTAACGTTGTAGCTCCTATGGCCGGATACATAAACAGCGTGTGCCAAAAACCGGCCAGAGAATTCATTATTGTTTTTTGCTCATAATTATGATGAAAAATAGTGGCCGGATACTAAACTTAAGCATAATTAATATATTCTACTTACTCTTGCATTAAAAGAAAGATCTTAACTTAGTTTAAGAACCAATGAGAGAAGAATTTGTCTGTCACTTCAAAATTTAGTATCCGGCCACTATGCCAGTTACTAGTACACAGGCTTTTACTTTGTTCCAGTAAACGGCCACCATTAAAGTTGAATATTAAACATAATTTTTTTAATTTTTTGTTGGTTTTATTATTATTTATAGTATTGCTTTTAATAAAAACGTTTAACAAAAACTCGATTCACTCACAATACCGGTTAAAATAATGATTAAACTTCACTCTTTCCAATTGCATTGCAAAACTGTAACCATCACAAGTTCTATTTTTTTTTTCCTGACACATTTATGAGGCCCTGATTAGCCAAATTTTAAAAAATGTTTAAATAAGCCTGAAATAATTTAAATATTTTATTTTGATATACAAAAAGTCTTTGGAAGTCTTATTATTGGGCATTAAATGAAAAGTGGCCGCATACTAGTGAGTGGCCGGGTACTGGTACACCTACCCTAATAAATTACATACAATGACAAAAAGCTGTCTGCATTCACCGCAGCATACGAAAATTATGCGGAGTTCCTCAGGGTGCATACGATTTTTCAAAATCTGTATGCTGTTACGAAAAATGATATCAGTACCTACTGGAGAAGAAAACACTCCAATATATTTAACTAATAAAGCTTAGTGTTATTATTTGTTTCTTCCATTCCATTTGTTTTTTCCAAACAGATATTCAATAATTTTAAACGTTTTTTGTTAAATAAATAGAAACAATAACACAATACAAAAATTTCAATTATATTTTCACTTTTCTAAATAATTCTCAGCAAAAAAAAGTCGGTCTCGCAAGTCTATCTGTAAATCGAGGTGCGGCCTAAACCGCTTGAGAAATTTTCTTCAAACTTTAGACTTAATAGACCGAGAGCCAAGGACATAAAAAGTCAAGTCATTTGTGTAATGTTGAAACCCATTTACCAATACATAGCTTTGAAAGGGTAAAACCAGAATTTTACCTTGTCTGCCTGCCCATACCCTTGACGAAGTGGTGTGGGTGTGGTCTTGAAAATGTAGATTTTTTTTTAAATTTTATCAGGGGTATTATCATTTCAATGAATTTTTTTTGAAAATATATCATGATGCTCTGTCATTTTCCTTACTTGTAAGCCCATTGATTTTGATGATCCGACAAGTAGATTTCAAGATATAAGCTTTTTTAGCGAACCTTATATTTGTTTTCTTGGAGATTTTTAAAACGCAAAAAATCAACAGTCTCCAAAAAAAGTAGATTATGGTTCGTTTAAAAAGCTTATAACTTGAGTTCTATTAGTCGGATCATCAAAATCAAGGTGTTTAGAAGTAAGGAAAATGACAGAGCATCATGATATATTTTCAAAAAATTCATTGAAGTGATAATACTCCGGATAAAAAATTAAGAAAATCTCCATTTTCCACCCCCTACTCCCACCCCTTCGTCAAGGGTATTGGGAGGCAGACAAGGTAATCCTGGAATCCTGGTTTTACCCTTTCAAAGCTATGTATTGGTATGGGTTTCAACATTACGCAAATGACTTGACTTTTTATGTCGTTGGCTCTCGGTCTATTAAGTCTAAAGTTTGAAGAAAATTTCTCAAGCGGTTTAGGCCACACCTCGATTTACAGACAGACTTGCGAGACCGACTTTTTTAACTTTCTCTATCAGTAGTCTCTCACAATGCAGTCTTCTCTTTCCTTTTCAAGATACATGAGTAGATGGGAAAGTAAGCACTGCACTGCGGATCGAGTTTTGCGGATTCTGTAATAGACATGATTATCTCGAGTTCGATTTTCTTACGAATCCAAAACTTGTCCTATATTGGAAGCAAATTTATTAATAATAATTCTGTATTTATGGTGCAAAATATATTCGCAACATTTTATGACTGTTTGATATTTAATGAGACTACAAATTTAATAGAAGCAAATAATAAATCATTTGGTTATGTACATATTCCCAATAGCTTTTCATATGTCGTTTTCGATGGATTTCCGAACAGTACTACTCCTTTTTGATTCCAATCGAATTTATTTAATTTGAGAAAAATTATGTGTGCGTGAGTAAATTGTCTGATATTAATGTATATTTTGCATTTTCAGTCGAGTAAAATTAATTTGACAAGTTATCCGGTAAAAGAGCTTATGGGGGCTATCGTGAATAAAATTTCCCACGGAATTTCACTCATCTTTTAAAATTGGAAATGCCAACAATTTTCCACCTTTCCTTGTAGGCTCGAATTTGGCCAGTCAAAATGATAACCCAGTTGTCATTGAATATTAATTTTCGATGCCAATAAATTCCGAGAGAAACTGCGACCATAATTAACGTTCCCAATTTTCGACGGTGGGAAAAATTCCGTGGGAAATTTTATTCGCGATAGCCCCCTATATGTATGTGTGTTCCGCGTCCATAGGATTTTTATTTAATTAACATTATTTTAGGTCCAAGAGGTTTATTATTTAAATAATTTTCTTAACAGAGTAGATGCTAAATTCATTATTTATACCTAGATAAAATACGCAATAATATATTATGTGTAGATAATGTACATACTACTAAAGTGTGTAGGTTAAAATGTAACTTACTTCAAAAATGTCTTATATAGTTTATTTCTGTATATATGTACATATGTAGGTATATTGATAATCCATAACAATAGTTCGATACGTGTGAATGCGATCATCGTAATTTCGATTTTAAGATCTACTTCTTGTCGGAACAAAAGCGCCCTTATTAGATTTGACACAAATTGAATTTCTCCAAAATGGCGGTAAATCCAAGTTTTTCATATAAATCTGAAGTGAAATCAGATTCTGTTTGAAATGTCAAACATTTTAATGTTATTTTTTAACGTTAATTTCACTTTACTTGAATTTTACTAAATTTGGCTTTAAAAAAATTAAAAATACATATAAAGAATGCTCATCTAGATCTAGACTACATGGCTAGGGCTGAACAGACATAATATTGCGCCCCACACTTTATGTATCCATCGTTATGTCCATGTCTGATCAAAAAACCCGGGTTCGATTTTCTTAAGAATCCAAAACTTGTTTGTTTTATTACAAATAAAATCAAATAGAAACGATAATTACGTGAATTTATTGTGACAACACGGTTTAAAAAAAAAAAAAACAATATTGCCTCCTGTGAGGATTGAACTCACGACCCCTGGTTTACAAGACCAGTGCTCTGCCACTGAGCTAAAGAGGCTACGTTATTCTGACTTTTAAAAAACTTATAAGGCATTAAATGCAGAACATAACTTGAATAGGTGCTTTGGCTTTATCTCGAGACAACCAGGCATTCCTGAGTAAAAATGCTGAATCACTGCTAAAAAAAATTGAAAGAAAATGATATCATTAATGTGCATTATAAGTAGTAATTTATATCATTGCTGTGAGCAAACATCAACATTATTCTAAAACTAATTTCGAAAGGACAGTATTTGCCTGGGAATCGATATGGCAGTGATTCGACCTATATTCACTTTTACGAACTAAGGTATTATATTATGCCAGCATTTAAAGTATGCAATTTGGAACTCGTTTCAAACGTCTTGAAAATAAATATATGGTTGCCTAAATCATCTCACCAGTCATTAATGGTGTAGTTCTGGTAATTTTTGCAAACTACTAGCGCAGTTTTCGATGGTGATCCGTCAATAAAGGCTTTTTTATCTTTGCTCTTCCTTTGATTCCGGCTTGCTTGGGAACTCTCCTTACGGCTTATGCGCTGACATCGATTCATTAAGTTACTAATAGATTCTGTTTTATTTGTACGGTGCTGCCAAATGAAGTATAGTGATAATGATAACGGATCTTTCGATATTCAGTGTCGTAACCGGATTCAGCTCTCGTTTTCTTCCAGAGGGTCGGCTTTTGCTGTAATATCCAACATTTGTCTGTACTTGCTCATAGTACTTAAGGAACATTTCAGCTTTATGGAGCTTTCACGACATGTATGGAGTTCAACAATAGCTTTTTGATGTTTTATTTTATGATCGCCTGCTTTCTTTAATTTGTGTACCTTTTTAATTTTTACCTTTTTTAATGGAATTGTAATAATTTGTCTTAATTTTCAGGAAAAGGTCACCTACCGTTACTGTTTTGTATTAATTTAGCAAAGAAAGAAGTTAAATTATAAACTTATTCATTACAACTTGTCTACTATAAAAACTACTTACAAAACTGATCGAATGCACCCTCACCTCATTGGATTGTTTTTTTTTTTTTTTTTTTTTTTTTTTTGTAACGGTATTTCCGATAAGATAGTATTAATAAAAATTGTATTAATAGTAATTGTAATTGGCAAAGCATTCAGCTTGAAAAGTCGAGGAAAATAGCGTATTAAAAAATTCTTAAATATTTATCCAAATAAGAATATAAACATTCGATCGAACATGTGAGTGACTGTATGTGGATTCAGTCTGAACCACTGAACTGAATCAGATATGAAATTTTCATAATAGGAGAAAATAAAATAAATCATCATCAAATGTGACAAATTTTTCAATCAGCCCTATTGTGAGTTTCACCCGGAAAACATTTCGCCCGAAAATGTTTTGTTCGCCCGGATTTTTAAAAGCTTTTGTCAGTTTCACTCTCCATTTTACTAAGTGTGTCCTCGTTAGCCACCAACAATAAAATGGAAATCTTTTCGCCCGAAACTCACAATAAGGGAACAGTGAAATGTAATTTTTCCGTGTGGATTTTCTTTCACGCGGAACTCCTATTTGGCATTCGCAAGTTCTTTTTTATATTTTCCTTCTCGAATAACCGAAATTACGTGCCTTTGTTCGAGAATCAGAAAATGAAAAAATCATGAAATTTTCAATGAATAGTGAATATACAAAAAATGTAGGCATTAGAAATACGATACTTTCTCATTTTCAAAAAAAAAAAAGAATATTAGGGAGTTCCCATTGAGCGACGACAACCGTTGCAAGTTATGCCTGAATTTCAAAGCTTCTTTTGAAAACTTGTACAGCCCAATTCTAAATATTCGCCGGGCAAATAACTCCCCGGGAGATTTTTTAAAATGCTCGTCACATTTTCCATTTTGTGGAAATTTAGAATGCCAGATTTTTTGTCGTAGTATTATTTCTCATATTCGAAGTTTACTTAGAATAAGGGAAAGGGAACAAAATTCCCGGGAATTTTTAGTTAAGAAAAAGAGAGTAAGGAAAAGGAAAGCATTCCCCGGGAATTTTTATTTAGAATTGGGCTGGTAGTGTTTATAGCTTTTCGAAGTATTGTGTGATGCTTGGATGAACACCCAACGCTATTGCAAAATCAATGAAAGCATTGAAAATAATTTTCCAATAAAAAGAAATAAAACACAGAGATACATTTTTGTTATCTTATTAAATAAAAAATAAACTTTATTTTTTACAGCAAATTTATGTAGACTTCTTATTTATTTATTGTTTTTTGTTCAATAAAAATAATGTTGATTTTAACATTCTCTACTATTTTTTGTTTTCATTTTTGAATTCGTATTAATTGTGTGTATATTGATAATAACTGTCTCTCATTTATATTAATAATAATAATATATATTATAGTATACATAAATGTGTATATATAGTTTTTCTTTTCTTTACAGTACTCTTGAATGTATACATAAAATGTGTTGTTGTATATAATTAATAATAATATATTGTATTATAGTTCTCCAAGATTAGTAGGAAGAAGAGGAAACAAAAACAAACACAACATGTAAACTAAGCGCGTATTTCAAATTAATAAATATTGCAAAATCATTACAAAAAAAAAAAATTATATAAACTAATAACTTAATTAAACAAATTAACAATTTGTTTTTATTTGTATAAGTATTTTTTTTTTAAATCGAATGTACAAATGTATAAAACATATACTATCACATGGTGCGGAAAAATATATAGAGGAAAAATTTGTTAATTTAAATGCAAAATTCATGATCTGCGGCGATGAAGGGATTGAAAGACCATGAAAGACGCGGCCATTATAGCCATTAAATAACCAGCTACACCAACTAAGTGGGGTTAAAATTCTTGATGATCTTATATTTGAAATAAGACTTTAAAAACTTAAGTATGTATGTATTTATAACAAACCATAGGCTCCAGCGCATTGGCATCAACGCAAATACGTAATAGATGATCTTTTCGAATTTTTGTTGTATTCGAAAATTTGGGATGCTGCGCATTTAACTTCGTCTTCCGTCTTCTGTTGAAGATATTTTGTCCTTTTTAAATGATGGTGTTTGTTTAATTTATTCATATCGCATGAGAAATTGTTTGAGTCTATCAGGCAGCGGCAGTTGGTCAACGTCGTGTTTCTTCAAACTTAAGAGGATTGCATCACGACATGCGTTTTGAAGGGAAATAACTAAAAGAAGAAAGTTTAAATAGTTCAAAATTTTGATAAACGTTCAAAAGTGGTCCATAACTTTTTCCTGTGCGGACTTATAATTTAAGCAA
Organism: Melangyna quadrimaculata; assembly: GCA_949320155.1. Lineage (NCBI taxonomy): Eukaryota > Metazoa > Arthropoda > Insecta > Diptera > Syrphidae > Melangyna > Melangyna quadrimaculata. Next base: position 24,823,189 of record OX439485.1, read on the forward strand.
TCATTAATGAAACCATAAAACTTACTTCCATATAGCTGGACGATGCGTATTTGTTTTGTGGTTCCATAAACATCGACAACTACATGCAATGGACCGTTTTGGTACGGTATCTCTCTTGTACACGGACCTTGGTCAATTCCGTTGATGATAAAATGCATCTCGGCCTTGGACTTGTCAGTGTCAGTCGGTACAAACACAACACCAATTCGGGATCCTTTATCTGTTAGGAGAATCCCCGAATTGTAGTCAGATTCTGGCTTGAGGACTCGTTTTGGAATTAATCCACGTGGTGTTCTCACATAGACAGCATCTCCGAGAATATCTACATAAGAAAATGTAATAATTAATACTTAGAAAAAAGCCATACTAGTTTTTGAAAATAACACTCACTATTGGTTTTCTTTCCAGAGGAATCTCTACCACTGCCATTACCTCCACCATCCTCATTAAGTTGTCTTTCAAATTTAGAAATTGGATAAATCCAACTTGTACCCATGTTGGCCAAATCGGGTAGAGCATATTGTGGGAGGCCATCATTTGAGGAGACTATAACCTCAGGTAACAGCTGTGTCAGTCCCAATCGCATATGGCCCGACCATCCGCGCTCGTTTGCCTCGATCTCGATCAAGAATATCTCACCGGGCATTAGGGGCTTCTCGGAGAAGGTGACTGCATCGGCGAAACTGGCTTTTCGCAAAGCAACTGTGTTGTCATCGCAAAGTATGATATTAGCTCCATGATAAGGATGGAATCGAGAAAGTGCCAACCGCGTAGCTTTTGTCTGACGCGCACTTAGCGATGATGAGGCTGATGTTGATGAAATCATTTTGTGTATTTTTTTTTTATTGATAAAATGATTTTGGCGTGCGGAAATGGCAACAAATGGGATTGATTAATATACACGCACTTGGCGGATATTAAATTCGCTTGGTTTTGGCGGTGTTTAATTGTTTTATTTTGTATTTTATTTATTTATTTACACATTTAACACAGAAAATGCAATACAAGAAAAGGAAATAAATTTTCTCTCTTTAAAAGCTAATGACAGATAAGATTAGAGATGACAGCGTTGCAATTTTTTTGTTTTTAGAAACGCACTGCATTATCGGCACAAAACCGCGGGATAAATCATTCACAATAGAGTGAAAGTATTCAGACCTGTAATTTGTGGTGTGTCGTTTTAAAAAAGTAGGTACCTTTAATCGAAGTACATATATTAAAGGTAATATCACTAGCGTTTTCATTTTCGTTCAGTTCTGCGCATATGTCAAAATCAATAGTAAAAAAAAATTAGTCACAACAAATTTGTTTTTGTTTACTGTGTATTGGCACAATGGACAGCCATCTTGAACTGCGCAATACCTTAGATATGTGTACTGTGGCTTTAAGGCTCTCTCAAACCAATGCGGAACATTCGTTGTGCCGAAGAAACATTCCCATGTCAAAATTTATTTACATGGTGATATATGAGAGTGCCCACACCAACGCGGCGAAGAAATATATGAATTCATTTTGACTGACGACTGTTTCTTCGCCGCAACGAATGTTCCGCATTGGTTTGGGAGAGCCTTTAATCGTTGAAGGAATATTGCTTAAATTTAAATCGGAGGGCAACATTTGCAACGATTCGAGATATATATGACAATCACAATGCTAAATAATTAACAATAATGAAGATGAAGAAATTTAAATATAAAAATTACTTCTGCTGATTTAAGTGGAGTGAATGAATATAATTCAATTAACAGCCCTATTCTGCCGTTGTGAGGCTAACAAATCGCAATTTTTTGTGAGTTTGTTTTTGACGTTCCTTATTAAGGTGGTCACGATTTCGTATTCTGTGGAATCCCCTTTATATATGTATATATAATATGGAGTGCTCGTTCCTATCCCTTATGCATTGTAGTACTTGAGCCTGTGATAGGGGGCGTGATTTCAATAAAAATAGGGTATTTTGACAGCTGCTGCTATGACGGTGTTGTTGTAAAAACCCTCTCTATATTGAAAATTGAATTACTGCATAGATTACCGCGGCCCCTATGATGGTTACATTTTTGGAATGTAAACGAGCACTCCATATATTATATATACAAAGGGAAACCCTCATAAGAAAGCTCACAAAAACAACATGAGTTGTGATCTCCCAAGGAGCAAATAATTTATTTTTAAGCTTTTGTGTGGCGAGTTCACCAGGAGATATGAGGTTATTGTGACTTGTGAGGTATCAGTGAGGTCTTTAAAAACTACAAGTGACCTCAACTAACTCAAGCTTTAACATTTCTCTGTGGTAATTCTCGAAATCGATAAGTGGCGTCGTATAATTATATCTCTCGAAAGCCAAGTTTCAAATTTAATCAATTGAATAAACTGGCCCTAAGTTTCTTCCATTTCAGATTCAGAGAGGACTATTTTGGAGTTGATATAAAATGGTGTTGAGATTCTCAGTACAAGTTAACTCTGTGGCTCCAATAGCAATGTTTGAGGCGATGGCAATTTCAATGACATTGGCAATTTATTGCTTGGGTGGGCATTCTATTGCTAGGCAATTTCAATAAAATTGACTGTTTTATAAAAAAAAAACAAAAAAAAAACGGATACGTAACCAAAGGTATCTGGATTTGTTTGTGTTGTTGTAACACCAGAAAAACCAGATGACGAACCAAACAGCTGATGCCAAAAAGAAATCTAAAGCTATCCCAAAAATGTTCGGATTTGTTTGGATTATACTAACAGCTGACATCTCATCTGTTCATTTTCTTGGTTTTGTTTGGTTTGGTTACGTATCCGGTTTTTATCGTTCGAAAACATATCAGATTCTAACGTATCTCAGATACGTATCTGCTTAGACCCCTTTCACACAAGGGAACTGAGTTGCCGGCGATTTTTAGTTTGTGGGCGAGAAGGGCGTAAAAGGAAGACAAAAAATCTCCCCTCACACCCTTCTCGCCTACAAACTAGCCAGTTTCTTTCAACTCAGTTTCCTAGTGTGAAAGCCATCTTCCCACCCGAACGTGGCTATTGTTGGACTGTACGATTCCGTTCATTGTGAACTTGGCTTTGGTGCGTTCTTTTATTAACCATACCCTTCAAGCTAAATTAGTCCCGATCTACATTGCCCGATTTTTCCAGAAATCGTGTGAAATGTACACACAGAACGATTTTTTCCATAAGATTTTTTCCTTTTCTTCTTCCTTGTTTTATTGCTGTGCTCTTCATTTTTCATTGATATTCACTCACACCATCAAACGAACGGCACACTGACACCGAACACACTCAAAAAACTGGAAAGGAGAAGAGAGAGAACATAAACAGACTGGAAAAATCGTTCGAATTTTCTGGTACAAACGATTTGATCCCTACCCCTCACTTTTCACTCCCTTCACCTACGAACAAAAGATCGGCACTGGAAAAATCGTTCAATGTAGACCGGGACTTACGGACCCAAATTTCTCGGCTCACTTGGGAATCCAAAAAAAAACTGAGTGTCTCTTACACATTAACAAATTTTCTGTGTACGCATGTAAAGAGAACGAGAATCGAGAGTATTTTTTTAAGCACCGAGAAATAGAGAGTATAAAGTCTGATCCACATCTGTGTCGTGTGTTGTGTTGAGGAGTCGTGTGTCGCTATCGCTACAATGAGCCTGATTATACGGTTCGTTTTTCCGTTCGTTTCGTCTTTCGTGACAGGCACGAACGTTCATGATTACATGGTTCGCGAAAATACGTACGTACTTCCATTCGTTATTTTGACGTTCATGGAATTTGGTGTTGTTTTGTAAGACAGGCACGAACGTTCATGATTACATGGTTCGCGAAAATACGTACCTACTTCCATTCGTTATTTTGACGTTCATGGAATTTGGGGTTGTTTTATAAGAAAATAATCAGTAATAATAACTAAAAATATTTTTTAATCACTTATTTCGCAAAAACAAACGTATATTAGGTATATTCAATTACGAAAAACAACTTTTCAATTCAATAATTTTTGTACAAATCGTTTTTTGCTAACATCGAGGGGCATTGTGGTTGCCAAATCAGAAACGTCAAAGTTCAACCAGAAAAAGTCTTGAAATATTCATTCCTGCTTTCGTTACTTCCTTCCCTCAACATTTCTACTCCCCTCAACCAAGCTGTCAAAAAGACGAAACAACCGAAAAAACGAATCGTGTAATCGGGCACAGTGTATTTCATATGCGTAGAACCATATTTAGGCGTTTTTCTTTTTTAGCTCAGAAAAGAGTTCTGAACAGAGTCCGAGCATATCGAGCATGCTCTGAACATCCTCTGAACAAAGCGTGTTCTGGTTCTGTGCGCTCAGAATTATTTTTGAAACACACCTGAACACTTAACTGTCACTTTTTTTTCAATTTCACCTATCAAATGCTTGTGTTCAGCATTCAACTCAGTTCAGAACTAAAAAAGAAACACAAATTTGAAGCTCTGAACGTTCAGAGGTAAAAAAGAAACACAATTTTTTGTTTGACAGTTCAGGCTCTGCTCTAAACTAAAAAAGAAAAACGCCTTTTGTCTCGTGTGTTGTCTTGCAGTGTGGCGCATAAAATATATGGAATGACAGCGACACACGACTCCACAACACAACACACGACACAGATGTGGATCACGCTTAAAAGCGAAGTATACAGTCATTTTGTCTTAATTTCCATTTTCACCACATTTTTTAGTTCAGTTTTGTAGGTAGCGTGGCGAAGACGATTGCTTTTTTAACTCTTTTTTCTTGTTCAAACTTTGAGAAATTTCCAATCAGAAATGCAAGTTTCTATTTATTAAATGTTAATTTATAATTATGGAAATATGTCATGTTTATTAGTGCGAAATAGTCTTAAAGGTTAGACCGCACTAGGCAGAACTGCACTGCAGCGGAATTGCGATTCACAATAATTTGTATAAAATTTTATGAAGTTTAGTTGCCGCTTAGTGCGATATAGCCCATACAATGTCATACAAATAATTATGCTGATTACAGAATTCGCAGAATTTGACTCCCGGCGAGTTGACAAGATTCGCGGTGAAATCGCGATCGCGTTTATTCCAATTAATGAATTCGTCGAATGAACTATATTACCGATTCTTTCACTTCCTTGCCATTTTTCGAACTATATTATCGCAGCTGTCATTTTGTTGACATTTTAAACGTCACATCCATATTATTTGTAAACATTTTTCAGTAATACCAAATTAGTTGAACAAAATGTCGGTTAAAATCTACCTGTCTGAAAGGTTGCACCTAGCATTAAAAATCCAATGTGGACAGGCACTATAGTTAACAATGGCCGTATTCAGAAACTTATGCAGAGCTATCCAGATAGGTTCGTGCTGTTGTAATCCCGTGTAAAATAACAGTGGATTTCAAAACAGGTTTTGCGTTGGATAGCTATCCAACCTATCAGAAAAATATTGGTATGTCCCGGTCTATATTGAACGATTTTTCCAGTGCCGATCTTTTGTTCGTAGGTGAAGGGAGTGAAAAGTGAGGGGTAGGGATCAAATCGTTTGTACCACAAAACTCAGACGATTTTTCCAGTCTGTTTATGTTCTCTTTCGCCCTCTTTCCAGTTTTTTGTGTGTGTTCGGTGTCAGTGTACCATTGGGTTGATGGTGTGAGTGAATATCAATGCAAAATGAAGAGCACAGGAATAAAAAAATGAAGAAGACAAAGAAAAAATCTCATGGAAAAAATCGTTCTGTGTGTACATTTCACACGATTTCTGGAAAAATCTTCGTGGAAATATCGGGCAATGTAGATCGGGACTATACGTTTGTATCCCCATACGAAACGTCAAAAACAACCAATACGTTCGAAAACCTATATGGATACGAATCTATCTTAGATAGGCTATCGCATAGGTTTCTGAATGCGGCCAATGGCCGTATTAGGAAACCTATTTAGAGCTATCCAGATACGTTTGTGTTGTTGTAATGCCGTGTAAAATAACAGTGGATTACAAAGCAGCTTTTTGCTGTTGGATAGCTATCCAACCTATCCGAAAAATTTTGGTATTCGTTTAAATCTAACAATGACACATAAACAATTTTTTTGACATAACAACCATAGTTAACTATTGTGAATAAAAGAACGCACCACTTGTGTTTCATAACATCACACAGCTGACTGAACTGTGTCCATTTCTGTTCTGTCAAATAAAATCCGATTCGTGCTGGTTTATTAAAAAAATAAAATTAAAAGTATAATAAAATAAATACCATTTATCACAAATATCTAATCATTTTCTTTTTTATAGAATGCGTATGCCATTCGTGGGAATTGTCCAGGGCCAAGGACGTCGGCCACAACGTGAAGACAGGGTTCCCTTCAAAGAGCTTCTTCCCCTCAGCATTCGTAATAGGGTTAGTGGAAAATCGGATTCCTCCTCCGACGTAGCCTGCCTCCAAGAAATGGCTGTTCTATTTGCCTGTTTAAAAGACAACGAATTCGCTGAGAAGCTCTGTCCCAAGGAAATCACCACCTTCCAAAAGTGCTACAAAGTTCACATGGACAAAAAATTCGAAGCTAAGAAAACCGATAGTTTGGGTATCGTAGCACCCGGCAAAGACCTCAACTACAAACAATTAAACAAATTTATGCGTCTCTATCCCAATCCAAAGTAAATAAGTTTTGAAAAAAAAAAAAAAATTTTATTTGTATGATAAAAAAAAATCGTTTTACGGCACAAAAATAGCACTAAAGTTCAAAATCAGTACACCACATCGGCATCTACAAGGCTAGATGAACTGATGCAACCTTGAGATCCCTGCGAAACTACACTAATCAATCCTCTATTAGCACTGCGCGGTTGCAGCTCCAATAGCTCTCTAATGAGTGTTTGTTTCTCTCGTTCCAGCAATGCAATGCGATCGGTCTTCTGATTAACTTCGTTGGTTAGATTCCGGTTTTGCTGGCGAAGATGATCGACTGGTTGTAGTAGTCCTTGATGGTTAAAGGGGCGTATGGCAAGGTTTATGTGAGTTGGGAAGCCGCCACGTTCCCAAGTTTCAGCCAGTGTTGAGAGATGGCGATTTATCTCCAGAACTCTGGCACGCTGAAAGTCCAGTCTCTCTTGTTGTACCTCAGACCATTGTTCCTAATTAAACAAAAATATGTATGTTGAAATGTTTGATTCTCTGCTTTAGAGATAATAAGAGCTTAAAGGGGACTTTCATTTGCGTAAATTTATTTCCAAAAAACAGTTTTTAACAATCAGTGACATGATAGTTAAAAACGGGTTTTTGCTTTTTATTTCTATTGAAGGTTTTTCCGGTAGTATTTTTCAACTTTCTCCATAACGGCTCAACTGATTTCGATAAATATTTGTTCACATTTAAGGGAAAAAAGAATCTAACAGTTAAAACCACTTACCACATGAGATCCCATTCGACCCAAGTACTTGATCTTTTCTTGGGCATTTGATATTTGTTGCAAATACCATTCTCGAGCTTTCTCAACAGCTGACAGGCCTTGGAGAAGCACATCACGTTCCTCTTCAAACTGTTTCATCCGCTTGAGCATATTGTAGTCGATGCCGTTCTGTAGAGTGTGTCGTCGAGGTTCTCTTCGCTTCTTCTGATAACCACCATTAGGGATCGACTGTGCCCCACTATCAGGAGTTGTCGATGACCCACCATCCGCAGTTCCCCTCAGCACCTGAAATGCCTTCCTTTTATCTTTGGAATCCATTTCATTCATAAGGATACCCATTTGCCAATTCTGTAAGGCATGACGAATCTCCGCCTTATCTATAGCATTTGCATTGTTTGCCGTCATAGCACTGCGTGGAGGCTTCGGTGGAGGAGGTGGACTGCTGTAGATATCCCTCGTAGCCAATTCGGTGTCAGTCATTATATCCAATTCAATTTCTGGACTCAACTGAGGCAAACTCAGTGCCCTTTGGCTGGGAATAATGTTGTTCGGGCGAACTGTGGCCGTATTGCAGTTCGTATTTGACCACTGCGCATTAGGAACTGGATTCTCAATGTCCAACAATGGAGCCGACGGTGGCCTTGGTGGCTTATCCGAGCGAGTGGCATTCGAAATATCAACTTGTTGATTTTGCAGTAGACAAATTTTCAAACCCGCGCAAAATCTATCGAACGACAAGAGACCACTTGTCGGTGTAACTTTGCGCAGGCTTTCAATAACACCCCGTGGCAGCCCTTTACATCCATCGTCCTGCCATCCTTTTTGTATATCAGAAAATTTCACATAACCAGTTCTCTGATCGTCCAATATATCGAAGAGTTTCTTCATCGATACAACAAACTGTTTTGGCAGCGTCTCCAAAGGGTAATGGCCCTTAAGGTCAGTTGGATTGTCGGCCGCAGCAGCACTTGCACCACAATTATTATTCGAGTTTAAAACATTAGACACTCCAAGAACTTGAGTGGTCTGTCGATGCATCATCCCGCACAGCAGCATCCACAGTGTGCTGCACACGAATTGACTGGCGATAAACCTTGCCTCTCTTTACCTCCGTGTGCGTGTCAATTTGGATGTTATGTATATACAATAAAAAAAGGTTATTTACCTATTTAAATAGATTGCTCAAGATTTTTCTTTGGAAAATTCATTCACGGGTATAAATGTTATTCGATTTCTTATTGATGAAGAAAAAGTAAACGAATATAGTTTTTGATTGAAATGCACTTCAAACTGAATATACTTTGAATGACGACAAAAAAGCAAATTCAAAGATGAGATTAATAATAAACAACAAATGCTGAACCGAGATGATGAAGAGCACTATTGAGAGTGAATTGATTTGGCTTTGGCTTAACCACCATCCACTGCCATAGTCGTGGATCGTGGTCGTGCAGCAGCAGTTTTGTATGCGTTGCTTGGTGAATTACAACTTTAGAACCGGTCTTTCCACAATAGAGACAGGTAGTTTGGTGCAAAGATACTCTAGTCTAGTGTATGACTTTAAAGGGATTCAACTTAAGCATAAATAATGCGAACTTTTAATGTTAGCCTGAAAGCAGGCAGTTGTTTGCAAAATTCGTTAAAAACAAGTGGATGATTTGAAATTGAAATTTGTTTGAAAAGTGTAGTTTTCGTTTGAATTTCTATCGACTTGTTGGTTTATAAAGCGGCTTAAAAATTAATACAATTAATTTAGTTTGAAAGTTTATTCCAACGAGATTCTGCCTAATTTAACATTGAACAGGTTTTATACAGTGTGAAGCGCTTCTTCAAGACAACACATGTTTCATGGAAAGTGGTGGCACCAATTTTAGGTGAGCGGCGAAATTTCCTATAAAAAAATGTAACATAGAAAGTAAAAATGCTTTTGGAAAATATCGGAAAATCATAATAGCGGAATCCACTTGTAGAATGTAAAGACAAAGACTGAGAGAAGAACAGGAAGTACTTAATTTTTTTTTTTATATTATGCGCGCACAGAAGGGGTTATGAATACCCTTAATGTTTTTTAACATAGCACGAGCGATTAGGTAAGTAGGAGAGGATTTAAAAGGAGATACCGATGCACATTGGTTTTGAATGTTTGCATATCGAAATGAGAGGGGGAAATTGAGCCTGGTAAAGCATTCCACACTCGTGTGGTGCGACTGAAGAAAGAATCTCTGTACTTAACAGTACGTCCGAAGTTGGGCACGAGGGTAAACTGATGGGCATTTAATAACAACTTCCAAAATTTCTGAATTCTCAAATGTAATCAACTGAAATAAAATAAAATTTTAAAACCAGAATTTCTATTAGCTGTGTTTTTTGAGAGAGTGAATAGCAACTCAGCAAAAAACAATAACAAAACAAATTATTATAGACACTTTTGTTTGTGTTTTCCGTGTAAAACGTTTACTGAGTTGCTAGTCGTTCTCTCAAAAAACACGGCTATTGTTTATTTTTGTTCTAGAGAAAAATAGTTTATGATTTATCTAATCTACATAGCTGTTTAAAATTATGAATATACAATTATTTAATGCTTTTTTTTTTACACAAAGTGGATTTTAAAAATTGTCAAGAGCGTTTTTTATTGTTTTAATTAATAAAAAAAAACAACTTTAAGAGCACGGACAAAGCAGGTGATACTCACGAAGGCTTAATGTATGTTAAAGGTGAGGACCGGAATTATGAATACCCAATTTTACCATTTGCTTTATAAATAAAATATTTAACACACAAGTTTAATAAGGTTTGTAAGTTTTAAATAAAATAATATAATCTTCAATGATTCGCTGTACTTCCATTATTCGTTTCACTTACATCTGCTGAATAAAATGGATTAACTTCACTTTCACTTCCAAGAGCTTGCACTAAAATTATTAAGTATGTTGTAATTGCAGATATCATCTGGAAATTCAAATTTATTAAAATAATTGTAAATTAATTTATAACTTACAGAAAATATAACTGATCCATCTAATTTGAAAAATCCAAACACAGAAAATTCTGGAATGTTTGTTTGGAGTTGTTGTGAAAAATCTAAAAACTGGAATGCATACAAAAAATGAACTGTGTATTTTTGTTTTTATATTATATTATTATCTTCTAGGCATACCCTTGTCCTTACTTCATTGTCCTTTGAATGGATTATAATTTTGTTGATAATTTGATGTGACTTCCGGAACTGCGTATAATAACAAAATAATATGAAAACATTTTAAGCTAAAAACAAACTAAACTTAATATTTTGTTATAACAAAATCTTTTTCAAGATAAAGGTTTTATTGTACATAGAGTAGGGTAGGTATGTCCAGTGGGTAAGGGTTTTAAGTGTTATCGTTAAGATAGTTACAAGAAATTAATAAATAAATGACAAAACAAATGTTATAAATAATTTTGCATTGCGTGCACAAATGTACTGTACTTTAAGATCTCCAAAAGAAAAAATACTTGCTCATTCATATAGAGGAAGTAAAAAATGATTTCTTTATTTTAAAAAAGTTAAATTTATTTATGAATTTAAAATGTGTATATTTATATTTTTTATAGGAAAATAACGAATTTAATTTTACTAGTATCGCCCACTCGCCGAAATTCGACCACCAAAAATTCACATTCACAGACTCTAGAGTCAAACAATTTGTTTGAAAATTAAATCACAAAACATATTTATTTTACTTTTTGAGCAAATGGTACCATACAATTTTTTTAAGGCTATTTATATATACATAGATTCTCACAGATTCAAATTGTAAGGACTTTAAAAAAGAAGTGTAGTTATAGACAATGAAATAAAAAACAAACAATTTTATTTTTATCTTACTTATTATTCATAAGGTTTTATTGAGTGACCATCGTTGGTATTTATTATGTCAAAGACCAGCATTTTAAGTTGGACTTTCAATAATTTAATTGTGGGCACTGTGTGTAAACGTACTTTTATTGTATTTTATTTTCAAGAGTATTTGTGCCTGAATGATTAAATTTAAATAAATTTTTTGGACAGTTTGGCGTATCGGAGGGTGGGTCTATTCCCCTCCTTTTAGGCGGGCTGGGCAATTTTCTGGAAAATTGACTTAAAACAGAAAAAAAATATTAAAAAAAAAAAAATAAAACGTAAAGCGTTACAATACTTTGTAGCTTTTTGTTAAGCAAGAAATCCCTTCTTTTCTCCTAAGATAACTTTTGTTTTTAAAAATATTTTTCATACTCAAAATTATGCTTTTTTTTAATTTAGTACTATTTTTGTTTTCAAAATGCATTGTTCTTATCAATTCATAGTCTTGCTCTCGTAGCTCACAATGTCAACGTAGCTAAACATTGAGAATGATTGATTCAATAATATAATGATGTCGTAAGTAAAAAAAATAGTAAGAAATAGGTTAAATGTAAATTATTATATACTTTTTATACATTCGTAATTTAAATAAATAAAAAAAATATTTAAAATAGCTAAAGCTTAGCCATCTGATTTGATTGTTATGATAAAAATATGAATTTTTGAAAGAAAAAAATTAATTCAAAAATAGTTAAAGCCATTTTAATTAATTAATTTTAATTAATTTTTGAACATTCTAAAAAATTAAATTTGGTACGTGAACTTTAAGTATTTATTAAAATATGTACAAATTTACTACTGAATAAAGTAAAAAAAAAAAAAAAACAATTGGCCCGTTCTCAAGATATTGAATTCTCAAAAAAAAATCGTTTTTAAATCCAAAAAATATATTTTGGAAAATTTGTATATGTAAAATTGTTCAAAATGAGATGGACCTTCTGTATAAAAAATTAAGTCGAAGTTGATAAATTTGAAAATAAAAAAATTGGTTCTATGACAGGTATCGTTAATAACCGTTTTAAATAAATTTTAAATTGAAAAAAAGAAAACAGAAACATTTTCCATATATCTTTAATAGTAAATCGTTTTTTTTTTGTCGAAATCATTATAGCTGGGGTGGAATCAACTAAGGTGATAGTTGATTATCAATTGTGGTGATCGTCGTTTTGACTATTGCTGTCTCTATTTTTGCCTTTAGATGTGATGGAGACAGCTAGCTTCAAAACGACGATCACCACAATTGATAATCAACTATCACCTTAGCCGATTCCACCCCTGGTTTTAAAATAATTGAATATTTGTATGTTGGTTGCAGTGCTGGGGGATCGTGGGAAAAATCCCTTTTCGTGGGAATTCTGACCTCAAAAGGGACAAAGGGAAAACCGACAGGTTTTGTGGGAATTTCTTTTTAAATCCGAAAAATTTACAAAAATTCTAATCAATTCCGATTTATTCGGAGTTCTTACATGTTACATCCCTGTTCCAAATCCAATATATATTTTATTAAGATACAAAAAGACTGTAATTTTTAACACGCCGTTACGTGCTAATACACGTTAAATAAAGTTAAGAAGTTAAAAAACGGGTTTGCCTATTTTTTTTACTGGTCACAAAGTAGTGGCATTCAATTGGCCACAATAGACGTGACAAATTCCTTTACTTAATGAATTAGAGTTTTTAAATTCTAATATGGCCCTCAATTTAACAGAAAGGATAAATTGAAAAAACTTAACAAATTTAAACAAATTTCTTAATTTGGAAACTTCCAAAGTTATATTTGTGTGGCGATCACCTCCTTCTTACTTTCATGACACTCAAAAACAAAAGCTTTTTTCACTTAATATTGAAGAAAAAAAATTTGAATTTAAGAGACATTGACATTGACAAATTTTAAAAAATTATAATAATTACATTAGCTCTAACGCTGCGTCTGAAAGAATTTTCAGCGTTGTCTCCGATGTTAAAACAAAAAAAAGAAATTGTATAAATAACAGCACACTCAACTCAATTTGTGTTTTTCGATCTGATTAAGCTAATACAAATCAAACATGTGTAGATTGTGAAGTCAGTAATCGCCACTACAAGTTATTTACAAACGAAATATACAAAACTAAATAATGTTTCTAATGAACGAATTTGAACATAATATTAATTTGTATTAAATCATGCTCATATATGAATCTGAATGTGTATATAATGTAAATACAAGTACTTAATTTATTAAAGAAAAATTAAAAAATTTGCACTGTACAAAAATAATGTAATTTTTTCTGTTTTTTCTGAGGGAAATAAAAAGGGAAAAATGAAATGATTTGTGGGAAAAAAGGGATTTTGAGGACTGGTAAAAGGGAATTCTCTAAAAAAAATTCCCCCAGCACTTGTTGGTTGTATGACAGGTACCGTTATTTATTGAACTAAAAAAATTCTATTTCTCTCTAGATGGTTCCCTTAAATCCTTACTGAAGTCTAAACTTTGAAGAAAGTCTATTCAGTTGTTTAGCCTGCAGGTCGAGGTACAGACAGAAAAGGTAAGGCCGCTCCCTGACTTGTCGGTACGGTATCGGTAAGCGGGTTTTCTTACCGTACCGAAAGCATGCCGATACCGCTTCTGTCTCTTCACTTGTCGGTATACTTTCGGTATTTAATCTAAAAACTCAGAATCCGGAAAAAATGTCGTCCTTAGAAGAAGATGCAATTGCATGTTATATTTATTCGCGTTTGCGTATAAAAAGAAAAAAAAATACTGGCGACATCCATATATTGAAACAAATTTGTTTTGTCGACTGTTTGTTGCGGCCAAAGAACTTTCACAAGATGATGAAAGGTTCCAATCCATGTACAAAATGAAATAGAATACCTATAACGAGTTCTTCCTTCTCGTTGCTCGTATTTTTCCACTTCCAATACAATTTTAACGTGGACGTCCATTTCTGACGATGACATTTTACACAATACACGCGGTATTTACCGATTGATTACTGCCCATTCGTACCGCGGCTAGATATACCGCATGTATACCGTACCGCTACCGTACCGATACCGCCTAATCAGCATGCGACCATTGAAATACATGTAATCGGTACACAAGCGGTACGTCAGATTTTACCGTACCGATAGCGTACCGACAAGTCAGGGAGCGGCCTAAGATTAAGAGATTGATATAGCTATTCGTGTATTGTCCAAAAATAGTAGTTTTTAATAATTGGTATGTAATTTGCATAAAACATCCTCAAAATTCGCACTTATTAAGTTAAACATTATTATTTGAAGTTTAAGTAAAATAATTAAAAATTGTGTCATATTTTGGTCATGCCACCGGGCCACAGAGAAAACCCTTTGTCAAAAAAGCACTACCGGCAACGCTGTCTAGAACCATTTGGGTTTCAGTGTTTAATAAAGAATGAATAAGACCTGATAAGATCTGCAACGCCAAACCATAAAATTGAGTCGACACTGGCTATATGAGGCTGTGAGTGCAAAAGTGACGTAACCCACTTTTTGTAATTGGTTTTAAATCGACAAAAACAAGCACATAGGCTTTTAAAACAGTAATGTTATAGGGTAAATGCACTAGTATCCAGACAGTGCTAGTGCCCGGACACTTGGTCTTTTATTTGAGACAAATAGGCATATTATACAATAACGGTATGAAATAAGTATCAAAATACAATGTTTTATATATTTAACAAATGTATGCAAAGTTGTATGTACATTAACGCAGCACTGTAAGATTTATGAGAATTTTCAGTATTCGGAAAGGGTTTTCTGAGTGAGAAATCGGCTGTCCGGATACTAAAAAATAAAATCCAGTATCCGGACAAGTGTATTTTGTATGAAATTTAAGGATTCTGTACATTGTAACTTTAATCAGATTTCGAGGAAGTGATCCTTTAGGTCCTTACGAAATTTAAGGCCTTGAGGATATTAGAAGATACAAATTAAGCACAATGAAAACAGGTGCTAAATATGACCCTTGAGTCGGCCAACTTGCTATGATTGTTTAAAAGAAAAAACCTAACCAAAATTGTATTTTATAACAAGGAATGTAGTGGCTGATTTAGAGGAGGCTATAAGCGCTTAAGCTGCCCACCCGCACAGCTTATTCCTAAAGTGTTTTAATGATAGAATGCAAAACATTACAATGTGTAGAGTTCAAACCAGAGCTCTTGGATTCAAATTTGTATGG
The DNA here is from genome assembly GCA_949320155.1 of Melangyna quadrimaculata. Classification (NCBI taxonomy): domain Eukaryota; kingdom Metazoa; phylum Arthropoda; class Insecta; order Diptera; family Syrphidae; genus Melangyna; species Melangyna quadrimaculata. Next base: position 24,838,635 of record OX439485.1, read on the forward strand.
TGTATTTGTTTAAAAATATGGTGGTTTTGAAAACTCCAGCGATTCAATTAGGTTCAGTTTATACGTGTAGTAGTGGGTCTAGTTCAAACTTAAAGTATTTTTAAACATAAGACGAAACAGGAAGAATTATAATTCATAATTTCTATACATCAGATCCGACAATAATGAGACTAAGAAACGGGTTTAAAAAAAAAAAAAGTTAAGTGCAAAAATAACTGATTCAACAAAACCTTAGTTAGGCTCTAAAAATTATTGGAGCTTAACTCTAAAACTGTCAAGCCTCAAAATGAAGGGTAGATATAGGTAACATTTAAAGCTTTATAATGCACGTGTGCATGAGATGTATGTTCCTACGTATGTACCTACAATCGAATTGTTCGTGTATTAACAGGTGTAGGGTCTAAGTTGTACATGTGTTTAAAGTAATACAGGTGTATTTAGTATTACATTATCGTCCGCAAGCAGCAAAACTAGCCTTATTTGCCACCAAGGTTCTAATATCCGTTTGGGAAGTTCAAATAGAAACAAAATAAACAAAATACACACCGGTTTTGTAATTACACGCGTACTCTGATTATACATGTATTCTGATTACACGTGTATTTTGATTACAGGTGTATATAAAAGTTATACATATTAATAATTTTTAATTACTCGTGACACGAAAAAAAGTAACTAAACACACGTTTGAATCGAGATATTCATTACAACTGTACCTTCATTATTAACCTATTATATAATGTATCAATGAGCGAAAAAGTTAATTAAAATAAGAAACACGTTAAGTGTCCGGATACTAGTGCGTTTACCCTATTTGGTTTGGAAGAATTGGATATTCAAGAATCTAAAACTATTTTTAAAATAATTCCTCTCCCTAAGACAAAGAAATGAGAGACAAAATAAACCAATTTTTCAAAATAGGGTTGAGCCACTTTTGCAGCCTCATGTGATGTATAAGAAACTTGATTATCTTATCTGAAAAATACCAAATAGTAGACAGATGTACACATACATACATACATATGTACATCTACATTTTTGATTTTAGAATTACGTTTCATATAATTTTGTATTCTGTATTTATGTAGCTACTACATTATAATAAAATTTATTAAGTGAAAACTGAATTCACAATCAAGTAACTATAGTTCACAACAAGATAATTGGATTTTTGGAAATATAAATAGTACATTATCTAACGTAATATTTTGAAAAAAAAAAAAATGATTTACAAATTAAATTTTTTTTTTATTCCAATTTTTTAAAATAAATTTTTCAATAAAACTAAATTATTTAACAAGAATATAAAAGAAGAGTTGGATTTACAAAACTTTACAAAGCATTTCGTAGGTGTTGTTGTTATAAGAATTTTTATTCTGTTTAAAGTCAAAAAGAAGCTTACTTCCCGTGCGTCGTCGTCGTCGCCGTGAGTCGGTCACAAATTTTGTTGACCGTTTTGAAAAAGAATTTCCAATACTTGTTTCTTCTTACTTGATATTTTAACAGCGAAAATCCGAGAACAACAACCAAGATACATACACATGGTTGAATTAAATGTTGAGTCAGATATTCCATGGTTTCACGCATAGGTAATTTAAATGCTGAAATTAATAAATAAAAAATTACCGATCATAGGTCTAAACTTCAATGATATACGAGGGGAGGTCAAAAAGTTCACAGAATGACTGAGACGGGGGGTGAAATTAATAAAGTTTTTACTATTCCTTTTCAATATTATATCTTCTTTTCCTCCTTTACAATATAATATATCTTCTTCACTGCACAATAATATGACGTCATCATCATTGTTGAGATATGGTTGAATTCAAATTTCATGTCATGTGAACTTTTCGACTCTTCATTCAGTGTCTATCGTAAAGATCGATCTATTAAAACTGGAATGGAGTGTGGTGGAGGTGTGCTAATAGCAGTTCGAAATTCCTTCAGAAGTCAACAATTTAACCTAGTAGATGACTCAGATGAAGTTGAACAACTTTGTGTTAGTACAAAGGATTCTGCTGAAACTAAAGATATTTATTTTATTGTAAGTTATATTCATCCAATGAGTGGAGTTGATTTATACACTAAGCATATTTCTAATACTCAAACTATTTAAAATGAATTAACGACTAACCAATTCCCTTGTATTCTCGGACATCGACTGGTGCTACATGGAAGAAGATAATGTTTTGATCCCTTTTGATGCAATTTTCTGCTATAGATCTCTTTCAAATTAATAATGTCAAACATTTTCTGGGAAGACTATTGAATTAAGTGTTCATTAATAATGATTTAAAATATTCTTTAGAAATTTCAGATTCTCCCCTTCTTAACAACTCTATTCATCATAAGGCTGTTTGTTTATCTTTTGAATTTGATCTGCTTCCTTCGAAAAATGTTAAATTTTCATTTTGCTAAGGCAGATTTTATATCACTCAATAGTTTTTATAATACTATCAACTAGAAGGATATTTTGGAAGGCAGGTCATTGGAGGATATGTTTGCTAGTTTTAAATGTATCCTGTTTGAAGGCATAAAACGATTTGTTCCTACGTTTACAAGAAACAAATCATTTAGGCTTCCGTAGTTTAATAAGAGCATCAAAAATTTGGAGAATGCTAAAAATAAGGCATTTAAGCGTTCCAAAACGACAAAACTTCCCAAAGACCAGGCAATATTTCTTCAGTTGAGAAAAGAATTTGACTTTCTCAACAAATTTTTGTAAAGACAATACATAATAAATACTGAATCCAATATAAAAAATAATTCCAAATCTTTCTGGGTATTTTTAAATTCAAAAAAGAAAATTTTCATCTTTTCCTCAATATGAGAATCTTAAATCGAATGATACTCAGTCATCTTGTAACTTTTTTGATCAGATCTTTCAAACGTCATATAACTGTGACATTATTCCAAATATTGATGGATTGTATTCCAATATTGTTCCTGTAATTGATTTTTCTTTTAGTTAGGGCATTAAGGCCATGTATTTTAGGTCAAACCTTGCACTTCATTCTGACGGGATGAGCTTTGGTACACTAATAGTCCACATCCTAAGTTTACTTTTAAGAAGTGTTTCCACGATGGCAACACTGCCAGCCTGGAGATATAAGGGTTGCCTTCTGACCATGTTTTGACACGAAATTTCACATAAATTAGCCAATAATATAAACGGAACCAGACATCAGTTGATATCGTGGAATGTCTCGTTGGATTAAGAAAACTTGAAGCCATAGAAATATGTTCATTTTTTTACCCCTCCCCCACCCTTGTACGCGGGGAGAGCAAAATACTCTCGGCGGATAAGGGTTTTTATTTGTCAGAAAATAATGGTTATTAAATGAGTATTCATAAAATTTTAAGATGAGCGTCGACGTAGAATTTCATACTTTGCAGCATATTCGAAGGTAATTTGTATCCATGTATCATTTTTTTGTATAATCGCTTTCAAAATTGGGGGAGGGGAAGGTGGAAGTTTATCAAACCACTATATATTCGTCTTGGTATAATCTACACATATGGCACTATGGTAATGGCAATCTACGCATATGGCACAAAATAATTTCAATATAATTTCCCTAGAAAGTTATTATCTTTTTATAAAATGACGACTAAATTTTCAGTGAAACGAGCATAACATTACCAAATTTCAATGGTATGGTGATGAAACTTGGCACACATGTCTCAATTTTTGTAAGAAATAAGAATCAAAAGAGTCCATAAAAATATCTGGGCTAAATGTAAAACTATGCCCTGTAAACACCCCCCAGAACTAGTACGCTGATGAAAGTTGGTAGGAATGTTTTGTTTTTTATTGTTACCAAGAATAAAAAAAGATAAATCAAATATCTATTGTCAAAGGGGGTTTTTGAGGAAAAATGTTTTATCTGCTCTCCTCAAAAAATACATTAATTTTTCTATTTAAACGACGATTGTTAATGGGGATTGTATCATCTTAATTTTACTTAAACTAGATTCAGCGTTAAAAAATACTTTAAAATCATGTACTATATTGAATATTTGTACCCCGATTACATAAAAATAAAATGTTGGAGTAATAACCCATATTTTCCTTCCGCCTAAAAAACACCCCTGGAATCAATGTATTTCCATGGATCCTTTTGAGTCTTGGTTTTAACAAGAAATAAAACATTTCTACCAACTTTCATCAACATACCAGTTTTGGGAGGGGTTTACTGGTTATAGTAATTCACTTTTCCCTTTCACTTAAAAAAACACCTTTTAGCCCAGATATTTTTATGGACTCTTTTGATTCTTATTTCTTACAACAATTGAGACATGTGTGCCAAGTTTCATCACCATACCATTAAAATTTGGTAATGTTATATGCTCGTTTCACTGAAAATTTAGTCGTCATTTTATAAAAATATTATAACTTTTTCTAGGGAAATTATATTGAAATTATTTTGATTGCATAAGATTGGGCATTCAAAATTACCCTAAGGTCATGTGCCATATGCGTAGATTATACCAAGACGAATATGTAGTGGTTTGATATACTTCCACCTTCCCCTCCCCCAATTTTGAAAGCGATTATACAAAAAACTAATACATAGATAAAAATGGACTTCGGATATGCTGTAGAGCATTAAATTCTACGTCGACACTCATCTTAAAATTTTTTGATTATTAATTTTATTACCATTATTTTCTGACAAATAAAAACCATTATCTACCGAGGGTATTTTGCTCCCCCCGCGTATAAGGGTGGGGGAGGGGTCAAAAAATGAACATATTCCTATGGATTCAAGTATTCTTAATCCAACGAGACATTCCACGATATCAATCGATGTCTGGTTCCCGATTTATAGGCTAATTTATGTGAAATTTCGTGTTAAAACATGGTCAGAAAGCAACCCTTATATCACCGGTCTACCAGTGTTGCCACCGTGGCAACTCTTCTTAAAAGTAAATATAGGGTGTGGACTATTAGTGTACCAAAGATCTTCCCGTCAGAATGAAGTCCAAGGTTGGCTCCGTTAACGTTCTAACTATTTACGAAGTTTTTCAGAACAGGAAATTTTAGAAAATTTAAAAGAGATCGATGATACAAAAAAATCTGGTAATGATATGATTCCCCCTATTCTTTTGTCAAATTGTTCCTACTCACTTTGTAATGTACTGAGTCTTATTTTCAATAAATCCCTTGAAACTGGGACTTTCATTGATGAATGGAAGATATCTTTTATAGATCCAATATTTAAGAGCGGTCTTAAGCACTTAGTGAAGAACTACATACCAATTTCTAAACTGTCTGCCATACCCAAACTTTTTGAAAAAATAGTCACTCAAAGACTAAATTTTGCTGTTAAGGAAATAGTAACCCCCAAACAACATGGTTTTATAAAAAGAAGGTCGACTTGTACAAATCTAACTCAATTAATGATCTTGGTGTGCTTTTTGACTCAAAGCTTTACTTCAAATCTCACATCGACTACATTGTTTCTAAAGGTAATTCACTGCTGGGTTTTTTGAAACGAAACTCCAGTGATTTTAAGGATTCTTATACTTTGAAGACTTTATTTATGTCTATAGCTCTACCAGTTTTGGAATATTGTTGTGTCGTTTGGTCACCTTTTTATAATAATAATATATTGCGAATTGAAAGGATTCAAAAAAGATTCACCCGTTACGCCTTGCGAAAGTTAAACTGGGTTGGATCTTGTGTTCTCTTACTGACTTAAAAACGCTTAAATGTCGCAGACAAGTCCAATGCATTTTGTTTGTCAAAGACGTTTTTGATAATCGAATTCGGTCCACTTAATGTCCTTTCATGTCCCGATACGAATTTTTCGCAACAGCGACGAATTATTTTATATTGCCCTTCATAGTAGCCCGTAGCGTAATAACTAGTGCGTTCGACTGGCACGCTGCTGGGATCGCTTCCCAGCCTCGTCCACCTAAAAACTAAAAAAAAGTTTTTTTTTCAGGACTACTGCCTCTTGCGAGGAATTGACAAATCCTCCAAGAGTATCACTTCTCGTCTAGCCGTTCGGATTCGGCATAAAATTGTTGGTCCTTCCATTTCTGTCGAAAGGCGCACACAGGAATGGTTGCGATTTGTTAGTCACTAGGCCCTGGTTCTTCATGAGCCGTTGTGTCATCCGATTTATATTTTATTCATAGAACCAATAACGCGTTCTCTAAAATTATTTAACATGGTATACAATGATATTGATCTTTGTATGAATAGAGATTGTCTTAAGAGAAAAGTTCTCCAACTATGTAATTAACAAAATTAAAATAATAATTATTTTATTTCTTTTTGGTTATAATCCATTGACACTCATTGTAAATAATAATAATGTTAATTTTTTTTATTATGTTTTTAATTATGTTTGTAATCAGCCGATCCTTGATCAGTTGATGAAATAAATAAATAGATAAATAAATATACTTTATTTAATAATTTAATAATTTTAACTATATGTCTGTAAGACCTCAGGTCTTTTAAATGCTATGCAGGACACTAGTTAGAAGGAGTAGAAGGAAAGGAAAGATTTTTGTTGGCACAATGCATTTTGTTTCTTAAGTTAAATATATTTTTCACATTGGTAAAAAAGTTTATTTATACCGACGAAAAAAAATGTTTTGCCTAGTCCTTCAAAATTGTCAGAGAATGACAGATTTGCGACATTTTGTTCCCCAAAGTTTTTTTTTTTCAATACTTTTTCAACCGCTATTATTGATACCTTATTCGTTACAATCGATTAGCAAAATCCCCTACGAATCTTAGAAAAATGAATCTATGATTTTTTCGCGATTCCATCCACGGCTCCTCTAACCACTACATTCCGCGAACTTTTTGAACCCCCTCGTACCTTACATACAAATGTACCTGTTGGTTTAATTAAAACTGAAATCATATAGTAGAAGTTGAAAACAATTGAGATAAATGCTTCGAGAAATATAAAAAGCAATTGTAATTGATAACTTCGATTGGTTTCATTAGCAGCTTCGTAAGCTTCTTGTTGCAACTAAAAAATAAAGAAAATATACGCAAAATTAAATATTTATAAATTAAAATATGTATTACTTAAGAATTTACATTCAATATTCTAAGCTAAGCATCATTGAGCTTGATGCAAAAACTGAAATTCCAAAGTATTTAATTTTTTAATTTAGTTAGTTTAGTTTTTTTTAAGTTACTTTAAATTTTATATCTGAGATACATAATGTGCCTACTAGTAGATTCTAGATCTATTGGAGTAAAAACTGATTCTTGTCATATAAAATATTCACGGTATTTTACCTTCATAGCAATGTCAATAAACGGTATCAAATCACCCGGTGAATTATTTTCCGTTTCAAAAATCTTTGATTTAATAAGTGAACACTTAGTAGGGTCAAATTCTTTTTTCTTATTATGTTTGCGAAAGGCCAATTGAGCTCTAACATTTTGTAGACCTCTTCTTTGTTTACGAAAAGACGATAGATGCTTATCAATTCTTATAGCAAACTCTTGTTTTGGATAATAAAAATAATAAGGTTCAACTGAAATTATTTTAGCTACCATTTTGAAGAACTCTTATTTCAAACTATTGTTGAAATATATTTTCAAAACATATTACAGTTTCGTTTCCCAAACCTTTTAACAATTACAAAAATTTAATTACTTTGCAGTCCAATTAATACATTTTACATATTATTCCCAGTGGATATTGAATTCTTTCGATTCATTATTAGAAAATTGGTTGCATTGCGTGCAAAACAGTTTTTTGATCATGATATCCATTTAGGAATTTAATTTGAGTGACAAATTCTACCTAATCTATATTCGTTGCATTTGCCAATTCCTATAAACCTTTAAGGTAATCCAGGCCCGCAGCCAGATAATTTTGTATTATATAACCGAAAAATTAGATACAAAAATTATGAATTACGAAAATTATGATATTGATCTGAGTTCTCTAAATTTTTAAAATCTGAAGGGTTTGATTTTTTGTCCCCCGCCCCCCCCTTGAATATTTTCAGAAACATATTTCGTTTTGCTACTGTTCTTATTTTGTATGATATATGGAGTACCTTCCTAGCTTTACTGCTTTCTTAGTAAATAATAATAAGTTGCTTTAAAACATTTGTAATGAAAAACAAAAAAAGAAACTGTTCGTAGAATCTAATAGGTACTACGTTTTCACTTGGCCAAATGAGTTAATTTCGTTGCAGATTTCCGAATTTACCGAAATTACCTCATTTCCCATACAAAGTCTCGTTTCCAAATGAGCTAATTTCAACAAAATTTGCACAAAATTAGCTTGGAAAATAGGTGAACGCATCCAGTGGGAATCAGTTTCAAAAGCTCTGAAAAGCTATTGTATGAAAATATCAATACACTATACTCATCATTACATAAAATTCAAACGAAATTAGCAAATTTGATAATGAAAACACTTTTTTGTAATTTTCGAAATAACATCATTTCGGCTTTAATGAAAACGTAGTATAAGACAAGGCTCTACAAATTTTAAGATTAAAAAATCCATATAATCGCGCCACGCACTGTCGAAAACGACAGTAAACGAAAAATTTTGTTCTTCTAGTACACTAATTGTTACCGTAATTGTACCGGATTTTATTCGAATAGGTCCTTTTTTGGAGCCTGGACAAGAAAGTATTGTTTGCAAAAATTTGCATTTGAACTTTATTTGAAAACTATTTTCGTTTCTCGTTAGCAGCTTACTAGTTTTAGATGGTGAAAGCTTTTACTTTTTGAGAAAGTATGTCCCCCCCGTGAAATCTTTGTTCGGCTACGGACATGATATTGTCTTATTGTTTACTATAGTGTCGTTTGTGTGAAACACATTTTGGATGAGCTCATCCCAACTTGAGCCTCCATTACGGTAGGTATATTATAGGAATATATAGAATATAGTATAGTACAATATCATATTCCTATTCTATTACGAACCTACATTGTAATTAGTCGGTCCGGTCATGGGTAACAAAAGGTATAGGTACGTATGCATGCTGCATAGTATACCTATATTTCTAAATGCAACGCAATAAACCCGTTTAAAATAATAATATGCAATAGTCAATAATTTGTATTCTAATTGAATTGTTGCGTTTAAGGGATTGTTAAATTCAATTATCAATTAAATTGTTTTTACTTGAGATATACATACGTAGTATAGATATAGGGCAAGTTTAGGATTCGTGCAAAAAAAAAATTCGAGATAATAATTTTCCCAATATTACGATGATAGAGAACGCGTAAAAAGTGGGTCTCGCAATTATGTCTGCCTATCCGTCTGACTGTCTGTACCTCGGCCTGCAGCCTAAACGACTGAAGCGATTTTCTTCAAACTTTGAACTTAAGGTTCTTAGGGGATTCCTTAGAGGGGAAATTGAATTTTGTTTAGCTCAAAAAATAACGGTACCTGCCATACAACCAATATACAAATATTGATTTATTTCGAAAACGGCTCTAAAGATTTTGAAAAAAAAATTATGAGCTACTATAATTACTATAATAAATATTTTGCTGGGAAAAAATTTGTTTATAACGGTAATAAACGGTATCTGTCATAGAACCGATTTTTTTGTTTTCAAATTTCTCGGTAACTGATTTTGATTGATTTCAACCAAATTTTTAACGTAAGAGGTCCTTTGCAATTTTAACAATTTTGCATTTACAATTTTCCAAAAAAATTATTTTTTGATTTTTAAAACAATATTGAAAATTCAATACCTTGAAAACGGGTTAATGATTTTTTTTTTAATTTTGTGAAAAATTGTATTTTATTAAATACTAAAAGTTGGCATACCAAATTTATTTATTTTTTAATTTTCAAGAAATTGTATATATAAAAAATTAATTAAAAAAAACCGGTCTAACGATTTTTGAAATTTTTTTTTCAAAAATTAATATTTATCAAACAAGTCAGATAGCATACTTTTTTTTGAGCTCTATCTGTTTAAGCTATTGAAATTACTAATTTATTATAATTCATAGTAATCATTTATATTTTAAATTGGCTAATATGCCAATAAAATTTAATTTTTTTTAGCACCAAAAATAGCGGTAAATTTTTTTTTAAGCGTAAAGGAAAATCTTATTTTTCTCAAAAACGATTCCAAAGTTTTCGATAAAAATAATTTAGTTAATTAATATGTGGAAAGGGTACTTTTGGCCGGCTGGAAAAATTCCAAGTTTCTGTCTAGACGAGAAAAACTTGTCAGATACTTGGCAAGCCCTTGCTGGATTTCAGTACTAAAAATTTAGACGAGGGAAACTTTTCAGACACTCGTGAGGCCCTCCCTAATAAAAACTTGTTGGACATGTTTCGGTACCCCATCGGTAATGTCTCTTTAACATTAAAAACAAAAATTTTATAAGCATCATGCAATTTCAATATCGTACGAAACTTTTTTCTCTCTTTCCTTTGTCTTCCTTCTTTTTCATATCAGAACAGCACAGATTTGTGAGAAACGTCATCAAAGTTAGAATTCAGAAACAGAAATCCGGTTCTAAGTTGCTCTACCTGAAAAGCAAGTACATAAAATCCTGATCTATTGTGTATGTATGTATTTGTTATGCAATATGGTATGAAACATTAGAGTATGAAACTTATTCACTTTCGACATTCAATTTTTGTATAGCGAGTTAGCCCATTAGGTAGTGTATTAGACTGTCAAGTAGAAGATCGCGGGATCAAGTCCCACATAAGCTAACTTTTATTTGTTTATCTGCCTGAATAGGCAAAAAGGTTCATAATTGTCAAGGCCCTTTTGTTCGTCTTCGCTAACCCATGCTTGCCCCTTTCCAGAATCTATGTGAAACTCTCTAATGCCTTGTCGAAAACTAGGTTGTTTTTCTACGCAAGAGGCTATTTTGGGTACCTCTAGTTTCTATTAGAACCATTTTGTTTATTTTTTCCATTTTTATTTAAATTGTCTCTAATGTATTATTCTAAAAAGTTTAAATAGTATTTTAAGTGAATTATTTTCAATTTATTAATTAATAAAAAAAAGTTTTTTTTTGAAAACTCAATATTTCAAAAACGACTTGGTCAATTATTTTGAAATTAGGTTTAAAGTGATTTTTTTTTAATTTTCTAAAATACTTCCAAAAATCATGTTCCTAAAATCAAAAAATAATTGTACTACACTACTACACAAACGATTAAAAAACGTTAAGAGAAATCTTATTTTTTTGGAAAACGACTCCAATGATTTTGATAAAAATAAAATGCACGACTAGATCGCACAAACTTCTTCTCGCGTAGCTAACAACTTTAAAGAAACTAGAAATTAAAAATGTATATTGTTTTTATTTCAGTAATTACCGTTAAAAAGAAAGTGTGATAATAAAAAAAGTTAAAACATAAATTATTATTAGGTACTAAAAATTAAAAAAAAAAACGTTTTAAATAGCTCAAAATAAACTATGCCATCTGATTCGTTTCATAAACATAGCTCTTAAAAATAAAATATGTATATATAAAATTTCTGGAACATTAAAATAAAAGTACCTATATAAAAAACAATTTTCAGCAAAATTAAAACATTAAAAAAATCATCAACCCATTTTCAAGATATGTATGTACATGTACATATTGAATTTTCAAAAAACGAATTTAACATATTTAAATTTTTACATTATACAGAGTGATTGGTATAAGGTGCACCAAAAAGCTGTAACGAGTAGGTTGGTTTAAGACAAGAAAAAAATTGGTTGGAAAAGGGGGTCTATTTCCTAGACCGATCCAGTTTTCAGTGTTTGACTAGAAATTGATTGAGAAATAGTTTGAAATTTTTGTTTTCAAAATTTCGAGTTTTAAAATTCATTTTTTAAAAACTTTTTACAAATGCAACTTAATTTAAAATGAAAATTAAAGAAGAGATTTCTGGCTTTCCAAAAAGGTATGGCAGGGCATTTTAAGTTTTACCGCCTAAACGGAGAGAAATACCCCCACTCCTCTTGTTTTAACCCAACCTACTCGTTACAGCATTTTGGTGCACCTTATACCAATCACCCTATATAAATATATGTAGGTAATGTAAGAATTTTTTCATATTTTCAAGGACATCCTGTATCAAAATCTGAGGTCGATAGAACGGAATTGCGGGACTCAAAATTCACTAAAATGGTTTTAAAATTTAAAAAGAGAATCATATTTGTTCAAGAGATCAAATGGCATCTTGTTTCTTTGTTAAGACTATTACTGCTAACCAATTTAAGCAATTAAAAGCCTTTGTTTAGACAATAAGCTTTCACAGGTTGCTTTATTAAGGAATTTCAATATTAGGTGCCATTTTTAAATTTGCAAACATTTATTTGCATGCATCCGAAATAAACTTCCTGAAATTAATTTTAAATTAAAAATTAAATATTTTAAATATACTCATAAAAAACAATCAACAATCATTTACCCTATAACCTAATGCACTTAAAACCAGTCTCTTAAAAACTTTTTCAGTATACTTGGAGTTAATAAATAATCACATCAAAGTTTATAATTATACAATTATATTACGTAACTTTGTAAACAAGTCGTTAAAGTCATTATGTGAAGTGAGATATACAATAAATAAGGTATAATTGTATAGTCACTCAAACATAGATGTTAAGGCGAAACATCAGAGAATGAATAGTACGTACATTGATGAGCTTTGGTTTTATTCCTGATTTCAAACACTCAGTCTAATTTTAGGTTTCCATAAACTCTTACAAAAAAAAGAATGGCAAATAGAATAATTTGTTTTTCTTTATTTTTATACAAATAATTTTGTTTGTTTTACTTTTAATTAGTTTAATAACTATTTACTTTGAAGCCAACTTTGCTTTTAACATTTCAGTGCAGACAGCAGCACCCCTGCCATTTGCTTTTTCGTAATATGGTAACTTAGTCAATCTTTGTATCCAAGCAACAAGTTTTGGAGTTCTGGTTGGATCGATCGCAGCAATTGCCCCGTAGGTAGTTATAGTTGATACAACACTAAAATCCGCTATGGTCATGGATTCACCAGCTATGTAGTCATTTACTAAAAAGCTCTCCAAGAAGTCCAAACCCTCATAGAGTAAATCGATTTTGTCCTGGGGAACGTCAGTTATGTTCTTAAAAAATAATGGAGCTGTTATGTTCCTCATATTCGCAAACAGGACTCCAGCATCAAAATATAAACGTTGGTCAACAACAGCACGTTTCAAAAAATCCTTAGGATAAAGAGCATCATTTTTTCCATACTTCCTCACTAAATACGCCGCAATAGCATGACTGTCCCAGAGAAAATTACCATCGTCCTCCAAAACCGGTACAGTGTGTTGTGGATTTTTCTTTTCAAATTCCTTACTTCTATGCTCGCCATTTAGTAAATCAACTGTTTTGAATTCATAATCTAAATTCAGAGCGTTGAGTGTTAGTAAAACAGCTCTGACCGGAGGGCTTGCTTCGATACCGTATAAAACTAGTTTTCCCATTGTGTAGGTATAATATTCTTTAAGGTTCAACTTTCAAGTTCAAACGATTGAAACTAACTAAGTCGAGATTTGAAAATGTGCCTTGCGTATATTAGAATCTGTTTTGGAGAGCATAGTAATAATTCAAACTTTATCATCTTTTATATGTGTACAGACACTTAATATAAATGACACCGCACAAAATCGCGTACATATACGACTTAAGAATGACAATGAAGCGAAGGCCTTCAATTAATTAATAACGATGCGAATAGACTAGCTACATGTTGTTAAACTTAAATTGATTGTTCCCTATAGTTTGTTAACGCAAAAAATAATATGAAAGTATTAATATCGATAATAATTTTAAGAAAACAATTTTGAGATAAGCTTGATATCAGTAACCAGTGTTTGCGAAAAATATGCTCTCAACAAATTTGGGCCACGCCCCCGCACTTAAAGCCTAAATGAGGTTTTGCGTCTCAAAAATCTGTATCTTCTTTTTTCCTTTCAAGGTAATTTCATGTTTATTTGAAGAATAGTGCTTTTCAAGTAACATAGGATTTTTAAGTTTGAAAATGTCTATCAATGTATTGAAAAATTATGCAAACTTAAAAATTCGTCTGTATGTCGAGTGTACAACGAGCAAGAGCCCTTACCGGCGGCGCGGTGGTCTGATTTGAATAAAAATTCTGAATATTTTATATTTCCATGTGTAGTAGCCCGTAGCGTAATGGTTAGTGCGTTTGACTGTCACGCTGGAGGTCTGGGTTCACTCCCCAGCCTCGTCCACCTAAAAACTAAAAAGTTTTTTTCAGGGCTACTGCCTCTTGCGAGGAATTGACAAAATCCTCCAGGAGTATCAATTGTCACGAATAAGTGCTTCTCGTCAAGCCGTTCGGATTCGGCATAAAATTGTAGGTCCCTTCCATTCCTGTCGACAAGCGCACAGGAATGGTTGCGAGTTGTTAGTAACTAGATCCTGGTTCTTCACGAGCCGTTGCGGCACCGCTGAAATTTTGCGCAAAAAATATTTTCTACCACTTTGAGTTCAAACATTAATATTTTAAAAACTATTCATTGAAAGAACTTTATATAAAAAGGAAATGAAAGAAGGGACTTCTGGCCTTTCATGAAAATATAACAGGTCATTGTACATGTTACCGTTGTTTCTGTTTTAAGTCAAGTTTTTAGAAAATTGCCCTTCCCACCAGACTTGCATTTATTTTATTATCCCTAACACACCTTTCGACTCCTATAATTTTTTTTTGGTTCACTTTCGCACCCCAAATTTGCTGTGGGCTCTTAGACTATAAGGATTTGCCGTTTTTTCAGAAAAAAATATATTTTTGTTAGTTAACTCTCAATAACTCGTAATCGTTTTGGTCAACTTTGTTCAAATTAAGCAATTAAGTATTTCTAAAGAGTACACACAATATTCTAAAATTTTACAAAAACAAATTTAATAAACGAACAAATTAGAGAAAATAAAATGCACGATTGGATCACACTAATTTTTGCTTGATCGATCTTAAATGTAGCTAGACATTGACGGTGAATAGTACTGGTCTCATAATATTTTTAAATCGTTAACTAGAAAATAATAAAAACTAGTTAAACAGCAAATTTTTAAGTTTTTTGATTGAATCCAAA
Organism: Melangyna quadrimaculata; assembly: GCA_949320155.1. Taxonomy (NCBI): domain Eukaryota; kingdom Metazoa; phylum Arthropoda; class Insecta; order Diptera; family Syrphidae; genus Melangyna; species Melangyna quadrimaculata. The sequence continues at coordinate 24,853,711 of OX439485.1, forward strand.
AATCTATGGAGACAAAGTCAATTATTTATTGATTTTATTTTTTTTAGTAAAAAAAACTATTCAAACAAGTTTTAAATGCAATATTTTTTGACTAACTAAGAAGGTAAAGAATTTCAAAATTATGAAAAAAATCAACCAAGCAAATGTCTAGATTTTCGGGAATATTCCAAAAAAAGGCAATATGCTCAAAACAACCCCAAAACTTTGTTTCCATTATTCGATTTTTTAGAAAAAAAAAAACTGTTATACATAATTATTATAACTGTTCTAGAGATAACATCAACGAAGTTTAATCAAAATCGTTAGAGCTGCTTTCGAGAAAACTGGATAAAACCAAAATCGTTGTATGTCAGCTACCTGTTCTTCATGAATTAAGACAAAAATTTAAATCTCTTGGGATTTAGATAAAATGCCTTACAGTAAATTTGAAGCAACCTAATTAATTTTTGAATAATAAGTTTTCGAACTCAACATTTTTAAAACAAAGCTAATTTTAGTTTTTAATAAGATCCCATTTTTGATTTTAGTATGCAATGCCATAGGGTTTAGGGCCTTTTACTTTTCCAGATAACAAAAATAAAGAAACTACAAAATGATGGATACAGAATAACATGGATATGTTCCAATTCAATTGCCTCGTCAAAAATATTTACATACATCCACTCAATTGCCAGTGGTCAAACTTTTTGTCGATGGTTTTTATAAATAATAATTTCCCATATCTAAATTTAGTTGGAACTTATTTTTTTCACGATTTTCATTTTTTTTTCTGTGGAAATCTTCATTTGAACAATTTTACTGACACGAGTAAGCAAAGGTCTTTTTACATACAAAAAAGAAACAGAATTATTTTCATTTTATTTATTTTATTCACTTTGAAGATAATTTCGCTTTTAAAGCTTCAAGCCTAGTACGCAGATCGCGCTAAATTTTAGCTCCCATACAAAATTCCTTACCTAAGCTAAATTTTTGAGAGAATTTTGTATGGGAGCTAAAATTAAGCACGATATGCGTACTAGGCTTCAGTAAGAAGAGCGGCACCTCTTCCATTTGCCTTTTCATAACATGGTACCTTAACCATCCTTTTTACCCAAGAAGATAGTTTTGGCATTTTAACTGCTTCAATTGGAACAACCTCCTTTAATCTACTTATAGTTGTCAAAATACTAAAATCCGCTATGGTCATAGTATTTCCAGCCAAGTAATCTTGCTAATGTCTCTAATAACTCCAATTTATCATAGAACAAATCAAGTTTGTCCTGTGGAATTTTAGTCAGATTTTCGAACAATATTGGGACTTGAACGTTTTGTTCACAGTTGGACACATTTCTTCGGAATCAAAATAAAGTTGTTGGTCAACGATTGCACGCTTGAGAAAATCCTTGGGGTAAGGTAAATCAGTTCGTCCATATTTCCTCGCTAAATACGCCGCAATAGCATGACTTTCCCAAAGAAATTGCCCATTGTCCTCCAAAACTAGAATGGTGTGTAGTGGATTTTTCTTTGTTGTAAATTCTTCAGGTATATGATCTCCATTTAAAATATCAACTATTAGCCCAGTCAAATTCGACAATAAATTCGCAAAGCGCGATGTAGTTCTGCATTTTCGATATGTTGTTTGAGCATGTTAAAATAGTATGTAGCTAAGTTTGCAACTTTCGAAAAACTTGTGCTCGCTGCAGAAAAAATGCAACAGTGAAAAAAACGCTAAAATCACCCTCATTTTTCCAACATTTTCCTTTATAACTTTGAAAATATGCAACTTAGGAAAAAACCATCCACTATAAACTTATTTGTTATAAAATGTTCAACAATACCATATTTAGTTTTAAATTCATGCATGTTATATTTGTGTTGCTATCAAACCATGAATTATCTGAAAAACTAAGTAATTTTGAAGCACTCAAAAAATAGGTGAAAAATTGTCCACTTCTGCCCAAAATTTGGAATCAAATAGTCTAGAGTATTGTCCACTTCTGCCCAAAATTTGGAATCAAATAGTCTAGAGTATTACAAGACGGAATTCCAAAATTCGATCCAAATCGGTCAAATAGTTTTGGCAAGAAACATGATGTTAACTATTGCTGTGGTCAAGAAGGAAGGAAAGTTGGCACTAATTTGTTTACACGTACTTGACCCTTAACTATCATAAAATATACATAGTTATAATATTTTTTATACAACTTTGGTAGTGAATTTAAAAGTGTCGAAAATGTTCATGAAATAACATATTTTCATGCCAAGTGAACAATGTTCGCAACTTTTGAAATCGCTACCAAAGTTTCTTAGAAAAAGATATAAATATCATAACTATATTTTGAACAAAAATCAGTGCCAACTTAAGTGTTATAAAGGAAAATGTCTGAAAAATGGGGTGATTTTGGTGTTTTTTTGAATTTTCCATTTTTCCTGCAGAGAGCACAGGTTTTTTGAAGTTGCAAACTTGGCTATAGACTACTCTAACATGCCCCAACAACATATCAAAAATGCAGAACTACATCGCGCTTTGCGAATTTAGCAATATTTTTGTAATTATTGACTGGGCTATATCTTGAATTCAAAATCTAAATTTAGAGCGTTAAGTGTGAGAAAAACAGTTCTGCAAGAAGCACTTTCTATCAAGCCGTATAAAACTAGTCTTCCCATTTGTTTTGTATATTCAATGTTCAATTAATAGAATTCAACTAACCTTTGGTATAAAATTGTAGCTTTTATATGAGTGTAACACCTGCTCATACAGAGTAGCAATTAACTGAGTATTTATGGTTTCAATTTATTTTAATATAAAATGACAAAGGCAAAAATGATAAACCGAATGGAGAGTTCCTATAGTTTAATTATAATAATAATGATCCAGAAAATCTAAAAATATTGTAGGTATACCTATACAATACATACTAAAATCTAGAGTTTTTCTTTTGCGAACTAAAAGATTAAAAGGTTCGAATAGAATCTGTATGTATGTATTGTACATAGCTACAGGTTCCAAAATATTATGATAGCATTAAAAAAAAAATAAATTATTAATATAAATTACTATACAATTATTATTTTAATGCCTTTGAGATTAAGAACTCAAAATCAAGTATGCCATCTGATTTTTTTGATAAATATGAATTTATGAAAAATAAAAAATCGTTGGAGCGGTTTTCTTAAAAATTAATTTTTTACGTATAAAATTTTTCGCTCATTTTGGAAAATAAAATTTTTTTTTTTGATAATTTTTATATGCAAAATTATTTATGTTGTGAAGGAGCTCTTGTATAAACATTTTGGTTAAACTCGGAGCAGCCGTCAACGAGAAATTTGAAAACAAAAAAATCGGTTCTCTGACAGGCATCTACCGTTATTGGTAAAATTTGTTTTCATCAAAATATTCACAATACCTTAAGAAGTAAACCCACATCTTTTTATCAAAACTCTTGCAGCCGTTTTCGAGAAAAAGAATTTTTTTAATTTAGAAAGATGATTTTTTCAAGTATTCTACAGAATAATAAAAAACTATCTTGCACCTAGTTTTGGAAATATTGACCAAGTCATTTTCGAAATATTCAGTTTTGAAAAAAAAAAATTATTTTTTTTTAATTTTCAAAAAAAATTTATTTTTAATTTTGGTCTTACCATAAAAAAAATGAAATTTTTCAACTTAATTGTTTTCGAGAAAATAAAAAAAATGGTTGTACTGGAGGTACCCAAAATATTTAATTTATGAAAACAAGAAAATATCAAAAAGTAGCATTTCCTTACCTAAATTATTTGAATATTTTTTTTAACAAAATCCTCCGACCCGTTTTTGAGAAAAATATTATTTTCCTTTTTGGCGAAAAAAATTGTATGGCAGGTATAGTTATTTTTGGTTTTAAAAAAGAATTTAAAAAAACATCTGGGCATATTAGTCAAAAAAAAAATTGAAGAAAATCTCTCAAGCCGTTTAGTCTTATACATACATATTACATAAATTATTTCTTGTCTTTTGTTAAATCATATTAAAACCGAGTTGTAGTAAAATTAAAACTGCGTCCCCTCAAACAAATCACCGTACGCCACTGCTGCGAATTAAGAGTAATGTATGGTTACAATTTTTAAATTAGAAATGGATACATACCTACATTCATTTTGGATTTACGTACAGTTACCTCCCTAAAGTAGTTATAGTTACCTAGTTATAAATTTATTAAATTGCATTTTACACAAAGTAGTATATGTTATTTGTACTCGGCTAGCTAAATATTGAGCGAAAGGATCTTTATTACCCTATTATCGACTATTCTTTTTGATGAGTTGTTCACCTAGCCTGCATTGCATATCTCTTATATACGATGTTATTTGTTTAATATTTTCATCCATAATTTCATATTAGCTTTATATCATTCAGATAGCTAAACACTATCAATTTTTGCTTACAAAAGTATTGTTCTTTTTTAACCACGTCCAATCAACCAGTTGATATCTGTACACCTTTGTGCTAAGTTCAATTTAACCACCTTCTGTTATCAAAAAAATGGGCAAACTTATTCTATACGGAACTTTGTTATCGCCTCCAGTGCGTGCAACTCTTTTTACACTACAGGAATTGGGACTAGATTTTGAGTTTGTTGAAGTTGATGTCCTAAAAGGCGAGCAAAAGTCTGAAGAGTTTATCAAAAAGAATCCGCAACATACAGTTCCTGTGCTTGAGGACAATGGTGATTTTATTTCCGATAGTCATGCTATTATTGCATATCTGTGTCGAAAATTTAGCAAAACTGACTCATTATACCCAAAGGATTACTATCGACGGGCCATCGTTGATCAACGGCTTCACTTTGAGTCGGGAATATTGTTTGCTCGTTGCTTGAAAGGACTTCAGTCAGCTAGTGAAACATTTGAACAAAAATCGAAGAACATCGAAGAAGCTTATGATTTAATGGAGCTGTTCCTAGAAGACACTTACATGGCCGGAAATCATCTGACTATAGCTGATTTTAGTATTGTAGCTTCAGCGACTTCACTCGATTTGATTGTTCCAATTGGTACTAGTAAAAGACCAAAATTACAGGTGTGGTTGGATTTGATGAAACAATTGCCTTATTATGAACAAATAAATGTGGAAGGTCTTAAATTATTATCTGAAATTATAAAACAAAGGCTGGCAGCCATGTCCAAGTGATTCTAAGAAATAAAAAATTGTACACACATTTTGAAAATAAAAGTAATTTTATTTAATTATTTGAAATATTTGTTAATTTATGTTGATTCACTTCGGTACATCGACTGAACTCATCCTAGCCAATTTTGGGAACAAATATATTTAATCTTTAATCATCACGGATGAAGAAAATTAAAGTTTAAAGGTTTAGGGTTGCTCCGAATTTTCTCGAAATGCAAAACTGCAATACAATAATTCACAATTTGTGTTGTTATTTTTTACATTTATTTCTATTCAATTGGTCTTTTTTTATTGTTTCTTTAAAGACATTTCACATTTCTTAGCAAACAATGCCAATCCCAACTCGTTGCCTCTTTCATAGTATGGCAGCTTTGTCATCAGTTCCTTCCATGCCATAATTTTGGGGAACTTTTTTCCATCGATTGGTATGACACAATCCAAACTGGTAGCAGTAGCTAAAATGCTAAAATCCGCAATAGTCACATTCTCTCCGGCAACATAGTTATTGTGTTCAAGGAATTTTTCCAAAAACTCATATCCCCTTATGACTCCATCCTGTTTGTCTTGGGGAATTATGGGATCACCTTTTTGAAAAACCCTAACGGCAATAGAATTAAGAGCGGCAAACAAAACTCCAGAGTCGAAAAAGAGGCGTTCATCTACCAGGGCTCTTAGTCTAAAGTCTTTTGGATATAAACTATCGTCCTTGGCATACTTTCGCACTAAATAACCTGATATTGCATGACTATCGCCTAAGTATTTACCATCGTCTTCTAGCACCGGTATCAGTTGTAGCGGATTCTTTTTACGGAACTCTTCGGTTTTGTGTTCGAATATAGAAATTTAAACTTTTTTAATTTTAAATTCTAAGCCGAGAGCATTTAAAGTGAGAAGAACAGTCCGACAGGCGGGACTTGGTTCGATACCGTACAAAATGAGCACCATATTTTTTTTTTGTTAGCTGAGTGTGTGAAACGAATGACTACACTATCATAACTAAAACGAGATCGTTAGGTAATAACATATGTATGTATATTCTTTTTATAAAGCGTTACTGATAAGGATAACAAATGGGTTTTTGCCTTATATTTCTCTATCTAATCGCTCTGGTGTAATTAAGGAAGTTCTATTTGGATAATTCATAAATGAGTTCGCATTTCATAAAAATTAGATACATATGTATGTATGTACATAATGTATGGATGAATATACGTGCCAACTCGTATCTGCAAAAACAAAAATGGAATCTTAGAGACATGTCGGGTTTATTGATTTATTACTTTTATCAATCGTAGTTTTTTTTTTATCGAACAAATCGATTAAGCTTTGTAGGATTAATAGTTAACAGAATAACAGCGTTGCATTGGCCGTGAGATTTTTTAATTCAGCAAAAAGTTATGATTTTACAACATTATTTAAATATTAAGGGGGTCAGGTACGATAACTTTGCTGCCAAAAACTGATGATAACGGTTTTGTGTAGTGGGGTCTATCTCAACTCGATTAGGCGGTAAAAAACAAACTGATTTAAAATTTAAAAAAAAATATTAAAAGACAACGGCAACACTTACAGTAAAGTATTCTACCGGTTTTGAAAGCCTGAAATCCGTTTTTTTTATCCTAAATTAAAATTAAATTCTTTATGTCAACAGTTTAAACAAAAATCACATCCAAACTATGTACGTTTCTAAGTATGTTCGTTACTCTTTTTTCGTTCACTATTGTCGTTTTCGATTGGATTTCGGAACAGTACTACTCCTTTTTGATTCCAATCGAATTATTTTCTATTGTTCCGAGACTAATTTGTGAAATAATTATGTGTGGGGACGTAAATTGTCTGATATTTATGTATATTTTGCACGTCAGTCGAGTAAAATTAATTTGACAAATAACCCGATGAAAGGGTTTATATGTATTTGTGTGTTCGAATACTCCGAAAACATTACTCGGAACAGCCAATGGAATTATTTTAGAGTGAGCAGAGTCAAAAAGGAGTAACTCCGAACCTCCAACCGAAACCGACTTATGGCTTCGATTGGTTTTCATATTCGGTATTGTGAAAGTCCCGGTATACATTGAGCGATTTTTCCAGTGCCGATCTTTTGTTCGTTGGTGAAGGGAGTGAAAAGTGAGGGGTAGGGATCAAACCACAAAACTCGAACGATTTTTCCAGTCTGTTTATGTTCTCTTTCGCCCTCTTTCCAGTTTTTTGTGTGTGTTCGGTGTCAGTGTGCCATTGGGTTGGTGGTGTGAGTGAATATCAATGCAAAATGAAGAGCACAGAAATAAAAAAATGAAGAAGACAAGGAAAAAATCTCATGAAAAAATCGTTCTGTGTGTACATTTCACACGATTTCTGGAAAAATATTCGTGGAAATATCGGGCAATGTAGATCGGGACCACTGGACTCTATAATACACTGGATAGTGGATTCATATAAAAATCTTGAAGCAAATTGAAGGAAAATTATAACAGTGCAACGATACAACTGTTGACAGTTGTCAATTTTTTTTTTTAGTTTATAACAGTTTAAATTGTATTAAAATGGTGGTTTTTGTTTACATTTTTTAATTAGCTGATGTTTTTCGCGAGTGAGTAAGTAAGTTATTTATAATAGATCATAAAAAAAAAGATTTTAATTGATTTTTTCATAGTTTTCTTCGATATAAAACACAAAACATTATAGAGATCATCAGTGATAGTGTCCCATTATCCCTACATGGTGAGATTGCTCTGGTGAAATGGACAGAACAGGTTGGCTTAACACTAATCGCAAGAGATATGAATTCAATGACTCTGCAACTGAAGGCACCCAAATTGCTGGGGAAGAATATTCCATATCTGCGAAGAGAACAGTATTCGTATCCATCAACCAGCAGTGCAAGTACTGCGTCTGTTGATGTTGCTGAAGAACTCATCCAGGACATAATTCTGCGCCTATTTTATTTACAAGTAAAAAATGACTTATTGTCTGATGAAATCTATTGCCTGCCCGAGACTTCAGTTCTGCTAGCATCGTATGCCGTCCAGGCACGCCATGGTGATCACAACAAGAGCACCCACACCGCTGGCTTCCTATCGAACGACTGTCTTCTTCCACAACGTGTCATTGATCAGCATAAGATGTCCAAGGATGAATGGGAAGCGTCCATAATGACGTGGTGGCAAGAACATCGTGGTATGTTACGCGAAGATGCCATGATGGAATATTTGAAAATTGCAAAAGACCTGGAAATGTACGGAGTGAATTATTTAGAGATCCGCAACAAAAAAGGAACTGACTTGTGGTTGGGTGTGGATGCTCTTGGTTTGAGCATCTACGAACAGGAAGACAAGCTAACTCCGTGTACTACGGAAAACGAGCGGTCTGTATATATTTTATCTGTTAAATACGCAGAAACAATTCTTAAACTGAATTTCTTCAACATGTATTTAAGTTTGAGAGAAATATTACAATTTTTAATGAACAATTATTAAAATTAATGATAAACAATAGCAAATTAAACAATTTTATTTATGTTTTGTTTTCGTTTGCGTTTGTACTACAAACAAACCAAACCAGTGCTGTCAAACAAACAGCTGATATCAATGCACGATTTTTTGTGATGATAAAAAACTATCTCTTTCTTTCCTTCGGTAAAAAAAAGAGACAAAAGTGTGCAAGGATACAATTGTCAGATTCAATTTGCTTCAAAAAAAACTGTTATACGTATAGGGAATCTACTATCCAGTGTATTATAGAGATCAGTGATCGGGACAAACTCAATCGAACAAACAATACACTTTTGTGAATAAAATCACAAAATGTTTGAATATTTCAAATTTGACATTTCTATGATGTGTAAGGTTTTGAAATCATTATTTGTTTTTTTTTGTTTGGTTTTCCTTTATTAATATAAATTAAAATAGTTTATTTACATTTTCAACTGAGTGGAATTGAGTAATGCTTTAGCGACAGTGATGCAGATACCGCAAATGCCCAAGAATATGTTGAAATGGGCAGAAAAAGACGTTATATCAGAGACACCTCTAATCCTCTGGAAGAAGCATGGTAGTATTTATGGAAGTGTCCTTACTTGCCTATACCTATCCTTTATATTTCTTTTAGCTTTTTGAAATACTTTCGGCTATCCAAAGAAAGTTTCATAGAACTTCTAAGTGAAATTAACCCAAAGCTTAGGCCAGCAATAATTAGCTCTTCGACTCCCAACATAATAAAATTTGCTACTACTTTGAGATTCTCTGCTCATGGATCGTACCAAGTTAGTGTTGGTAATGAATTTTGTATTGGCTTTGCACAATCCACGGTGTCTTTAGTGCTAAGAGAAGTGCTCTCAGTTCTAGAAACGCACATTTGCTCTAAATAGATTACACTTAATTACACAGAAGCAGAAAAGCGTAGGGCTACAAAGCATTTCTATGAATAAAGTGGGATACGAGGTGTAATAGGGTGTATTGACGGTACACATATAAAGATAGCGTCTTCTAAAAAAGAACTTCAACACGCGTATTATAATCGTTATATTTGTTATTGATTTTGACCTGCATACAATAAATTTTCCTAAAATAATTAATTTATTGAAAAAAATTACATTATATTCACAAGAAAAAACTCCTGGACGTCAGATTTCGTTCCACGTCGATTAGAAAATAACAATCGAAAAGAGACGACCGTTCAATCGAGAGGTTTCGATCAAAATCGAAACTCACAATATGAAATAGAGTAATAGACTATCGATAATCGAAAAAAGTCGATCATCCATCACAAAATCGAAACTCGCAATCGGGGCCTATATCTCCAGAACGAACAAGGATATTGACTTCAGATACATTTTATTGTGCAGGATGTAGTGTTATAACGTGCAGGAAGAGTTTTCAAAAAAATCAATTAGCGGTTTCTTTACTAGGTATAGCGATTTAAAAAAAATTAAATATGTTTCTCAATTATCAACAGTCAACACGCAAAACAATAACAAACAAAATTAATATACAGAATTTTGTTTTCCGTATAAAATTTTAACTGCTAATCATAATCACTCTCTCAAAAAGCACAGCTTATATTATTGTTTGATTTGTTCTTAATGTGTTCATTGAAATTTAGCAAAAACGTTAATTTTCGATTAAAAATTACATAATTGCATTGCAGTTTGTTGTGACGTTAGAGTTTAAATGGATAAGTGTTTCTTGAGTGGATTCCCTTCTCAGAATCATCAGAAGCGTATATTTTGTGCCAATGGGATGGTTTCAGAAGAGCTCTTTTTGATTCCGGGCACTTTTGCACATTCAATGAAAAACGGCAGTATTTTTTTTTTTTGCACTTTAGCACTTGGCTGTAATTTACACATATACCCTATTTGTTTTCTAATATTTTAAAGCACTAACAAAAAGCTTTTTTTTGCACTTTTAATATAAACACATGGTGGGTGGTGATTATATGACATAGCATTAAGAGAACAGCTGTAGTTGTGCTTTGTAACTCTTGCTGCTAAAACCACGCAGTTTTCTTTGTTGATCATTTTATAGAAAATTATATTTTTGTTTTTTTTTTTTTAATTTGCTAATACTTAATTTTTTTCGAACTCGAGATGGCAAAACCCACATTGTATTATGCACTATTTAGTCCTCCAGCGAGGGCTTGCATGATAACTGCTAAACTTATTGGTCTCGATGTAGACCTAAGGTAATTAAAATGTATTAAAAATATATGTACGTTAGGTACCCACTTCAAGTGACTTGACTTATCTTATGCAAATGCATTTTTATTTTTTGTGTTTCGTAGATTTGTTGATTTCGCTAAGAAAGAACATTTAAGTGAAGAATTCATTAAGGTATGTATACTCGTACATATATGTTTATTATTTAAATGTTTTCAAAGATAATATTTTATTTTAATAAAAATATTATATTAATTAAACCATCAGTTTATGTTTCTCAGATGAGCACTTATATTTTCGAAGAAAAAAACAAATGAACAGGTGCATCGTATAGATTTTTTCAATTCTTTTATAAGCAGGAAAAGTATATTTGAGTAATTTTGTATTCTCTAAAGACCAAATTATGTAGAAGAAAGTTCATCAAAACATTCCTGTTTATTATGCTTTATGTTGTCAGGGTCGAATAATGTTGGTATGTAATGATTGGAAAATAAAATAAATATGGATAAGCTACCTACTTCCTAAACCACATTTCATGCTACTGACTTTGCCTTGAATTTTAAATTTGGGAATGCTGCTAAGCAGCTAATGGCCACACACGAGTGAACCAAACGGTTCGGAGTATATTGGGTTTGTGCATTTTCTACTGGATAAATGCCAGAATGGTTCGGAGCAGAAACTTTTGGATTTTCCGTCGCGCGAGTAGTGCCCTCAGATAAGCCTAAAGGGAATTATATTACTATGTGCATTTTTCGTTTCTCGTGTCTTAATAATTAAAATTGCTGATTTTAACTCTTTGATGTTTAATATTTGGTTTGAAATATTTAATATAATATTCGATTACATACAGGGTCTCCCGTAAAGGATGGTCCAAACTGAAACTGGTGAAAGGCCAGAGGTCATGACCTATCAGAATTTGGTAACTTGTTCATACCGAATCATAACGGTTTTCGAGTACCTGCTATTTTTCGAAATTTAAAAAAAAAAAAAAAAAAAACTGAACCAGTTTTGCTCACCCTGTCCATAATTGACTTTTATTTTTTTACACTTTCTAAACTTAAACTTTTGCTAATAGTTTGACTTATTTTACTGAATAAAAAAATGTTCATTTACACCACCATTTGCCTACAAACTAAAAGATAAAGTTAACCTTTGACCAAACTTAATTTTTGAACTCAATCTTCTTAAGAGCTCCATGAATAAAATTCGTAAGACACAATACAGGTTTTATCTTCCAAAAATACTCCGTTTTTCTGTGATTTTTAAAAAGGTATAAAACTTGTTAAAGCGGTGCTCAGATAGAAAGTTATAACGGTTTGAATCCAATAAAACAGGTTAAAAATAAAACATTTTTGTTCAAGTATATCGATAAAATTAAAATATCTTTTCAAATATAACTCCGACAAAGCTGAATTTTGGTGGAGAGCTTCATTTTGAAGTCTTACGCATTTCTTAACTAAAAACCTTAAATCTGGGCAAGGACTTTCGATTTTGTAGGGTGAAAGGGGAAAAGTCCAGTATTTTTAAAGATTTCTCGAAAACCATCAGGTTTTTTTTTAAGAAATATCTTTGGAAAAATTGTAGCTTATAATATTCTACAAAGAATAGATAACTATAATTTTTTTGTTAGACTAATGGATTTTGAGACTAATGAGCGCAAATGCAACGGTGTGGAAAATAATTTGTCCCTGTTTTTTCAAAATCTCTTGCTCCGGCGAAAAAAGTGGTTGATCTTTTTTGTGCGGAATTTTAATAGCTACCGTTTTTCCAAAGACAATTCTTAAAAAACCTGATGCTTTTCGAGAAATGTTCAAAAATACTGGACTTTTCCCTTTTCACCCTACAAAATCGAAAGTCCTTGCCCAAATTTAAGGTTTTTGTTTAAAAAATGCGTAAGACTTCAAACCGAAGCTCTCCACCGAAATTCAGCATTGTCGAAATTATATTTGAAAAGATATTTTAATTTTATCGATATACTTGAACAAAAATGTTTTATTTTTAACTTGTTTTATTATTTATTCATTTGGACTATCCTTTACTAGACACCCTGTATACATAATTATTTTCGTGTTTAGTTTCATTTTTTCAATTTATGTAAGATGGTTTTATATTATAAACCAATTTGATGATTTTAATCAAGTATTATGGAAAACACGCAGAAGGATTTTATCACATTTCCTAGAAATTCACATTTTTTTTAAATTTGAAACAAAAACACAATGTATTACCTGATGAAACTTTTGAACTGCATGACATTTACTTAGTATATTCATTTGACTATTATACCTTCCTACACCATTTTAATAAATTTCATTTATTAATAAAAACCATTAACATTAATATATGTTAAAGATTCGAAAACAAAAGCGTATACGTACTTTTTGTTTAATTGATTTGATATGATAATGTTATTTTTTGGTCCGATGGAAATGTGGGCGGTATCTAATTATTTATACATTTTTTGAGCATCGCAAACTTAAATCACACCAACCATTATGTTATGACGATTATTTGTTTTGTGGACTTTTGGTTTCTGGGGTTATAGATTTCGGTACTATTTCCCATGACAATCCCAACCTATTCCACCTAAGAACAAAAATGTTTTTTTTTTCACAGGTGATGTCTGTTGTGAAAAACAACAAATAGTACTTTAAGCCATACATTTCTTATACATAAGTAGTGTTGAACTGATAAACCCTATTTGTTCTTATCACTGTCTATAAATAATAATCAATTAATTTCATCCCAGTTAAACCCACAACATCAGATACCGGTTTTGATCGATGAAAATGAACCATATTGGGATAGGTAGGTTTAACAATTTATTTTAAATATTATTTTCGTTTACTAATAAAAAAAATTTTTAATTCTAAGTCATGCAATAATGGCATACATCGTTTCGAAATATGCCAAAAACGATAACCTATACCCTAAGGATTTGTCGAAACGGGCTCGAGTTGATCAAAGGATGCATTATGAGAACGGGGTGCTTTTTCAAGTGATAAAAGATTTGGTCGTAAGTACATCTATGACGAATTACATATAAACAGCATATAATCAAATATGAATTTTATATGTTAATAAAAAAAAGAGAAATCACTTGTTTTTAAACTGTGAAGAAATAATTAAGAAATGAATAATTTTATATCGGTTCCCTTTTACACGATGACTCTTTGTCCCTGTGACTCTTCTCAAAACTCAAGTTCTGCGAAGGAAATAAATTTATTCTTACGCATTCGGGAAAGAAATTTCAAAAAAATGCAGGGATGATGCATCGTTTAATAGGGTACAATAAGAAAAAATTGTTCATATCTTTTGAATTTTAAAAATTACTGACCGTTTAACTCTGGGGAAATTCTTTTTAAAATTTTAAACTAGGCATACATTTAATTTAAAAACCGATTATGTATGTATTCTTAAACGGTTACATAAACGATTATCTTTTTTATAAAAATTATTTATTTTGTATTTTAAAAAGCTTTTATTTTTATTATGTTATACAAATTTCAAAGGAATTTATCCCAAATTCAAAGGCATTGAAGGCAACGCAGTTATAAAACAATTTAAAACTTAAGAAACAGCTCAATCAATTTATTAATATATTTTTCACAGAGTCGTATTATCTATGGGGGCGAAACTGAATACAATGAAAAGACAATTCAAAATTGTCACTCTGCTTATGAGTTTTTAGAAAAGTTTCTGGAAAACCAAAACTATGTGGTAGGATCTGAATTGACAATAGCCGATATATCAATCAATACAACTCTTATAACTCTCCATCGATTGATTCCTGTTGAGAAGGATAAGTAAGAATTAAAAAAAAACTAATTTCTTTACTTCTTCGTGGGCTGATATATTATTACTTTTTTCAGATACCCAAATATTATTGTGTGGATGGAGCGCTTAAAATCACTTCCAGATAATGAAGAAGTTAATGAAAAAGGTGCTGAGCAACTGGCCATTCGAATAAAATCATGTCTGGCTGATAATCAATCCAAGGCTTAATTTAAAAATTGTAAACTATCTAATAAAAAGTAATGGTTTTGTGTTTTAGATTTTATGTGTACCTACCTAGTTTTTATTTGGTTCCTAACTTTTGGCATCATTTGAAAAAAATTGCCTTTTTATCTTAGAATATACCGTCATAGAACGACCTACCGTCAACATAATTCCCAAAGAGAGGTAGATACACAGTTGTTGGGATGTCCAAACAAAAAATTTGCGCGGTTTCCTAGTAAAATGTGGTCGAGTCATGTGCCAAATTCCTAAACGCAACATTTGCAAAGCAAAATACATGCAAAGCATATGTAAAAAGCAAGTTGAAATGTTCATGTTTGCATAGCATGTTTATGACGCTTCGGAACGGACATTTTGCGTTGTTTGTTTGTTTTTTGCTGGAATGAATTATGGACCCCCAAACAAAAATTATTTAAATAAAGATTTTACTGATTTGATGTTGCTTTTATTCCATATCTACACTTCATGTAACAAACAAGTCATAGTAGGTACTCCCATCTTATTGCACCTCCTCCAGTTTCCCCATTCCTTTGTTTTATTGTTTTATATGTTAGAAGAAGGTTGCTCAATTTACGAAGCATTTCTTCTTTTGTAAATAAAAATTGAGGACTGTTTTCTAATATTTCCCTAAGAACTTGATCCCCGAAGCTTTTTTATCCTTCAGTTTTCCATACTTTTAAAATTAGTCATAAAATAGTTATTTTTTGTCTTTTAGTAAATATAAATTACTTTTCTTCAAAAAACAAATAAATTAAGTGTATCAAAATTCCAGACACAACTAACGCCAAACAAATTCAAATGCAAGTGAAGTGCGCAAGATATTTTTTACATTTGCTCAAATGCTTTTACATTTGCGCAAGTAAAAAAGTCGACTGCGTTTTGGGACAATCTGCTTTGCTAAGCATAATTTGCGCATGTTTTGCGTTTAGGAATTTGCCTATGTTTATGATCCGTATGAAATCAGACAATTTTCCGTTCCGGCGAATACCTCGCTAGGCCCCTGTACATTTCCGAAAAAGTGTTTGATTTCTTGGATGGCCGGACTGTTAGGCTTTCGAGATATTCGAATATAAAAGTTCAAAACATACATTTTTGTTTAGCGACTGTTGAACTTATTATATATGGCAAGAACTGAATTGACAATATTCGAACAATTCAAGAAGATAAGCCATAAAATAAAAATTGAAAACACCAATATTTCTGTATAGATGGATGGCTTAAAATCACTTATAGGTAGGTGATTATGAAGAACTTAATATAAAAGTGCTGAGAAAAGGGTGATTCAAATAAACTCAACTGTGGTTCTGTTCTTTGAAATATTTTATTGTTTGTTTTTTTTTTTATAGGCATTTTGTTTGATCGTTTTCAACACCATGACATGATTGTGAGTCTTAATAGCTAAACATTAAAATAAAATCTAATGTGTGCCTGCTTTAAAGAAATATAAAGATTAAATAAGTATTATTAAATTTTGAATTTTAGACATTATTTAGTTTTTAAATATTAAAATACATTTTTTTTACAGAGCGCACAGACATGCGCATATAATATATGTATATATATTTTATGTATAATATATATATATAAATAAAAAAGTTATTGATTATCTACAATTAGTTAACAAATTCTCGAGCAATTTTAATTTTTGTATGTGTGGTTTACCTACATAATGTTTTAGGAGTACATTTAAAATTTAAACTAATAAAAGCGAATAATATTTTTTTTAATTATATTTTTTCAATATAATAAATTATTTCGATTGATTTTAATATTCTTTGTTTTTTTTTGTATATATTATTTTATAGTATCAAATATGACTGTTGTTTTTACTGAATATGCATGCATTTTTGTTTTGAAATTAATTCTATTTATTATGTGAACTACTTTATTACAATGATGCACTTTTGATTTAGTTATGTTAAGTCTAGGCAGCCCTTTACTAAAGTGTTAAATATAAAGCATGGTTGTAAATTGTATCTATAATTTGTTTTGTTTGTCTGTCCAAGCTAAATCCTCCAAATTTCTAGCACTGGTACTCCACATGTCACTAAAGACGAAAATTATTATTATTGTATAAATCTTTTTCTTTCTTTTGTCGGGAGAATAAGAAAGAAGGCGCAATAACGAATTAATATTGTTTGCTTGGAATTTTTGAACTTATTTCTATTTTATAAAGCATATTTTTTAAAAGCAGGTTAAGCACGTTTCCAACACAAACCTAGTTTTGTTTTAACTATTAACGAGAATACCTCAGGATTCAGTTAGGTACGTGGAAAAATTACTAAATATTTTTATATAAGCCGTATTTTGTTTTTAATTTGCCAAATAATTTGTTTTAAATTCAACGAAAAAAAAAAAACAACTCCGTTTTTGATTTAATTTTTTTGATCGCGAATAAAAATTCGTTATACAAATTATTTGTATCTTTCCTTTAATAGTATTTATTTGCAAAAATAAAAACACAATATTTCTGTTCACAATTGCTTAGCACACGATGTCTTCATTCGATCACCAAGTTACATACATACATACATTATATACATTATGTTACCTACTATATTGTTAAAATATAGAGGAAGGAAATATTTAAAAATATTAGCTCACAGAAGGATATTTGTTTGTAGTCTAAGAGTTCATAGCAATTTTTGGTGTGAAATTTGATAGGTTAAGAAAAAACTAAATAAAGCGAAATTGGCCTTCGCCGATGAAAAAAAAATCCGAAGCATAACTCGAGACTCTTGGTATATTCACGTATTTTAATAATAACACTAAAAATTAGCTTTCTTACGTATTCAAATTTCCCAGGAACACTTTAATAAAGAGTTTCACCGGGCTATATAATTTCAGATCCCAACTTTTGAGCGTTTGTTAAGAATTACCTGAAATCACAGTAGTAGAAATAAGTTTGAAAGTACTCCAAAAAAGGGACCCAACGACCATTTGCGTTTTATGTTCGTTATGCATTGGGATTTCGACATTTCACACCGTAATTGACAATAATGAACAAAATTCTCCGAAATACCTCTGCTTTTAATTTGTGTCTTCAGGCTTATATATCAAAAATATGACCATAAAAGTTTTAAGAAAGTATTAATTTTTATTTAACGAAAATTAAAGCTTTAAATGCAAATACGGAATTTTTAAAGGGAAAAATACAACAACCGAACAATTTTTGTTTCAGGCATATTTCTTAAAATAACTTTGTTATAGTTTTTGGTTAACATGGAATTTTTATCAGATAAGCTGTAATACACCAAAAACTTCTTCTCTACTTTCACACAGTAACCTACTTTTTTTTTAATCAGTATTAAACTATTTTCTATTTTGTCTTTCTACATTAAATGAAGTATTGGGATTTTAATTTTTTTCTTCTCTTAAATAACATAAATTATATTTGAAAAGCAATATAATAATACATAATTTCATTCAACGGGTATAAACAGAACGGCTTATAAAATCAATCGTTATTATAGAGGCCTCTATTAAGCAAATTTTCTTCGTCACAATTAGCAAACAATTTGTATAACACATTTTTCTCTTTAAATAACGTTTTTTGAAACAAAATATAATTTATATATTATTACAGATAATTTAACAAGAACATTGTTTAAAGCATTTTGTTTATCTATATCTTACACACAGTCATATTAAATAATTTATTATTCAAAAGTGGTCCAGTTATTCATACTCGCGGCAGTTGCAGCCGTTGCCTGTGGCATTCTATTTAAAGTCGAGCTACTTAATCCACTTGAAGTACTGGGTTCGCTTGTAAAAGAAAACTGATCCAGACCATACTTTCGTAAGAGTTCGAAATCGTCGTCTCTAGCATTATTGCTGCCATTCATGTCCGATGGCAAAGTACTGCGATGTTGTGGGGTAAAGTACGGATAGAGTGGATTACTTACAGCGGATATATTCGAGGCTGATGAAGCTGGAAGCGTTGTGGATTTTGTACTCTGGCCAGCAGGCGAAGCATGTGATGGTGGTGCAAGGAAACGTGATTTCAATGCCGTCGTTGATGTTGTTGTAGTTGGCAATGGTTTGGCATTTTGATTTAGTGGGTCGAAATCTTCCAGATCAAAACTTGTGCTACTGCTATCGTCCAGCGATATAAGATCATTCATGACAGCTGTGTGGCTGGCTGAATGGGTGATGGGATATGCCTGCCTCTGTTTCTATTGAGAATCAATATTTTAAATAAAACAAGATTAATTAATTGGCTTAACTTTTGAGTAAAATTAAATTAATAAAAAAACATAAAGCATTAAGGATGAGGATAGGCAAAGGACACAGAACATTTAGTATAAATGCAAAATATCAAGATAAATACTTAAAATAAATAATGAGATTTGGAGAAGTATATTTTTGAGTTATAAAAGACAGATAAAAATAAAAGAGGTAGATAGAAAAAGATATATATATTATATATATATATATATAATTTTGATAGAGAGAGAGAGAGAGAGAAGAAAAGGAAGCATGATGAGTAGGAAGGGGTGTGTGCTTTCGAAATCGAGTTACATTATCGAGTTTTTACAAAGACTAATATTTAAAATATGTAGCACACATGTTAATGCAACACGAAAAGGGTCAATGGAGACAAGTTGTTTGTTTCAATTTAGATGTTTACATTATGTCATGATTGTTATTGCGGATATAAAATTGAAATTTAAAAGGTGTGATATGATTCGTTTAATAACATAAAATGAGTAGAAATATAAACAAAACAAAAATACAGACAAACAAAACTTGAACCTTAAAATTTTGTGTGCAAATGCGATGAATAAAAATGTATGTTTATATTATAATGTATTGGGAAAGCTTCAAATTCAAACATAATTTCTCAGGAAAAATAAATTCAAGAGACTTATTTTGTCTGGTGATCTTAGACTGGCCACTTTTTATTTTTACATACGTAAAACAATTTATTACATACGTGAAACAAAACAATGTAGGTACTCAAATAAATAGAAAATCAATTTTGTATGAACAGGTAATGGAAAAAGTGAACGTAGTATTGAAAGGACTTATTCGCACGAAGGCTTTTAGGATAGGCGCGTACGTGCAACTAAATAGTTTAATCACTAATTGACCGATGAGCGCCATATAAGCAAACTTTTCATCAACTAAATTCAAAATTATTTTTCACTCAACCCACCTCTTTATTATGAGTTTTTGTATTACAAATGTACACTCAAAAGAAAACTGACATATAACCTTTAATTAAATACCTAATTCTTAACAACTATAACCGACAAATGTTACATTTTTTTATGAAAAAAAGGGCAATTATTTTTTTTTTAAATTGCTTTAAAATAAAAAAAAACGGCAATACTTAAAATATTATGCTATTTCTTTTTTAAAAACCAGAAATATTTTCTTTTGCTTTATTTTTAAGTCAAGTTGGTTTTGTGCAATTTACAACACAAAGTTGTAAATTGCTTAAATGCTCAAATAGATGACTGAATAGTTTCGGCACATGCCCACACTCTCATATAAGCGCATGTAGTTTTAATCAAGCATTAAATAAAGTTAAGAAATAAAAACAAGTGTTTTATTTAAATCTGTGTTACTTAAAAGATCATTGCAGCTGGGATGAATGATAAATGCAGGAATGGTTTCAGCAAAGCTAGAGTCTGACTTTGACTTAAACTTCACCTAGTAGCTCTGTTTGTTGTTAGTAAAATTATTTTCTTAAGCAAAGCAGAAATCTAAAAATGTAGCAAAGTCCCTATAAATGTTTGTTCTATAAATTTCAAAGCTGTTTATAAAATAAGACACTAAAAAATCGAAAAACAAAAGGTGTTTCGAAGACTTAAAATTGTCAAACCATAAAACCCAGCAAGTTTTCGAGTTTAATTTGGGATTCAGAAGGATAAATTGTAGACACGTAAAAAATTACGTTGTACGAGTTTTTTAATTTTAGTAATTAAACAAACGTTTGTTTAATTACTAAAATGTAGAAGGATAGCTTGAATTTCGAATGAAGATACAGAAAACGATTTGATATCGTTTTATCAGTATTTGAAAAACAATTTGTTAAAGATGAGAGATGCCTGCAGCCAAAAAAAAAATTTCTGACATTTTTAAAGCCTCACTTATTTTATTTGTGATTATTTTGGAATGACGGTTGCATTTACAAATGCCACACCTCTTACAGGCATATAGTATGTTGTTGTAAAACAGGGGCGGAGGACAATATGAGAAGCAAAGCATTAGGGCGTTCATTTGGGGTGGATGGAGAAACATCTAAACAAATTGAATATAAATAAGAATCATGTATATATAACAAATCTCAGACACAGTAAAAACTCGACAATGTAAGCTTCAGATTGTGGGCTCTTTGAAAGAAAATTAAGAATTTCCGATTCGCGTCCATGCGATTTTGGTGAATGTGAGCGTGTTGTGTAGTACCTCTTTTTTAAGTCGCGGCGCCGGAACTGGCGGCTGACCATTAGCCGGAGCATCAAATCCAATCCAAGTGCGTTCGGTCCGCGACGATGTGTGCCTACGTATTGCCACACCCCCATTACGTCGTGGCGGCACCGGTGGTGACATCATATTTGGCGGACTATCAAACGCAGAGTCTGTTGTCACAAATTTACTCACCACCACCGGTTGTCGCTCCATGTTGTGTGTTGTGCTGTTTTTTGGTGGTACACCTACAACGGATCGATGACTATTTGGTGGAGACTGTGCTTGTGCCACTTGATGACTGCTTGTGGTCTGTATTGGGGGAGCTGGCGCCTGCTGCGCCGGTGAATGGGAATAATAATGGTTGTGGTATTGATGGTGATGATGTTTATTATGTGGTGGCAGTGTTCGAACAATTGAAGCACCACTTCTAACAGCACTTGTTCGGTAGTTAAGGTCTAGACTGCTACTTGGCTTAAGCTAGTTGTTTGAAACAATATGTATGAATGTCATAATATGTGAAGTTTGTGTGTAATGCGTGTGCAGTAACGAAATAAAAACATATTATACAAATAATGTAACACAAAAGTGTAAATAGGCAAACAAAAAAATAAACACAAGTACAAAGGACTCGCAAAAATATTTTTCTAAAAATTAAAAAATAAACCAACGTTCGGTCTGCGTTCGGTTTTCAAAAAAAAAAAAAAATACAAAGAGCAAATTCAAACTGATCAGACTTACACTTCTATCGACTGTTGGGCTCTTGAAGAGCGGATGATTCTGCAGTTCTTGTGAAAGATTCATCTCCGATGAGCACATCGATCCAGCCGGACTTATTGTGGGGCTCGTATCGAGGTGATTATTATAAACAGGAGCACTATTCGCATAGTTAGAAAAACCATTCTGTTGAATTTTCGAATTCGAACTTGACATGGCTAGTGGTTTGCGAATAGCAGTGGCCGCTCCGCTGATCACATCTGGCGTGGCGTAGGCGAAACCACTTCGCTTATTGAAGATCGGCGAGCTTGGCGCCGAATGTGGACCAGCCTTTCTGCCACTTAGGCCATCAATACCATCGTGATGTGAGCTCGATACGTGCGATTGAAAATTTGTATTCGGTGGTGTTATGTCACGGAATTTTGACTTGAGATCTTTGTAAGCTGTCTTCACTCCACGAGAGCCCTCTTTTACCTACAACAAAAAGACAATTGTATTATATTAGTATTTCAATATTTAAAAATTTATTTTCTAACTTCTACTGTGAGTATATAAGGCAAAATAAAATTTAAAAACTGTTAAACTTAAACTAAAACAACGAAAAAATAATAACACCACTCACCGATTTCACAGCAGATTTAACAGCTGGATTAGTCTGTAAAATAACAACAACAACCCAAATGAGATAAATCAATGAATTTTGTTATAAAAGCTTTATATGAATGAGAGAATATATACATACATAATATTTGTAGTGAAATAATTTATTTAATATATACAATTTTTTCCAAATCAATGTATTATGAACAATTTCAGAGAATGTTTTGCAGTTAAATTTTATATTTTATAAAAAAGAAATGATAGTGAATTACGAACTAATACCTGGCTAAATTTGAGTAAGGCGTGCTGCGGGAGGGCTTGAACTATTTCCAAGCAAAAAGACACAATTAACTTACATAATATAAAAAATAGGAAGAAAGTAAAAAGAATAGTGGCATGTCCGTTAGCTTCAAATAGGAATTTTGATTAAACGAATGTAGCGGTTTCATGATCTGTGTGAAATTTATTATGTTTGTTTTTCTTTTAAAAAAAATTCGTTTGGACAGTAAAACGAAGTTGTGCAGAACTTAAAAAATGTGTTTTACTAAAAAATTGTATTTTGCATTTTTTCGATCGCATAGCCTAGGAATGACAAAGAATTAAAAAAAAAAAAGTGTATATGAGACATGATAGAGGAAATCAAAATTGATTGTTTGAGCATAAAGGATTTCGTTTACAGTGATAGTTTTGTGGGAAACTAATTGGGGGATCTATTTTACTCCATAAATAAATGAATATAAATTGTTCTACATAAATATACAGCTGTTCGTTTTTTACATTGATTGCTCTATTTCTACAACAACACAAAGTGCAATTACTCTAAAGCAAAAAAGGAAGTGAACTAAGCCCAAAAAGAAAGTAAGATAAAAAGTCTACAAGAATACATAAATATAAATAATGTAAGGGACCAAACATAATTTTAACATTTACCAATAGTTATGGCCATTTTAATTTCAACTAAAAAAAATGTTTGTTTCCATTTTGTTACAAAAATAAGCAGGGAACGTTAAAACAACGGTGAATTAAATTAACAAAAAAAAAATCAACCATAATCACTTTGAATTTATGTGTGTTTCGTTGTGGAATGAACTGTGTAATCATTCTAAAAAATTATATTTTTTTCTACAAGTCTTGCATTGCTTATTGTGGGCACCACCAAACTGAAAAAAATATGAATTTACAAATTAAAATAAAAAATAATCTAGACATGATTTAATAAAAGATAGGTTTTGCTTGAAAGAAATTTAAAGAAACAAAATTGTTTAAGCTTTAGTCTCGTTTCACACATATTTGGTTTCATTCGGTTCGATCTGTATTCGGTTCAATTTTGGTTACCGTCTCTGCCTCTTCACACACACAGACACTTCATATTCGGTTTGTTCTCACTAATAATTAAAATAAAATAAAATGTATTGAAAAAAAAAAGAAAAAACTTCAGAAACACAGCAGTTATACGAATACATGCAGTTTTGAAACCGAATCAAACCGATTCGTGTGGAAAGATCATTCGGTGCTACGCGGTCTCTATTAGGTTTATATTCTTGCCGTTTTATCGTTTCACACATATCAAGCACAGCCGAATAGAAACCGAATACAGATAGACGAATGAAACCAAATATGTGTGGAACAAACCTAATATGAAAGCAAACAAAATAACAAACTAAAAGGCCTATTTTGTGTCAATTTGTGATTATTTCTTTTGTACGACAAATAATGATATTTTTTGTTTGCAGCTTACCGCTTTTAGTTTCTTCATCCATATTGTTCTTAACAAAAGCTTAAAAAAAATATTCAATACAGGTTTTATTTGATTTGAAAAGGTCAACATCATTGAAGATAACAAAAAAAAGAAACTGTCAACAATTATGCGAAATTTTGAATTAACAAACCAATTGAGTTATTTAAGTTAATCAGATTATACTAAGAAAATTACTCAAGCTTTAAGATTTATTTGAGAAAGAAAACCTATATAAATACATTCCAATTAAGGCTTGTATATTTTATTTATATTTATATTAAACCCTTTTTTGGAGCAATCATAGCAATAATCATTCAGGAGAGTTCACCCCTTATGGATCCCAAACAAAGATGGAGCTTATATTATAAGTAAGCAACTGGCGTGGATTTGTATAATATTTTTCGCGAATCATAAAATACGGATCTTTGTCCATCTAATTCATTTAAATGAAAACAAATATATTTTCTGTATATTTTTTTGTATATTTAAACAAAAAATACAAAACCAATAGGAGCGACCACCCCAGGATGACTTCAGGGATCGCAAAACAATTATTTTTCGAAGAGTTTAATTTCTTCGCCTCTTTGGGAAGAACAAATCGGCATTTTAATAATATAAATGTAAAAGTATTTCTGTTTATTCCTCCTTATATACGAAAATACTGATATGATTGCAATGACAATTTGTGGTGCGAGAGGAGAATGGACATAGGCCAATTTTGTTTAAAAATCCGTAGCGAAAACCAATTAAAATGCAAAACAAAAGGAATTATAAGAAAATGATGAAGCGGCACGTGACATGTTGAACTAACAGGTGGACATAATAGTCACTGGGAGCTGGATGGAGTTGATAGGTACTATAGGGTAAGTTATGGATTCGCAAAAAAAATCGAACTCGAGATAATAATTTTCCCTAACATTACGATGATAGGAAAGGCAAAAAAAGTGGGTCCCGCAAATTCTCTCTGTCTGTCCACGCCCGTACAGCCTAAACGTTTAGAGGGATTTTCTTCAAACTTGGTATATAGTATTTTTTGACTTTTGACGTTTTTTAAAAAAATTTTTTTTTAGACCAAAAATAACGGTACCTGTCATACCATTTTTTCCCCAAAAAGGAAAATAATATTTTTCTCAAAATCGGGTCAGTGGATTTTGTTAAAAAAAAATTCAAACAAATTGAATAAGGAAATGTTACTTTGATGGCTTTGCCTTCTCTCTTATATTTAAAGAATTTGCTAATAATAGTTATGATCAAAATTTTCATTTTTTTTATGGCAAAACTCCCAAAAAACTAAATACTTTGAAAACGACTTGGTCAATATTTTCAAAACTAGGTGTAATATAGCTTTTTATTATTTTGTAGAATACTTGAAAAAATCATCTTTCTAAATTCAAAAATAACGGTACCTTCCATACAAATGTTGAAAAACCGTTAAGAAAAAATTCTTTTCTCTCGAAAACGACTCCAAGAATTTTGATAAAAAGGTATGGTGAATATTTTGATGAAAACAAATTTTACCAATAACGGTTAATAACGGTACCCATCATAGAACCGATTTTTTTGTTTTCAAATTTGTCGTTTACGGCTGCTCCGAATTTTTGGATTTAAAAAAAAAAATATTGAAATGTTTTTTTTTTGAAAATTCAGTATCTTGAAAACGGACTAATGAATTTTTTTTTATTTTGTGTAAAACTATATTTTATTAAATACTAAATGTTGGCATACTAGATTTTATTTTTGAAAATGAGCGAACCATAAATTCATATTTATTAAACTAATCAGATGGCATACTTCATTTTGAGCTCTTCCTCTTACTCTCAACGCCATTAAAATAATAAATTTATTTTTTTAATGTTGCATCCAATTAAATCAAAGCCAAGACGATACGAAGTTGTTTTGGTTTGTGACAGACCATTTTTCGTCCAATTGAGAAAATATTAATTAAATCAAAGCCAAGACGATACGAAGTTGTTTTGGTTTGTGACAGACCATTTTTCGTCCAATTGAGAAAATATTGTATTTAATACTTTAAGTTTAAGGAAGCAAATTATTTATAATCCTAATGAAACCGGTGAAAAGTTCTTTCATAATCTGCTCCAGAAAATATACGTTAAGACAAAAGTGTTGCAGTAGGTCAACGAGCGGTGTATTCAATTATTAAGTTATACTTAAACATTGCTTCAGAAAAAAAGCACTTTGCTTAAGAAAAAAAAAAAATACTTTGCTTTCAAAAACTGCGCATGTGGGCGAATGCCCACTTTGCCTCTTATAACTTTCCGATTAAATAAATAAATGTTTAAAGGCGTGAGGGCCTGTTTCAGAGTCACATGGTTGATACTTAAGTGCGCAGTATAGGATAAAAAAGATCCATTTCCACAGTGCGCACTTGCCCGAATAAGTTGCCCTAAAGTCGCCAATTTTGGTCACTTAAGTGTCACTAACTCAGGCTGCCAAAATGTCCATAAATTATCAATTTGAAAACTTAAACGCAACTTATGCCGGTAAGCGTACACCGTTAAACTACTCACCATAAATATGAGAGTCAAAATGTTCAACGATACTAAGGCAGGTAAATATGCCGCTGCACTTTTGAAAATCGAAGATGGTCGGATTTCATGATACCTAAAAAATTTCCTTTAGTAACGAATTATGAAAAAAAAAAATGCGAAGCACGGGTCAGCTAGTATTTACTATGTTTTACGATAGAGGTTTGGAAAATGTTAAAAAAGAGTTACTCATTTTTTTGTTTAAATTATTTTACCGTTTGAATGAAAATTTTAATGACGTTCCTCCGCATATTACTTTAAGGATAGATATTTTTCAAAATTCAGCTATTTCGGACATAAACTATTATATTTATTTATAACATTCTTTTGCTAAATTTTTGCAAAAGCTCTGTATCCCCGATCATCTACACTAGGTTCGACTTAGAATTATGTTCCCTTGGGTCCAAGGACAAAGCCAGAATTCTTTTAGATTTTTAATATTATATTTAGGGGTCGGGAGCACCGGTTGAATGCAGACTACTAAATTCAGTTTTATTATTTAATGAACCCACTTTTATATATATTTCTTAACACACAATAGTGTCAATTTGAAGACAAAATCAAAACTGACCTTTGAATGCAAATAGAAAAAACCTGTCTTCAGTCCAGATATATTTAAGCTAGAATAATTTGTATGCTTGAATTGTAATTATAATTGAATTGTATTACAAAAGAATGAAACAGTAAATCTATCGAAAAACAAATTATGTACTTCGATCTCAATTAATGCGAAACCTATTCTAGACGGAGCTGGATGCAGTGTTGAAAACCTCACTCTCGTCATGGAATTTTTGATCGGGGTAGCAAAAGAAAAATCCCCATCGCCAAAATGCAGACTGGAAGACATAAGCGGGGGTGGGGGTCAAACTTGCAATTTTTTTTTGAAAAATAACTCTCTCCAGCAAAGCTGAAAATTGGCTGAATTTGATGAAGAGGGCGTGAAGGGAAGATTTCAAAAAATCTAAAAATTTACCTGCCTTCTGGCGATCGGAATTTTCCTTTTCCTATCCCTATCCCACAAATTCCCGAAAACAAAATTCCATTCCGCGAGCGAGGTTGTCAACTCTTCAGCCAGCTCTTAGACTATTCGAAAATGCAGAAATACTAATTATTTTAATTTAATTAAAATTATTTTCAGAAATCACAAGCAAATTAAACACAAGTAAATAGTTAAAAGAAAGTAACTGTAAACCAAGCCGGGACACATGCCTAAATAGTAAAAAATCGAAGACATCGCATGCTCTGGAATGTACTTGAAATTTAAAGCGTTGCAAATAAAATAAACCATCATAGTTCTTAAAAAGCATAGCTAATTAAAATAGATACATAATTAATCAAATTCATTTAATTTTGTTTGTTCACACTAAGCAAACACATTACCAATTAAAAGCAATTAAGCTGATAAATATTGTGTTTTTTTATTTAACTCACCCTATCTTTGACATTTTTTAAGAAGTAATAATTTCTCCCCCGTTTCTTTATCTTCTCCGAATACCTCACAGTTTCCAATTCAAATTCATCAGAGAATCCTAAGCCAGTATTGAGCATTTGCAATCGTTCGTCAATGAACTGCTGGAATATTTGTAAATCCATTACTTTGCCTAAGAACGGCCTTAAATGATGTGGCCTTGTTTCGATAAAACGATCTCTATTAAAAGTTTTCTTATCGCCAAATTCTACAGCATCTCTCCAGCCTCCGATTAATTGCACTAAAACTCCCAGGAATATCTTTGAAACACGATCGTTAATATGTTCGTGTGAATTGCTATTATTTAAGTGTTTCTTTATATGCGAGACTATCTCTGGTGGCATTTCGTGCACATCATCGAATGGGCTCTCGAAAATTTTTGTATCACAGTTGAACGTCGCAACTTCACCCAGTTCTTCTGGTGTCATCTAATGGAAGAATATAAAAATTAGCATTTTTTTTTTGTTTTATGGTCGTTAAATCAAGTTTAGCCTTACAGTTTGAAGTACAGCCTCAGGTACACCAATTAAATAGGGCATCGGAGCACTTAAGATATCCTTGAGTTTCATTGGAAGAAGTGGAATGAAAATATGTTGCCATACCATTGGATAGAGAAAGGCATTGGCTGCTTGGATGCAAGACGACAATTTATCCAAGCTCCGTGATGTAAAAATTATTCTACGTTCCGCTAACATAGAAGCGAATACTGATATCATGTTCTTTGGAGTCGCAAAGTTATAATAGAGACTTAAATTGTGCTGTTTTTGGATGAATGCATTTTTAAAACTGTTTTTATATATGTATTATTAAAATCTATCTTACATTATCGGGAATACTTGGTAGTTTAAACTGCAATGGTCTTTGGAAAATGAAATTCTGTAAAACAAAATAGAATATGAATATATTAATTATTGATTGTAAGGAATAGAAGTGTTATTCATACATCCTGTCCGCCATTGTAGAATATACTCAAAGTACCGCCAAGATCTGGAACACCACTGTTATAAGCTTCAGAAAGAAATGTTTGGAAATTGGAATTATTGAGTCGACGCAGGGTTACCAGGACTCCCATAAGCTTAAGGAACGTATCATGCCATGGCAGGTAGGTGATAATTATCATAGCTGTTTCTGTTTTTGGATCATGGCGACAAAAGCCAAAACGCCATTTGGAATCTTCACTCGTTAGCACAAATGAGTAACTTTCAACAGATTCACTGAAAATAAAAGAAGGCAAATAATTGTATGAAGATCAATATAATCAAAAGTAAGTACTTTTCACAAATTTAATAAGTGTCCCCTATTGGGGTAGTCGATCAGCAGATCAAGGTTCCTTGACTCTGAAAGAGTCCTCATTTATTTTGACAGTGAGACTTCTGAACTCTCATTTTCCTGAACAAACAATTATATTCGTCAGAATCTGCAGTTCATCGACAGAACTGATTTATCATTATGTTAATTTTTTTTTATCAAGCATTCATCAGAAGTGTTGACGAATAATGATAAATGAGTTGGAAGTAGCATTAAAAATAAAACAAACAAAAAACGACGAACAATTTTTAACTAGATTTTTTAAACAATTGAAATCGAAGCCAGTAATCATATACCGTAACCACATACCGCAATATTCAGACAATTTTCGTCGATAACAAGTGATATGTTTACAATTATTCGTCTACATAATGTTTGTTGTGTTGTGAAATTTCAAGAAACCACACCAAAAAGTCAAATAAACATTCTGAATGAGATCACACGAAGAAAACGTCATTATAATTTAAAACAAATAGTTTAAGATAACAATATATATACGATAGTAGGGCGCCGCTTCTGTTGAAATGCTTATGTATATAGGTAGTATGTTTTAATTTGAATATATGAGAAGTTAGTTTTCAACGTAGAAAAATCTTCCCACCTACTTTGAAGCCCAGCTCCCTGCCCAATTTCATATCGACTTGACCGCCAACTTCTCTACAGTTTTTTTTTATGTATTTCAACTTAAACACTTGGAAGAAAAATTGAAAGAAGCAAACAAAGCGAAAAAACTGCAGCTGAAAAGGTATTCTAAACAAAATGAATATTGCGGCAAGTACCAATTATAAGGTTTTCAAAGCTGTTGTCAGATCGATTATGTGTAATGCATCGCAGATATGGGGTATTCTCCAGTTTGAAGAAGTGGAAAAGTTATTGCGTTACTTCATCAAGAAAATATTTAGACTTCCCGAATGTACACATATATACATGCTTCATTTGGGAAATGGACTACCGCCGCTTTATATTTGTACGTTAAAAATGCATTTCTTTTATATCCTTAATCCCGGGACACACAGGACGCGGTCTGACGGTGCGGTCGACATTTTTGACCGTTGCGTTCTTTGTCTTGTGTAGGATCACTTGTTGATGTTCAAACAGAACGCGGACAAGTCAAGCGGACCAAACGTCAAAACAAACCTATGAAAACAGCTGCATGCGGGATTATTATTTTGTATTGATTTTGGTAATTCTGTTTAATTTATTTTTATTCGTTTTCTTTTTCAATTTTAAGATAAATTAAAAAGAAATTAATATGTGTGACATTGAAGTAATGATCGAATCAGTTCGAACAAACATATTCATATATGATTGCAAGCACCCAGAGTATAAATTTGTTGCTAAAAAGACGAAGACATGGGGAAGAAATAGCTTCTTTTTTGGTTTAACTCATGATCGAATCAGTTCGAACAAACATATTCATATATGATTGCAGGCACCCAGATTATAAATTTGTTGCTAAAAAGACGAAGACATGGGGAAGAAATAGCTTCTTTTTTGGTTTAACTCATGAACCCATTTTCGTATTTTTCTGGTTGCAAGTGTAAGCAGAAGAAGCACTTCATATTCGTCAGAACTGCTGCTGCTGCTATATTTTTGTTTTAATTATACTGCTGCACTCCGACCAACTGATCAACAGAAAAACACATACGAAACTAGAACGCCGAAAGCTGACCGCGTTCTGTCTAACATTATAGAACGCGGCGGCCAACGTCTCGTTCTGACCGTACCGCCAGACCGCCTCCTGTATGTCCCGGGCTTTAAAGTAGTAAAACTGCCAGACCAGCGACTACCAACAATTGTAGCAAAGCATATAATGAGTCTAAGTCAACTGTTTTTCAAAGATTGGTTGAGATTGGGAGATCAACATAGTATAGAAGTTGTGGGATAAAGCCAGGATTCGAGAGCTAATCTAAAAAAAAATAATTGTTTATATATGGATGATTCTCCAATAAAAGCTACTTTTCGTGGTCTCGACCAAAAATTGTTGCACAAATTAAAAAAAAACTTATTTATTTTGAAGTCAATACCAGCGCAAGCAACGTTTCTAACTGGTCCATTTCTAAATTTAAAATATTTGCAGATATGTAATAAAAAATAATTGTTTTTATGGTTCAAATGTCATTTCCCTCGCGTGTCTCCTCCTTGTTTCGCCGCGGAAAAATGCAATTTGTGTTTGTTTTTAAATGAATAAATTATAATTTGACTGAGTTCCAGGATTAAGAATATGTAGTAAAATACAACTTCCCTAAAAATTAAATTAGTTATTTGAAACAATTGAAATGTATTTGCATCATTTCCATAAAAAAAATGTTAAATGCTTATAAATTCAAATTAACGGGCGTCAATTTATATGATTAAGACTAAATGAAGAAAATCATTCCAGTTTTCTTTGAAATACATTCAATTAAGTGGGTGAGACGTCAGTTTCGTGTGTAATTTTAAAATAAGTGGTTGTGTTCGTCACGTGTTTCATCAATTTCGTCATTTCCGTAGGTGCATATAATTTTAGTAAGTGATAGTAAAAAAAATATTTTGTAACATTCTTGTGAAGTTATGTTGCAAAAAAATATTCATTTCCTTCGCGTCATTTCCGTCGTTTTTATTGGGTTACGGCAATGAGAAAATGGTTACGGAAATGGCTTTAGATATGCTTTTTCTTTAACAAATTATGAATTTATTGCAAATCATTAAAATGTTTGTGCATGTATTTAAAACCCCTAAAAGGCAATGGCAGACCGTAAATCTAAGGTATGTGGTGAAGCGAAAAAAGTGGGTCTCGCAATTCTGTCTGTCTGTCCGTCTGTTTTCTTCAAACTTTGGACTTAAGCTTACTATGTTCCCTAGAGGGGAAATAGATTTTTTTTTAACTCAAAAAATAAGGGTACCTGTCATACAACCAATACACAAAAATTGATTTATTTCAAAAACGGCTCTAAAGCTTTCGAAAAAAAAATACGAGGTACTAAAATTAGTAATAATAAATAAATATTTTGTTAGAAAAACAAAATGTTTGTAACGGTTATTAACGGTACCTGTCATACAACCGATTTTTTGGTTATCAAATTTCTCGTTAACTACTACACCGATTTCAACCAAAATTTTTATACAAAAGGTCGCTTACAATTTTAACAAATTTTCGAAAAAAATAAGTTTTGGATTTTTAAACAAATATTGAATTTTTTTTTTAAATTCAATATCTTGAAAACGGGATAATGATTTTTTTTTTTTTAATTTTGTGAAAAATTAAATCTTATTAAATATGTAAAGTTGGCATACCAAATTTTATTTTTAAAAAATGTTCAAGATTTTTTATATATAAAAAATTAATTTAAAAAAAAACCGCTCTAACAATTTTTGAATTTTGTTTTCATAAATTCATATTTATTAAAAAAATCAGATGTCATACTTTTTTTTGAGCTCTATCTGTTTAAGCTATTAAAATAACTAATTTATAATAATTTATAGTAATCATTTATATTTTAAATTGTTTTTAAAACTTTTTTTTAAAAGTATATCATAATGTTATGGAACCAATAAATAATGTACATTGTCTATTTCAAGCTACGTTAAAGTTGTCAGCTACGAGAGCAAGTTTTGTGCGATCCAGTCGTGTCCATTTTTTTTTTTTTTTTTTTCTTAAATGTAAGTAAGTGAAGTTTTGGGTGCTAAAAAGGAGCTTTTAACAAAGAATCACCATATACAATTTGTTGCCCATATCCAAGAATAAAATATGGTATACCAACTTTTAGTATTTATTAAAATTCAATTTTTTACAAAAGAAACGAAACTTTCCCGTTTTCAAGATATTGAATTTTCAAAAAAAGAAATCAATATTTTTTTAAAAATACAAAAATTATTTTTTTCGAAAATTTGTATATGCAAAATTGTTTGCATTGGGAAGGAGCTCTTGTATAACAATTTTGGTTGAAATCGGTAAAGCCGTTAACGAAAAATTTGAAAACCTAAAAATCGGTTCTATGACAGGTAACCTTTATAACCGTTGTTGGTAAATTTTGTACTATCAAAATATTAACTTTATACCTTTAATTCTAATATAATAAGTAAACACACATCTTATTATCAAAATTCTTGGAGGCTTTTTGAAAAAGGTACCGTTATTTATGAATTTAGAAACATGATTTTTTTAAGTATTCTACAAAATAATAAAATTTTTTTTAAAAATATTGACAAAGTCATTTTTAAAATATTTAGTTTTCAAAAAAAAAATTTTTTAATTTCCAAATTTTTGAGGGCGTTATTTTTGGTCCTAGAAAAATTAAAAAACTTGTGGGCATATAAGTCAAAAAACAATATGTACCAAGTAAAATGAGGGATATAATTTCAAAGCTCTTCTATTCCACTTTGTTTCATAGATGAGTTAATAGTCTAAGAGCCGACAGCAAATTTTGGGAGTGGATGTATAACCAAATTCTAAGTATGAGGGTTTATAGGTGCATATTTTGTGATATCAAAATTAAAAGTCTGGCAGGTTTTTTCTCAGACTTTGGTCGGGGTGGGGGTTGAAAAAAATGTATTTTCTAAATTTATTATTTGGGGTATTAACCCTTCAATATTAAAAAAATACTTTGTAATGCTCTGTCATTTTCTCTAAGTCCAGTCCAAAAGTGATCCGACTAATAGAACTAATTGAAGATATAAGCT
Organism: Melangyna quadrimaculata; assembly: GCA_949320155.1. Taxonomy (NCBI): domain Eukaryota; kingdom Metazoa; phylum Arthropoda; class Insecta; order Diptera; family Syrphidae; genus Melangyna; species Melangyna quadrimaculata. The sequence goes on from OX439485.1 coordinate 24,887,983, forward strand.
TTACAACCCTTAATCGACTTTTTTTTTTGAGACTTTGTTTTGTTGGTTTTTTGCGTTTTATAAATTTCCAAGAAAAACCCGATAAGGTTTGCTTAGAAAGCTTATATTTTGAATTCTATCAGTCCGATCAACAAGATTAAAGTGTTTGGACTTTGGTTAAATGACAGAGCATCATTTTTCAAAATTGAATTGAAGCGATAATATCCCTGATAACAAATTTAGAAAATCTAAGCTGGGAAAAAACCTGTAAGACTTTTGAATTCGATATCACAAAATATGCACTTATAAATCCTCATACTCAGATTTTGGTTATACACCCACTCCCAAGATCGGCTCTTGTACTATAAGTATGAGGAAGTTTTCTTTGAAAAGGCCCTCATCTACTTTTAGCTAAATCTTCTTCGGTGATTTTCTTAGGTAATTGTCTGACTTGCGTTTTAGTAATTTAGGAATATGTTAAATGGGTTGTAGCTTTAGGGTACATTTTAGCAAAATTCTTGGTCTTAGGCAGAATTTCTATTCTGCGTACATTGTGCAATACAGGCCAGCTGTTTTGGCACTGAGTGAAACACTAATATGTCAAAATTCTGATCATTCGGAATTTAACCTATATGGGTATAGCTTAGTGCCTCTATTCTTTGCTCACCACCGTCTCGCTATTTACATAAGAAATGATGTTGCGTACCAACTTCTACCACAAACCATGTGCTCAAACACACATTTTAACTTCATGTGGTTCAAATTTTCGGTCAATAAGCACATAATTCATTCCTGTTTTGTTTATCGGAGCCCAAATCTGGATAGAAATTTAACTTTTAACGAATTTGATGCTCTGTCCGACTCCATCTAAATAATTGTTGCCCTTTATCCTCACACTGAAATCGTCATTGCGGTCCATTTCAATGTACACAATTCTAGTTGGCTTTTCAGGCCAGACAAAACTAGAAGGAAGGTATGTTGAGCTCTTCGCTGAGTTAAACCAACTAACTCAGCTTGTTGGACAAGCCAAATCGAATACCGGACGTTGCAGGTCGATCCGCCAACACTCTAGACTTGATTTTTTACCTCTGATCCTAATAAATACACAATTAGTGTATATGGGTGATTCTCTGTTAAAAGCCTTTTTAGCACCCAAAATCTCCCGTACCTAAATTTAAGAAAAAATTATTTGTTGTTATAAATTATGGAATAAATTAATGATTTAAAGTGAGGGCACTTGAATTTATGCGTTTTTGAGAATTTGGGCTTGATACGGAAATGACACCTTCGATACGGAAATGATAATGTACATTTTCCTTTTAAAATATTCCTTGTAACAAGGGCTGTGTGATTCAGGATGCATTTAAAAGACTTACGGTATTACAGGAATTTATTTAAAATTATTAAAATCTAAATTAAATCGATTTACGGAAATGTTTGTGTGGTACGGAAATGACATTTAACTAGTAAAGATAAATAATTTGTTACGTTTTCGCTTTCCCACCTATCTTAGTTTTACGGTCTGCGATTGCCTTTTAGGGGTTTTAAGTGCATGTACAAAAGTTTTAATGATTTGCATTAAATTCATGATTTTTTAAAGAAAAAAACACATCTAAAGTCATTTCCGTAACCATTTTCTCATCGCCGTAACCCAATAAAGGCGACGGAAATGAGGAAAATCGATGTTTTTTAACTTTTTAGACAAGAAAAATAGAAAATATATATTTTTTTTTAATTTTGTATAACTAACTGCCACATAACTTCACAAGACTGTTACAAAATATTTTTTTTTTATTATCACTTACTAAAATTATATGTACCTACGGAAATGACGAAATTGATGAAACACGTGACGAACACAACCACTTATTTTAAAATTACACACAAAACTGACGTCTCACCCACTTAATTGAATGTATTTCAAAGAAATCTGGAATGATTTTCTTCATTTAGTCTTAATCCTTTAAACTAACGGCCGTTAATTTGAATTTATAAGCATTTAACATTTGTTTACGGAAATGATGCAAATACATGGAGACACATGTTTGAAAGTTTGTAAGTTATTTGTTTCAAATAAATAAATTTAATTTTTTGGGAAGTTATATTTAACTACATATTCTTAATCCTGGAACTCAGTCAAATTAAAATTTATGCATTTAAAAACAAACAAAAAATCCATATTTCCGCGCTGAAACAACGAGGAGACACGCGACGGAAATGACATTTGGACCATAAAAACAATTATTTTTTTATTACATTTCTGCAAATATTTAAAATTTAGAAGTGGCCCAGTAAGAAACGTTGCTTGCGCTGTTATTGACCTCAAAACAAATTAGTTTTTTTAAATTGTTGAACCATTTTTGGTCGGGGCCACGAAAAGGAGCTTTTAGTGGAGAATCACCCATATCGCAATCTAGGCACATTAGACCATATCATATCTACTAGTGTATCATCGCCTCTAGGAATATCAGACCATATGTCATATCTGCTAATTTCTCGTGCCAACAAAACTCAGTTAAAGAGAAAGCACCAACGAGAACCGTTCGGCAATACGAGAAAGCCAACTGGGACGGTCTCAACGGTTTCTTCATAAACTTTAACTGGTCACTATGCTTCCTCGATAGTGACGTAGACTCCAGCGCAGATATGATCACAAACCTAATTCTTTGTGGAATGAGAAATTTGATCCCGAATAGGGTGAAATCTATCAAACCGAAAGAAAACTCATGGTTTGATTCGAGTTGTAAAGAGGTTAATAGGGTTAGAGAAGTAAGTTTCCGATGTTACAAAGCCCACCCTACTGAGGAAAACCGGAAAAAGTTTCAACAAACAAGAAAGACCGGTATTGTTCATATTCGACGAACCAAATTTTTGCATGACCAAAAATTAAGGCAAAAAACACTACAATGTCCCACAGGTAGTAAACATGTTTGGTCATTTGCAAAGAACATACGAAATGCTACTTCATCGTCCTACGTTCGTCTTTAACAGCACAGTTTGCTGTTAATTCGATTCTGTCAGAAAGTGTTATGACTCCTCCTGTACTTGAGAGTGCAAACGATTTTATGGGACGAATCTTCTTTCGCACTCGTGCAGTTGCTAGAGTTTTTAAAGATCTCGATGGACACAAATCCGATGGCCCGATTAGTATCCCTCCCATTGTTCTGAATAGGTGTTCTTCAACGCTGGCAAAACCACTGCGTAAGCTTTTCCATCTGTCCTACTCTACTGGTCTCTTTCCGAGTTGATGGAAAACAGCATTTGTCCAGCCTGCCCCAAAAAAAGGTGTATCTTCTTCACGGGACTTACGTCCCTTCTTTCCAAGGTCATGGAGATGCTGATTAATTTCCAGCTCAAGAAATATCTAGAGGAACTAAAGCTTCTTAATGACCGGCAGTATGGTTTTCGCGGCAATCTGATGGTATATCTCACCGAACATAAGTGGAACAAATCTTTACATCGTTTTGGAGAAAATAAGATTATTGCGCCTGATATTTCAAAAGCGTTTGATAGAGTTTGGCATCAGGCTGTCTTATCGAAAATGCGCACATTTGGAATTGATACAATCCAATACAAGTCGTGTTGGATGCTTTTAAGTCTGAAATTCACAAAATAAATGCTGGTGTGCCCCAGAACTCCGTTTTGTCTCCGATCTCTTCCTTATATTCATGCTGTCTGAAACTTCTAATCCATTAAACTCTTTCACTGACGAAAGGTGTAGGTACCCTCATAGTCGATTTTAGATTCACATCCATGTCCTTCGGATGTGGAACTTGAACGGCAGCGTATGATAAGCTCATTAAATTCTGATCTCGACAGCATTGTCCAATGGGGAATCAAAAACCGCGTAGAATTTAATGTTTTAAAAACCCACTAATGACTCCTGTCGTTAAAGCGAAACCCACCCCCAATGCCGCTATCTATGGCAGGCACTCGCATCGAGGAAACCGAACAGCTCTCAGTTCTCGGCATGTGTGTCACAGACCACCTTTTGTGGATTGACCACATATTTGTCGTCGCCAAAAATGCTGCTAAGTTTTTAGGTTTTCTCCGTAGATGCAAGAAATGTCTCTCCCTTTCTGATCTGGCGTGATTAACAAAGCCTTTGTTCGTCCAAAACTTCAGTATAATTCACATATATGGGCAGGTGCTCCTTTTACTTAGCTAAACTTGTTGATAGGTGATAGAACAATTACGGCAAAAATAGCATCCCTCGAACACCGCCGCAATGTCACCTGTCTCTCACTGTTCTATCGCTATTTTTATGAACAGTGTTCGAGTGAAATAGTCAGTTGCATTCCTCCCCTTAAACAATTCAGCCGTAATACTCGCGCTTTTAGGAATGCTCATCAGTTTACCCTTGAGCCCAACTTCGGACATACCGTTAGATATAGAGATTCTTTCTTTAGTCGCACAACAAAAATGTGCGAATGCTTTACCTGGCCCTATTTCAATTCAACAAAATTCCACAAACATTGGTAAAATATTTTTCTAATAATCATTTTGTCTTATAACAATTTTTTCTTAAACTTCTACTTTCCCATTTTCGACTTTTAAACCTTCATATCTCGGTTCTTAGATTTTTCTAAATTGTTTGTCTAACCTACAACTTTGTCTTTATTTAGATATTTTATATACCTATCTACTATAAAATAAATTATTTGTCTAAATTCACTCTGTTTAGAATACAGCAAAAACCAAGTTCATTCTTTAAATCAACATGGCGAAAACCCTGTAAGTGGTTGATGGTAAAAAACTTGGATTTAAGCTTTTTAATTAGTTCTCTTACGATGGCAAACAAAATTTTTACCCCAATGACGTATAAAATTCCCATATAAATCATGACTTAACATAGCTACAGAAATTTGCTCAAATAATCTGTTATGAATTAATCGTCTGCAGAGTTTAAAACTTACAGATCGAAAACTCCATCTGACAACTTACCACCACTACTTGTAAATGAATCAGCTTTCGACGTGATACCAAAACTATACCTACAAACAAACATGATCTTCTACAAAAGGGGCATTTTATTACGCCAAACTAGGTACTCAGTTTCCACCTATGACCAACATTCGAATATAAATGTTATGTCTGATCACTTGTCTTTATCTTGGGAGTCAATATTAGTCATCGGAAATATCATCATTGTTTGGTTGCTAAAATTATCACTAGCACTTTTAAGTGCCTCCGAGAAAACAAGAGATGATAAAATAAATTTGCCAAAACCAGTTGACAGCTCAAATAATATTCGAGCGTTTTGTGGAACAGGGAAATAGCATGGAATATGAGTATAAGAAAACATTGAAATTAATTTCTCCAAGGTCAGGTGAAGTAATGCAAGCAAAAACATATTTCTTCAAACTGAACAAAAATATATATACCTATGTCGAAAGGCTATATACCTACATAACAATTTTTTTTTTTTATAACTTGTTATGATTTTTTTTTTTGTATTAATAAATTTTATTAGAAAGATTGGATTAATTTACATAGATTCCGCCAAACACTTTGTGTAATATACAAACAATAGAATTTTCTAGCTTTTATCGTCAATTTGCTTCTAGGTGTGGTTTTCATTTTCTCACCAACACCAACCCTCCCTCACTCCCTCTATTCAGTGTTTGCTGCTTTTTTTCAAGTACCTATACATTTTGATGAGGGAGAACCGTGAAGTAATTCTAATTCTATTCTATCAATAAAAGGCATGAAGGAATGTAATTAATTGAAGAAGCAACAGAGACAATCCTGTCAATGACCAACAAAATTACCCAGACCCAGATGCAGCCGCAACAAGATAATAAAACAAAATTATACAAAAACTTGTTGTGCGTATTCCAGACGGTGGTATGGGGGGTAATATTTTTGTATATGAGAATAGGAAACGGAAACTTAGATTGCGTAGTTCATACTTGTGTTCCGTCAGTGGTCGAGCACTGGGCTGACTTTATCTACATATGCTTGACCGATTCACTAGAAGGCTACAGAGAGGGGAGCATGCAAAAAAAGCAAGAACCAAAATAGAGATTGCATGCATTCTATCAATTATAAAGACAGAATTAAAAACGCGAAACGAGTTGGAAGTACGAGCATTGTGTGTGTCGAAAAATAGCTACTTACCTCTCGCAATCGCAGGGGTAAGCAAAATCTGGGATTTTCGAAATGATATGTTGATCGTTGAAGCTCTCCGGGAACGACTCGATGATTATGCCAGCGTTTTTCGACGAGGGATCCTTGACTCGTGTCACTTCGCACCAGAACTCGAATAATTTTTTCACATCCTCCCTAGAAAACAGATTATTTTATTTTTTCTTGGAAATTGATCAAGTATTAATCATTTCATTATTTGGAGCAGAATATTATCATCACTACCATCTCATATTATAATCTTGGATTCATTTTTCATTTAATTTGAACACATATTTTAAGGGTGGTGGCCTGGGCAAGATTTTTTTCTTTTTTTCTCATCAAAAAACTTACTTGATTCTTGAACTCATATTGCAAAGAAGGAGGAGGACGGACCTGATCGATGGGAAATATATTTGCTAATTTTTTTTTTCACAATTTCAACATTCTACGCACAATTTTTGTTGAGGGTAATAAAATTCACTTATTTCTGTGGATATTTTTAACACTTTTACTTTGATTGGAAAAATATAAATTCAGAAAAATGACGAAAACAGTGAAGTTAACTACGCACACTTTAACTTCTAGTCACGGTTCACGTAAAATTCAAGTATATTCAAGTGCCAAAAAAATTATTTAATTTGTGTGAAAGAAGAATTAAAGGGAAACGTCAAATTGTTTTTTTACGACAAAAAAATAAGGAAAATTGAAAGGAGAATCTAAAATAAAAACAGAGGGAGTGATGAAATTTGCAAAAATGGAAAGAAAACTTCAGAAGGGGATGTGTTGGTGAAGTTTGCAGAATATGTGAGCGTGACGTTAAGTGCCTCATTTTACGTTACGTTCTTTTAGTTTAAGTTAACGTAGTGATACGTGAAATAATTTAATGGTTCATGATTCTTCTACGTTGCCAATTGGCTCAGTCAAAAAATATTCATGCAACGAGATAATTTTCCGATTTGCAGAAAATTCTAAGTTCCCACAAAATGTTTACATTTCCGGGTGGCAATGGCACAGTGGATATAGTGTTTGACTGCTAACCTGGACGTGTGGGTTCGAGCCCCAGTCTAGGTAGCATTCTTTTCTATATTCCCCATGTTTCAACTGGATCCCACCCGTGGAATTTCATGAGATAATAATCATCTAAGGGGCCAGTTATAGCTATCATTGAAAACCATCATTGAAAAAGTTGGCTGTTGATTTTGAGACCCTTCGAAAGTTTAATCATTGAACATTTTAATGCAGAACTATAGCTTACGACTTCAAAATTATTTCTCCTTCAAAAAAAATTAATTTTGACCCATATCTTCCCCATAACGTTACTTTTAATTTTTCAATGATGAACTACCTAACCAATGATCATTGAAAAAATTAAAAGTTACGTTATGGGGAAGATATGAGTCAAAATGAATTTTTTTTGAAGGTGAAATAATTTAAAAATCGTAAGCTATATTTCTGCATTAAAATATTCAATGATTAAACTTTCGAAAGGTCTCAAAATCAACAGTTAACTTTTTCAATGATGGTTTTCAATGATAGCTATAACTGGCCCCTAATTCTCAATCCACTATGCCAACAAAAATCTTTCCTTTCCTTCTATTCCTTCTAACTCGTGCCGTGCATTGCATTTAAAAGACCTGAGGTCTTACAGGCATATAGTTAAAATTATATTGATTATATTATTAGGTGTGTTTTATTGCAAAAGCCATCCATAGTACGGTACGATTTTAAATGCATTACAAATACAATATCGCCAGTAGCTCTACAGACGATAAGAAGCTAAAGTAGAATCCTACTGTGGACAGATTTTTGGAGTTTATTCGAACCTCTATTCTACTTTAGAGTCTTAAGGCTTAACTACATAGGCCTAATTTTGTACAAAAGTACAAAAGTGAAAAATAAATATCTATTCTGAAGACACCTGCTTGCAAAAAAACAATGGAGAATTGTGCATGGTGGTTTAATTTATATGTCAGAACAATTTCCGTATATTTTATTGAAAACATGTTACTTTAGTGAGCATTTTAATTTCTCACTTTTGTACTTTTGTACAAAAGTAGGTCTATGTAGTTGAGGCTTTAACGGCTGTAGAGCTACAAGCGATGTTGTGTTTGTAATGCATGTAAAATCGTACTGTAATGGATGCCTTTTGCAATAAAACACGCCTATTATTATAACACCCTATTAAAAATACTTGCTTAAACGTGGGAAATCACCAACGTCACATTTGACTTATCACAGAGTACTAGCTATTTATTTATTTGCAATTTATTTAAACTCCATGAATATTTTTCCACTGTGTTTTCGTTAGCATTTCGTTGTCTTTTTGGAGACCGCAGGAAAATTCCATTTCGCATCAGCAGCGTACTAGGCTTTATGGGCGCATTTAATGCAAAAATTTGACAACTGCTGAAGATAGAGTACATACATAATTTTTGTCGTTGAACGCAAAATTATATGAAATGTCAGTTTTGTATGGAGCGCCTTTTTTTGTATAGAAAAGCTGTCAGCTGAATTTTCAGTTGGGGATTTCTTGCTGAAAACTCTGATGAAACGTATAACTAAACTTCACTAAACGTAACTGAATATCAGCTAACATTTTATGACAGCTGGCCAATCAGAACCTCTATCTGAAAATAAAGTACGGACAAATTTGATGCATTGAATGCGTCCTATATTTTTTGACAATTCGCAATGTATAACAGCCTTATCTGGCAGCCTCACTGAAAATTATGATCTTCTCCTTGGCTTTTCCACAGAATACCAAATTATGACCGCTTTAAGGCTCTCCCAAACCAACGCGAAACATTCGGTGCGGCGAAGAAACATTCGTCAGTCAAAATTAATTTACATGATGATAAATGAGAGTGCCCACACCAACGCGACGGAGAAACATTCGCCTTTCAAAATTTATTTACAGGATGATAAATGAGAGTGCCCACACCAACTGCGAATGTTTCTTCGCCGCACCGCATGTTTCGCATTGGTTTGGGACAGCCTTTATACAAAAACAAACTCACAAAAATTGTAGTTTTTCAAGCTGACAAATTTGTAATAATACAATCTAATCATATGATTTTAGGGTGCTTTTCAAAACTGAATAGACACATGTATCCTTTAGAAAGTTACAGCCTTAAGGCTTTACTACATAGGCCTACTTTTGTACAAAAGTACAAAAGTGAGAAATAAATATCTATTCTGCAGACACCCTCTTGCAAAAACACAATGGAAAATTTGGCATGGTGGTTTAATTTATGTGTCAGAACAATTTTCGTATGTTTTTTTGCAAGTATGTTTCTTTAGCGACCATTTTAATTTCTCACTTTTGTACTTGTAGCAAGTGCATAGTGCTATGCACTCTTTATAATGCCTCTGAACGCAAAATCCTTATTCATAAACTTATGCAACGTTGAATAGAGGCAACATAAGCTAAACGCGTTTGAAGGTTGTATAGTTAGTTAGTTAGTATCGGAATGTCACTTTGACTCACACACAACAAAAATGTAGATAGATATTAGGGGGGCGCTTATTTTTGTAATCTTTGAGGTGTTGAAATCTTACTATCAAAATATTTTTTAAAATTAGATACAACAATACAAAATGTTGGTTTTGTTAATTTATTGTACATTTTTTGTTGCGACATTGTTGAAATAAAATTAAGAATATTTTGTGTATACTTTATTTTATAGAATCTACTTAATTAATGTAAAAGATTTAAAGATTTTCCATCAAATCTTACAACTTTTGCAAATGCTCGACGGCATGCGTGATTTAAATAAAATTATACAAAGATTCACCTTCATCACTTTCACGGGAAAATACAAATAAATTTTAAGCATTACAAAATAAGCACCACCCTTTATTTTTCTCCTTAACAAAAACATCACGATGTGAGTGAATGGAACAATTCATGGAATAAATCAAAAACGACGTTTTTTTTGTTTTAAATATTTTTAATTTTATTTGCAAACATAAAACACCAACAAAGTAACTGGCTAATTATAATAATATTAAAAGAAATTAATAAAAAAACAAAAAGAATCCAATGGCCAGCAGAATTTCTTCCATTGATTTTTCACACATCGCACACACAGCTGGGTCTCTTTAGAGGTCTCCTTTGTCAGTTTTGAAAGTAAAACGTAATAGATTTCTCATTTATGGTATTAATTTTGGAACAAGCTCATTATAACTATAATGGGATGAAAAATATTTTATGCATAACAATTTATGCAACGTTGTATAGTGGCTACATAAATCCTTATGCAGTGCATAACTATTCATCTGTTCAGCGGATTCTAATGAATACGGCTGTTAAAGACTTTTTATGATTTTTTTTTAAGTAGGGGAGCGTCGCCAACAGTGAGACACTTTTCTTCAAATGACTATATCTTAAAAAGTATTCCCAGTAATTATTTGATTTTAATTGCGTTAGATAGGTTTATTATTTGTGCTGTTAATTGTTTACTTAAATTTACCTTTACCGATAAAATAATTTAAATGAAAATGGCCGAGTACCTCCTTTGTCTAACTGTTGGTAAACCTACTCTAACAGTGAGACAGTCCTTCCCCAACAGTGAGACACACACCTCCCAACAAATATTTTAATAAAAAAAAATTTGTTTGAGAAACATTTATATTTTATTATGCAACAAAGTCTTAAGCCTCAACTACACATGAAGACTTTTGTACAAAAGTGAGAAATTAAAATGGTCACTACAGAAACATGCTTGCAAAAAAACATAACAAAATTGTTCTGACACATAAATTAAACCACCATGAACAATTTTTAGTTGTTGTTTTGCAAGCAGGTGTCTTCAGAAAAGATATTTATTTCTCACTTTTGTACTTTTGTACAAAAGTAGGGGTTATGTATCAATAAAAATAACAAAATAAAAATACAACACGAAAATTAAAGTTACAAAAAATGTCTTCAGTGACAGATAAATAGATAATAAAAAAAAATCGGTTTCATTATTCATGAAATAAAAATAAAAAAACTAGCGCACTTCAATTTGGTCAAATGTGATTCCAAAATGGATACTGGCTTGTTGCCGACTGATATGGCCGCAAAGAATCGTTTTTTTTGCATTGTTTCATTGATGGCGACGGGACTTTGTCTCACTGTTGGTAAATCGCCGAAAATATGTAAAAAAAAAAAATAAAACAAAAAAAACATGAATCGAAATGCCTCAAAATCTAGTTAATTGTTTTCTCTACAATATAATCTACAAAATATATAAAACATTGGCCCTTAGTAATAAACTAATTTTGAGTCGAATTTATCCTAAAGTCGAGTTTCTTCCATACAAAAAAATCAAATCTAAGCTAGATTCGACTCGAAATTTGTTTATTACTCAAGGCCATTGATTGAAAAACTCACCTGGACTAAAAGCTATTTCTTTTTTATTAATTCACTTAAAATTTACGGTGCGACTACTCTTCATTGAAAGTAAATACAAACTGAACCAATGGAACAAACATCTGTTGCATGACCTACGACAACAAGTTCGACGTGTTCGTACATTTTTCTTCGGAGTTATTCGGAATGTCTCACTGTTGGCGACGCTTCCCTACACCAAGTAAAATATTACCCAAAACCATTTTAAAATAATAGAATATCATTGAAAATTGGTATTAATGTTTCGTTTGTTTGATCTGCCCAACGCACACTTGGGCCAGTTGAATGGGGAGCATGCTCAAAATGGGGCTATTGTGAATAAAATTTCCCACAAAATTTGGCTAAGTTACAAAATTGGAAATGCCAACAATTTTCCACGTTTTCTTGTAGGCTCGATTTGGTCAATCAAAATGGTAACCCAGTTGTCATTGAATATTTGAATTTTCGATGCCAATAAATTCCGAGAGGAACTGTAACCATAATTCACTTTCCAAATTTTCGACAATTGGAAAAATTCCGTGGGAAATTTTATTCATGAGATTAACAGTTTCTTCAAAAAAAAAAAATTGTTTGGTGCAAAGTTGACATAACTGTCTATCAATCCGTTAAGAATTGAAGGTTGAAGATTTGAAGGAAAAAAAATAATTTTAAATATTTTATACGGATTTTTTCCCTTTTTTTATTTAATATACTTTTCCTTATTTTCTGACCCTGCTCTATGACGCCGTATTTGTATTTTTCTAATTCGCTGCGAAATTCCTTTTTTTCAACTTATACATGAGATGACCGACTAAAGCACACCAATCCTTCTATGTACCTACTGAAACCACAACTTAAACCGTTTATTCACAATTAGCCAATAACCTCTCCGACCTTCAAACCTTAACGGATTGAGACATTTGTCAACTTTAGAGCAACAGTTTTTTTTGGAAGAAACCGTTAATCTCAATTTAGCATTTTGTTCCCCATACACCCGGCCCCAGCAAGGAGACGGAGCAAAATTTTGAGTCTTACGAAAAATTGTATTTTCGTGTATCGCGAAAGTATGTAAAATATGATGTAAAGGTATTTTTAACCGCCGAATCTAATAAAAGCAAAAACCAATACTATAGAAGCACCCTAAAAAAGTTAATATTAATGTTGAAGCAAAAATGACGGTATTTTCCGACGTTTCTATATATAGGGGGTTTCAGACTTATCATCAACTCGTGTCCAAACGTCACATAATTTGTAATGTGAACACAAGTTGAACGACTGTCGGAAGTTTTTCAATTTTTTTGATATTTTGCTCGGTCGAACAACCGACTAATGTGAACACTAGTTGAACAACTGAGATGTCTGAAAATTTGGATTTTAGTGTTTCTTTTTATTTTTTAAGTGAGATTCATAGAGAATGGGTTGAAATAGAAGTAAACCCACAAAAGGAAGGGAGAAAATATGAATTTCCTTCGCTGAAACTGGTGCAAAAAATTAATCTACGCCGTGTATGCTTTTTGCAAATTTATTTACAAATGAAGTTGATGAGGCGGTCGTTGAATGTGAACGCTAGAAACACGACTCAGGTTGATCGACTTGTCGATGAGTGTGAACCCCTCTTATCTGGCTATTTCCTCGCTGAACAATCATATTCTCTTAAAAATACTTAACGTTTTATTTATAGCAATTTTAACAAAAAAAATGTATTTACATATATGTACATGTTTAGTGACTTTGTTTTTATGTTATTGAGTTATAAATTCATATAAATTGGGCCCTTTTTTCAGCAAATATCCACGTATATTGACAATATCTATAAGATTTGCAACACCACACTTAATGCCAGCTTGTGTAGCTATGTCCTTGAGCTCTTCAAACTCGAAAGTCGTCCTTCCTAGTGCATTGCAACGGACCTCAAGCATTTGAATTAATTTTTTAACTTGACTTCCATGACTTGTACCAGCCACACTTCCATTTAGTGTCGTATTTAGTCTGTCTACAACGGGTGTATAGTTACGACGAACGAATTCTACGATGTCCCGCGAATGTTGTTTAGATGCTTCGAATGCCAGCTCAGTTCGGGCCCTTGCTTGTGTCAATAGAATTAGTCCTTCAAGTTGCCTTGTTGTGATTGAAAATAGCTCTTCTTCATTTTTTTCACATCTTAGTCCCATATAATATTCTTTTATTTTATTTGCAGCTTCTTCTGACAGCAATGGCTTAATGTTATGTCGGGCATAGTTAATATATTTTGCCAAAAGAACTGCGGGTAGTAGGTCCAGTTGTTCATCAGAACTAATTTTTAACTGGTTTTCAAAGTATGATTCTTCACTTTGTGCATTATAATCGCCAGGTTTAAGGTCACTACTGTATTTTGATGGAATGGATACAATTTGTTTCATGCCTGAGTGCAAAGCTTTAATATGCTCTGTCAGAGTAGTATCGTGATCTTTGTTAGCCTTATCATATAATATTAAAACCATATGGAAAAGCGACAGAAAAGATGGACTTAAGCGCACATTTTCACGAAGTAATTTCGTAGAGTCATAGTGGCCGCCAGCTGGATTAACTGCTGCTATGATTGTAGGATTTGCAATTATATTAAATGCTTTGTTATGACTTCTTGAAGTTATGGATTTTGTTTGCATTATATGTATTAGGATTTCTTGATTTTGCGATATTTGTTCCATGTCATCAATACAGCAGTGACCTGCATGAGACATCAATACTGATCCGGTTTCAATTGAATTCCTTGTGTTTTGGTAGCTTGGCATGAGAATTGATTTTTCTTTTACCGAAACTAGCTTTCCTCGTTGCGAAACACTGGCAGCGCTTTTAAGTAAGTTGGACTTTCCCAAACCCGGATCACTTACTACCAATACATTAAGTTCACCTTCATCATGAAGTTGTGAGCCATATCCACCAAACAATGACAGTAATATTGCAAGTTTAACCATTTCATTGCCACACATCTCAGGAGCAAGTGATTGTATTAGCAAACTTAAGCAGTTTTTTTCCTGCGTTATCATTTGAACAATGTCATTATCTTTCTGGATTGTGTTAACAAGGCAACCCTTCACTAAAGAAACTGCTTGCATGTAATAATTTTGCCTTGATCGTTTTTCGTGATCTAGGTTTTCAGTAATGGGTTTCATTTTCAAAATTCCCATTACTGTTATTTCGAGACCCGGAACAATTTGATCCACCAAATCTTTTCTAATCTCAATATCTATATAAGAATCGCATGTATATTGTAATCCCACTTCTTGAAGTTGTATCATCTGAACACATTCTATTTTTGTGTAGGTGGAAGAACGCATCTCTATGAAGTTTCTCTTACAGTTACACTGAATACCGCAACGTATCGGCTTAGTGCAATAATCAGTTTGTCGAATGGCTTGCTCGTGACCACAGCGTTTGCATTTGTAGGCAACCCAAGTGCATTTGGTTTCTTCGCTTGTAATACAACTAACGCGCCCATGTACTACGAACATTCTGTCAAAACATTCGGATGTTATTTCAGAAATACTTGAAACAGAAAAGAAATCTACTGGTCTAACGCTTATTTTTGGGATAGCGTGTTTTCTACTCTTGAACTGGTCCAAGCTGGAACTTGTTTCTATACCCACCGAACTTTCGATAGACATAGTCGTGAGAGCGCGGTGCATTGCCACTCCTAGACATGATAACACTATGAAAGGGTTTACCCGAAGATCTTCGGAGAAGTTGCTCCATGATACACCAAAGTCATCGTCCTGTAAAAGAACACTGGCAGATACAGTAAACCATTCTTGTTGTTGAATTTCCGATAGATCATACGCCGCAGGATATTTTTGAATGTGTTTTTCAAAAGCTCTTATATGGGAAACCAAAGGAGAGGATTCTAAAAAGACTTCTGTTCGGAAGTATTGTCGCCATCCAGGGTATTGTACAGGATTAATTATGGATATAAATTGGAGCTTTCCGTCACTACAGTGTGCTGGGGCTGTAAAAAATTCATTCGCTTGCAAGCATTCAGACAGTCCTCCATCTGCAACTTGTGGAAAAACTCCCGGAATATTTGACTTAGAACGTTTCGCCAAATTGCCACCCGTGCGGAAGTAATAAGGCCGCCTCTTGTTCCATGATCCTCTTCCACGGCCACGAATGAAGCGAGAATTTGAACCTACCATAGCTCCCAGATTATTGTTACTCATTCTTACAATTTTCCAAAACCTAACACCAATTTCTATATTATATTAAAAACGAGTTTTTTAAAATTTTAAACACTGTGGACCCGCGGTGGGAAATTCATTTCTGAAGATTGTGATCATGATTTATCGATTGTGATTTAACATAACAAACACAAAATCAAACAAAAAATTTCTAATTTCCACTATTAACAGTTCCATCTGTCAACGAAAGCGTTTAAATGGCCGTATTCAGAAACCTATGCGATAGCCTATCTAATGTCGAATTCCTTACAACCAAAAAAATTCGAATTTTTCTGAACAAATCGAATTTTTTCTAAACAAAATCGATTTTAATGCTGTCAAACAAATCTTGCGTTTTTAGCTAGATTTCACATCAAATCGCACACACACTATCATGATTTGACATTTCTCATGCATCAAGATGGAATTAAATGTTCTCATTACAATTTTGTGACGAAGTTAAAAAAGAAAACAAATGTTTAAGTGTTCTTAATTGTTTAATATTTCAGTGAATGATGAAAAAAAGTAAAGATAATTGTGCGTATCTTCAAGAAACAAAAAATCCCATTAAAATAACATACAATTCGCGAGGAAATCACGTTGAAAAATTATTATTCTTCGTCCTCTAGTGAAATATTCAGAATAGGTCCTCGCTGCTGTGTGTGGATTAATTTTGGATTGTAATTTTTTTACTTGATTACGCGCACAATTGTTTTCGATGTTTTTCAATTATCAGACGAAATATATTTGTTTTTAAATTATCAAAACAACGCGAAAATAAAATACACTTTAATATTTGCTTTGCGCGCACTACTTCTTAGTTTTTGTGCGACAACAAAATTCCTGTCAAATTGCACTCACACGATCACAAAAAAAAAATCGACTTTTTTATGAATTCCTTACAAAAAGAAAAATTTTTTAATGAAATCGACTTCAAATGGTTGTAAGGAATTCGACATAAGATAGGTTCGGGTGGGTCGGTTCCACACATGTCGATTTCGATTCGGCTTATCTCAGAAAGGTCAGTGGCAAACGGAGCTAAAGCTGGCTTTAGACTTTCGTTGTTCATTCGGTGAACATTGTTCGTTGTTCATTCTTCTCTCAACAACGAACGACGATGAAAGCATTTACATTAGCAAGCTGAAACCTATATACAAAATTGTTTATTTATAACTAGGCTCCTTGTGCCATTCAGTGATAAAAAAATACTTCGACAATGTCCCTACATGTTGCACAAGACCCCAAAACAATGTTCATTTAAACAGTTTTCGTTCGTTCTTAGTTTGTTGTTCGGTTTTATCATTTAAATTTTCGTTGTTCCGCGTACGAATAACAAAGAACAACGTACACCGATGATAACACCGAAAGTCTAAAGCCAGCTTAAAAAAAAAACAACAACAGAAAAAAAAACTCTCAAGGGAAACAAACAGAGTTACCGCAATGTTACAAATGTAACAAAAGTTTTACACTGTTTTTAAATTTTATTTCGTTGTTACAATAAAGGTATTCATGCAAAACACGGAAACCCCATAGAAAGCTTATAAACCATAGACTTTTATATCGGTAGAAATGAACTGTCAAAATTTGTATGGGAAACATAATCTCAAAACATAGAATTTTATCTCACAAATTTGAAGCGAGGATCGTAGAAATTAGAACGAGCCGAAATCTTGTAACCCATATCTTAAAGCTCCAACTTGATTGCTCAATTTTGCATAAAAAACACTGCAAGAAATGTGTTCGTCAGTTAAAAACTAAAGTTAAAAAAGAAAGGTGGTAACGCTGGTTCCTTGATTTAGATTTTTTTCATTCATTTTTTTTGTAATGAACTGTCAGAATTAGAAAGAGAAAAGACAGAGATAAATCCGCAAAAAGACGAATTCAACAATTTCGGCTTTGGTGGTCAGACTTCAGATCAATTCGGCTTTTCGCGGATTTATCTCTGTCTTTTCTCTTTCTAATTTTGACAGTTCATTACAAACAAAAAAAAAATCTAAATCAAGGGACCAGCGTTACCACCATACTTTGTTAACTTTAGTTTTTAACTGTTGAACACATTTCGTGCAGTGTTTAATATGGGCGTTTTTCTTTTTTAGTTCAGAGCAGAGCCTGAACTGTCAAAAAATATCCGTGTTTCTTTTTTACCTCAGAGCATTCAGAGCTCCAACTTTGTGTTTCTTTTTTCACTCTGAACATGTTCAGAGCATGTTCAGAGCGCGACCTATGAGCTCAGAATAAATTGATAGAGCAGACGGAGTTGAATAGCTGAACACAAATCTGACAAGTGGAAAAAAATCAAAAAAGTAAATATTCCTTTGATGTTGAGAAAGGATTGAGGCAAGGCGACGCGTTATCATGCAACCTATTCAACATCGTTCTTGAAGCCATTGTACGCAACGCACATGTCAACACCAGCGGTACAATCTATCAAAAGTCCGTTCAATTGATTGCATATGCGGATGACATAGACATTGTCGGCAGAACGAAGCGAGCTGTGGCAGGGGCATTTGCGAGCATTGAATAGGAGGCGGCTAAAATGGGATTGGCGGTTAATGAGGACAAGACGAAGTATATGCTGTCATCGAGAGAGGAATCTCAACATCGTCGACTCGGGAAAAATATCACAATGGACAGATATAACTTCGAAGTTGTCAAGGACTTTGTCTACCTGGGCTCCACTAATACATTGCAGAACGACATCAGTGCAGAGATCAAGCGAAGAATTACTCTTGCCAACCGCTGTTTCTTCGGTCTAAGAAGGCATTTAAGTAGTAAGGCCCTCTCTCAGAGAACCAAGGAGACTTTATACAAGACCCTAATCATCCCGGTCCTGCTTTATGGGTCAGAAGCATGGACACTGAAAGATTCGGATAAAAATCTGCTAGGGTGCTTTGAGAGGAAGATTCTTGGTGTGATTTTCGGTCCGGTGTGTATCGAAGGAGTATGGAGGAGAAGATTCAACGACGAGCTATACGGGCTATACAGCGACGTTGACCTGGTCAAAAAGCTGAAAATACAGCGGCTGAGATGGCTGGGGCACGTGGAGCGTATGGACAGCAACGCACCTGCCTGACGAGTCTTCGAATCCAACCCCGATGGGGTACGTAGCAGAGGAAGAACCCGTAACAGGTGGCGCAGTCAAGTGAATGACGACATCAAAGCACTCGGTGTGCGCAACTGGAAGCGGCTAGCTAGGGACAGAGCTGGCTGGAGGGGCTTGTTAGTTGAGGCCGAAGCCCATCCTGGGCTGTGAGCGCCATCAAAAGTAAAGTAAAGTAAGTAGTTCCACCAACCACTAAACCAAGATTTAGGTTATGAGATTTGTTTGGTGTTTCCACTGCACAAAAAGAGGATTATCGCAAAACATTCAAATGGTGTTCCATTTTTTTGATATGAAGTGGAAGTGAGATAGATAGTTTTTGTTTACATCTGTCAATAAACGAAAATGGGTCGGTTCCCCAATTATTATCCGAAAACAAAGTTTGTTTGATTTGACAAACTAATGTTTCCAAGTAGATTTAAATGAGTTTTATTTGAAATCTGCATTTGAGGAGATTAAAATTTGTATGGTAAATCTTGTAGATTTCAAGGATAATCTTGCTAAATCTCGGTTTAGTGTCTGGTGGAAACGTGGTATTAAGATATGGGTTACAAGATTTCGGCTCGTTTTAATTTCTACGCTTCTCGCTTCAAATTTGTGAAATAAAATTCTATGTTTTGCAGATTATTTTTCTCATACAAATTTTAACAGTTTATTTCTACCGACATAAAAGTCTATGGTTTATAAGCTTTCTATGGGGTTTTCGTGTTTTGCATGAATACCCCTATTGTAACAACGGAATAAAATTTAAAAATAATGTAACACTTTTATTACATTTGTAACATTGTACAACGCTGTTTGTTTCCCTTGATAGAGCTTTTTTTTGTCTGTTGTGTGTGTTTTTTTTATCTGCGTTTGCCACTGACGTTTCGGGGATAAGCCAAATCGTGGTAAAAAGAACTCAAAACGTGATTTTATGGACTTAGTATTAGGTCCATGAGTGATCTGATATATGTTTGAAATTGTGTGAGTGACATTTTCTTTGAATTGAATTGATAAAGAGTATTCAAGTTTGAAAACAAAAATTGTATTTAATTATCTTTAATTTGAATTGTTTTCATTTTTTGTCTTCAAACTTTTGAGTTTGAAAATAAATTTTTCAATAACTAATTTTTAAAACAACTTTATTTTGAAATAAAATTAAAGAAGGTGTTTTTGGGTTTACAGAGAAAGGTTAAAAGCAGAGCTGTAAAGTAATTAAATATATTGTGACTTAAGAGTACTACTTAAGTACAATTCCTTGGTTCTTAAAATTTTAAAGTACAAGTACATTTCCTCGGTACTTGTACTTAAAAAATTTAAGTACCAATACCGAAGAATTGTACTTGTACTTAAATTCCACATTATTGGAATTTAAAAAATTTGGATTCATTACTTAAGTAATTAAATACTGTACTTTAATACTTTTTCAAATACTTCTAATTCCTTTAGTACTTATAATTCCTTTTAAATTCCTTCTGTAACCATGAGGCTACACGGGCAAGTACTGGCAAGCAAGTTGCTATACAAACACATTTTTTTACTGATACATACAAACCTAAGCAACTTGCTCGTCAACTGGTATGGAATTTCTGAAGCCAGTAGAGAAGCAACTTGAAAGGCAAGTGGACTCGTTCAGACTTGTATATAAAGCGATATCTGGGTAGCTTTTCGTTAAATATTTGAATTGAATATTTTTTCTGCCACAACTTTTAATGAGAGGAGGGACCAAGAAATTTAAACATTTCCAAAATAGGCAGCAACTGTCAAATATGATTGAAAAATGGATAAGATTATGATGTATTATACAAAATCTCTTTAAAATCCTAATATTTTGAGAGTATATTTTTTGCTTGGGAAAAATGAGAGTTTTGGGGATTTCGGGTGACATTTGGAACATTCTGTTACCGATTTGTCAAGGCATAGATTGTCAAATTAAACTGAAAGATTGCTACGGAAATGATGCATTGAAAAAACTTAAAAAAATTTAGGGAAAATGCGATTTTAGCTCCTTTGGGTGACATTTGGAACGAAATATTCCTCATACGACATAATTTAGTTTCTTAGCTATGTATCTGTCAAGCTGTGAATTGTCAAATTCCATTAAAGGATGCCTTTGATAATGATGGATTAAAAATCATCCAAAAAATCCGATTTTTTAAAGAATTATTATAAAAAAATCGAAATTTTGGAAATTAAATTAAAAAAACGAAATTCAGATGAACTACATACCCATGTGAGATTGCGACTTTGTGGTTTTATTTTCATTTTCGTCATTAAAGTACGATTTACCATATTTTAAGCAATTTTAATCAAAATGAAAGAAAATGAACCCTAGAAAGGCTAGCAGAACGTAGCCAATAAAAAACTTGAAAGCAACTTGCCTGGCAAGTTGCTTGCCGCCTACGTCACAGCATATTCACCTATAGGAATTAGACAGTCAATCTATGTAGCCAACTTGCTTGCCAGTACTTGCCCGTGTAGCCTCAGGGTAAAAAAAAATATAAAACAAAACAAAAGGTATCAAAAGGAATTAAAAGTACTTAAGGAATTAAAAGTATTTAAGAACAGTATTTAATTACTAAAGTAATAAATACAAAAATGGCATTGTAGAGTTTACTGTTGTTCTTAAATATGTAATTTGTTTATACTAATATCGATTTCGATTCAACATTTTTTTTTTATCTTCTTCAGACTTCACTTTCTATCCAACAATAATATTTTTTGGTGGTCTGATTTGATTTAGATACATTTTGCAAATCTCGATTTCAGGCAAAAATCTACACAGATTTTCACACGCATTGCACACACACCTAATTAAAATGACATTTTTATCCAAATCAATAGAAAGTGGCACTCACACAATTGCAAACATAGATCAAATCACGTTTTGAGTTCTTTTTACCTTGATTGATCTAAAGCCTGACCACCAAATCCAAAATTGTTGAATCGAAATCGACATAAGTCAATTTTATACTACGTTTTCATTAGAGCCGAAATGAGGTAATTTCGAAATTTGGGAAATCAGTTTTTTCATTATCAAATTTGCTAATTTCATTTGACATCTCATTTCATTTTGAATTTGGAATGGCAGTTAGCCGTTTATTTTTTGTTGTTTTCTCTTTCTGTTTTAAGTTGTTGAGTATAGTGTTTTGATATTTTCATACAAAAGCTTTTAAGAGCTTTTGAAACTGATACCCGCTGGATGCCTTCACCTAATTTCCGTGCAAATGAAGTTGAAATTACCTCATTTCGAAATGTAATTTTGTATGAGAAATTAGGTAATTTCGAATCTCATTTGGAAATTTGCAACGAAATTACCTCATTTGGCCCAGTGAAAACGGCATATACTACGTTTTCACTGGGGAGGTAATTTCGTCCAAATGAGATCCGAAATTACCTCATTTTCTATACAAATTTGACGTTCCAATGAGCTAATTACGAAATTACCTCATCTCGGATCCAATGAAAATGTAGTATTACCCTGAGGCTACACGGGCAAGTACTGTCAAGCAAATTGCTATACACACAAATTCTTTTTACTAATACCTACAACACCTACCAAAAAAAAGTTGTAACAATTTTTTTAAAAAAATCCAGGGCCCAGATCCCGTAAGACTAAAACGATTGTTCGATTGAACGATCGTCGTTTTGACTATTGCTCTCTCTCTATATTTTGTCCTATATGTGTGTATACAGACAGCTATCGGCAGGACGACGATCGTTCAATTGAACAAGTGTTTCAATCTTATGCGATTTGGGCCCAGAAATGTTAACTTTTTTTCAAAATTTTAAAAAATTATCATGTCGATTACAGAATCCGCAAAACTCGATCCGCAGTGCAGTGCCTACTTTCCCATCTACTCATGTATTTTGAAAAGTAAAGAGAAGACTGATCGGTATGTATATCTTTAAAACGTTTTTTTTTTTAAGAAAAAAATAATAATAATGTTTTCTTATGGCGTTATATAATGTACAAACTTTGCATTCAGATGTTTTCAAAAATTTGAACCGTTTAGGAGCTATACATGAAAACCACTATTTTCAACATTTTACGTTTTTTGAAATGTCGATATCTTCTAAACGGTAGGTATCTTTTTTTTGGCAAATGACATAATCTACAAGTTTTGTATGAAACACTTTTCGATAGCATTTACCGTTTCTAAGTTTTATGCGAAAAACTGATATTTTCGATATTTAACCTTGTATAACTATTGACGTGCACACGATTCGGTAATAGACTTTTGCGATTATTGCTTTTAAAAATCTTCACTTGGATTTTTTGAGATTACATTTTTTGCGCGGGAAAAGGTGATTTTAGGGTTTTTGGTGACATTTGGGACGAAATATCCTTTTTACGCCAACACTTAGTTTTTTACCTATCTGTGAAGGTATGAACTGTCGCATTCCATTTAAGGATGGCTATGATGATGGCTGATTAAAAAAATCCACAAAATCCGAATTTTTTAAGAATTATTATTAAACAAATCGAAAGTTTAAATTTTTAAATTAAAAACAATTTGATTCAGATGAAGGTCAACCCATGTAAGACTTTTATATATTTGCTATATTGTAAGCAATTTGTAATCAAAACAATTTTTTTTTGAAAGTTTCGATACGTTATCTATAACTTTTAACAGATCTTCTTTAAATTAAAAAAAATTACTTGTATTTAAAAATCAATTCAATGGGTTGTGGTTCTAAAATGGGATACTACTGTAAATAACAATGTACATAAATCAAAAAAAAGTAGATTGCAATAATTAAAGAACACATATAAAGAACACATTTCTTATGAAAATTATTAGATCGGATTATTAGCAACGGCGTTGAAATTGATCAGAATAAAAACGTCTCATCCCAACTAACAATTTTACTCCTATACTTATCCATAGAAGCAGTGATGCCAGACTTTTCCAGTTGGCATGCCCACACAAATGAACTAATAACAGCCCTATTCTGCCGTTGTGAGGCTCACAGGTCACAATTTTTTGTGAGGTTGTTTTTGTGAGGTTTCTTATGAGGTGGTCACAATTTCGTATTCTGTTTAAGTCGGCATAAGAAACCTCACAAGAAAACTCACCACAGGAAGGTGATTTTTTTATTGTGAGGTTGGCTGATTTCTGAAAACAAACAGATAAAAAAATTTTTTTTTTTGGCGGACTTAAATACCTTATAATAATAATAAATTCTATTGGTAAACAATTCGTTTAAAGTTTGATGTTTATATTTAATAATTATTATTCTATATTCTAGATGATCAGAAAATCAAACAAGCGTCGCGGGAGCAGCTCGAGTTTTTCATCGATTTTGTTCGGAGAAACCCCGATCTCCTAGCAAACAAAAACACATTTTTAAGAAAATTGAATTAAAAAAAATAAAAATGAAAAGGCCAAATTGTGATTATACTCGGATGACAAAGGGTAGTGAATTGTCTTGGTCGTCATGTGGTTTGAGTTCCTCGATAATATCTAGGCACAAAGTTTTTGGAAACCGAACAAATTTAATAAAAGTTGTGTTTTGAAGGGCAAATGGATCATTCATATATCTTAATTGTCTTAGCATATTCTCCTTCGCTGCAATTTTTATTTGCTTTTGTTAGCATATTAATTCTTACTTTTCATTCTAGATGAAAGTTTTTCAATTTTTGCATAATTTTGAGGGAAAGATGTGTCACGTATGTGAGTTGTGATCTGCCAAGGACCAGATCATAACTTTCAAGTTTTTATGAGGCTCACAAGTTGTGAGGTTTTTGCTAGAATACGAAAAAAGTCACAAAATCGAATTCACCTTGAGTTATGAGGTTATTGTGACTTGTGAGGCATCAGTGAGGTTGCCAGAATAAGGCTGTAAAATGCCCTTTTCGTTCAGGCAACTTTCGACAAATGCCCACGGTGTTGCACACGAAATTATTTATGCAAAAAACACAAATTATTGTAAAAATATAGCTAGCCTTTTCATTTTATTGAGTTCCAACATTAACAGCCTTATTCTGGCAACCTCACTGATGCCTCACAAGTCACAATAACCTCATAACTCGTGGTGAACTCGCCTCATGAAAACTTAAAAATTATGATCTGCTCCTTGGCAGATCACAACTCATGTTGTTCTTGGGAGGTTTATTATGAGGGCTTCCACAGAATCCGAAATTATGACCGCCTTATACAAAAACAAACTCACAAAAAATTGTGACCTGTGAGCCTCACAACGGCAGAATAGGGCTGTAAATTAATCATTTTGAAAGCTTCTTTCGTATTTTTATATACTTTTATGGGTACATTAATATAATGTCTTATACTAAAAACTAATAAATAAACTTAGGCATTTGGGATCATCTTGCCAGGACATCTGGAAACGTTTCTTGCAGCGAAACTCCTAAACAGAAAAATACAAGAGCGATCCACACATCCGTGCAATGAGAAACGAAAACAATTCACTTGACATTTTTTGACGTGTAGAAAATGAGTGCATTCAGTAAACGAATTGAAATGGGTTGCTCCAGTTTATTTTTTGAATAATTATGGAAGAATGTAATCATTAAAATGCAAAAATACTTTATAAAATATTTTATAAAAACAATTAAAACATGGAAATGCCTTTTTTTTGCACTGAGACTCATTAAGATGCCCTTTCGCCCTTTTAGCTTATTTTTCCAAGCAAAATGCCCACAAAAAGAGCATTCGCCCACGATCTGTCATTACTGCATAGAAGCTATTTATAATCGTTTATTGCACTCATTGAATCTCTCTTTAGTACTCTATAGAGTTAAAAAGGAGAACTTGGCGTTTGCAATATAAGACTTTTCATATTTGCTTCTGTAATCATTATAGCGACCCGAGCAAGTTACTAACTTTAAGCATTGCATTAAAATTTCATTGGATCACTATTGAATATGATTAAAGAAACATCAGTTCATCGCATTGTGACGCTGATGTTATTGCCAATTGAAAGTCTAATGGATCAGTTATACGACCTTTGACTCCTTTACCGATTTGGCTTCCCGTCAGAAAGATTTCTGGGTCACTAGAGAAACGAAGTACACTTTAGTGTCTGAAATCGGAAGCAATTTTGTTAGTTGGGATGGTCACCCATAGTACAAAAATTTAGGTATTCAAATGGAAAAACGTTGATCTTTAGATACACTTCAATTTCTTAGTTTACTCGAAAATTAAATACAGAATTTTCCTATAAAAATCATATTGTTTAATAATGCTGGATTTACATGTATCTTCGTCTGCATAATGCAGAAAAGTAGAGCAGGACAGATGTATACAAAAAATCCGAGCGAGTGAAAGAGAGCCATCAAGAAGATGAACATGTTCGTCTTCATTTCTGCATTCCTATAATGCAGAAACGAAGTTCTTCTGCATTTTGATCTTTTCTCTCTATCTAACAAATATGCACTTTGTACTTGGCATCCCTTTTTTTTTCGCAGAAACCAAATGCAGATACATGTAAATCCACCATAACAAATCAGGCCTATTCGGCGAGATCTTTTATTCTGTTATGTCGTTTTCAATTGGATTTCGGAACAGTACTACTGGTTTTTGATTCCAATTGTATTATTTTCTACTGTTCCGAGACTAATTTGTGAAATATTTATGTGTATGGGCGTAAATTGTCTGATATTTCTGTATATATTTTGCACGTTCAGTCGAGAAAAATTAATTTGACAAATAATCCGATGCAAGGGTTTATTTGTTTATGTGTGTTCCGGGTCTACTCCTTTATTAATTCCGGAACAGAAAAATACTCCGAAAACATTACTCGGAACAGCCAATCGAATAATTTTGGAGTAAGCGCAGTCAAAAAGGAGTAACTCCGAACCTCCAACCGAAAACGACATTAATCTGCTATTCTGTTATGAGTTTCTATACAATAATTTGAGCTGTCAGAAAATCTTTTATGAAATATAATTTTGGTATTCGGCATGCCAAACTGTTATGAAATCTGTTAAGAAATCTGCTATAAATGCTGTCAAAAGTTCGAAACTCTCAACAAATCTTTTACGAACTGCATTTTTGGTATTCAATCTGTTATGAAATCTTTTATGAATCATAAAAGAATAAAAGACAAAGTTTTGTGACTTTAATCATAAAAGATTCCAATAATTGAATTAAAAATTAATAATAATATTTTATTTCGTCAAAAATAGGGATACAGAATAACAAAATAATATTAAAATTTATATTTATATACATGGGAACACAAATTATTTTTACACAAAACACAAAATTATTTTCAAACACGAAAGTACAAAACACTTTTCATGGAAGAACGAAGTTTTAGTCACTTTGATGTTTCCGATGTGTTAAATAATTTATTGATTTATTATTCACATATTTATTATTACATAGATTTATCTTAGATAAATTGCATTATTTATTTAGGCACACCACAAACACCACCATTCCACAACTTTCATTAACAAAATATTTTGTTTACTACGGCTTATCTGATTATTGATAACAGGTTTTAGGTCTGTTCCTATAAAAATTTCCTATTCGAAGTTCCAAAGCAGACTTTCATAAAAGTTCGAAATCCTGAATACCAATTATAAAAGATCTTTTATGGTGAACATCCTTTATGATTCATAACAGACAATTCATAGCAGAATAACAGATCTGGCAGAATAGGCCTAAATATTATTTATCAAATGCACTCGCATGAAAATCTACACACTCTGTATATCCAATCGACCTACAAGGCTACAAGTAAAAATAAATTCACCCCATCATCCATCACCCCCTCAAACTAAAGCTCTCGTTCACTCTGAAATTTTTCATAAACATATACAAACATATAACCATTATGACCATCAACTTATCTTAAAACTTTTTTGTGATAAGATCATGAGCGTGACACACTTTCATGTGATTGAAGTTTAGTATTATCAAATTTCTCGTCAAGCAAACATCAGACATAAATTTACCTCGTTGTGCAGCGCATCATGTTAAAGCTTCGCCGGAATATTTTACCTAGGCGGGTCGTTGACATTGCCTGTTTTCTTTTAATATTTATATTTACACCGATAACTTATATCTTTGATATGGCAGTAGTTTTGCCAGTGTTTCATGAATTCGGTGGATTTTTTCACACCTTCACCATGATAGCAGCATTGTTTTTGGTATTTCAAATAAAAGGCAATATGATAGCATGCATGATGTTGGACACAAGTGTTGATTGTAAGAGAGTTTTTAGCCTTTATAAACCATAACAAAAAATAATACAAAATTAATTTTAGCTATCACAGTGAAACCACCAATCGAAAATGATAAGCTCAAATTATGGCACAATTGTGATATTTGCAATAAACTAGTTCCTCCACGATCATGGCATTGCAAGGTGTGTAAGATTTGTATCATCAAGCGGGATCATCATTGCCTTTTCACTGGATGTTGTATCGGCCATTTAAATCACAGATATTTTATGTTGTTTGTTGTGTACCTGCTTCTTGGTTCCACATATGCCCTAGTGTACAATAGCTTATACTTGTGGTATGTCAAAGCAGCCCTCTATAGAAACTGGCTAACAGTTTTAAAAATGACTTGCCCTTTGCTGATGCTTGTTACGGGCTCATTTTGGAGTAATTTGACTTTGGTTATTTACAATTTGAATATTCTTGCATTTGTGTATTCGGCATTACTGTTTATTTACCATGGAAGCATTATTTTGCAAGGTGGAGTGTGTCATGAGCGTAGAAAATACAAATACAACCTGGGTTGGCGAAGAAATCTCGAAATGGTTTTTGGCGACAACATGACTAGAGTTTGGATATCACCTCTTATCAAAAGTCAGCTGCCACATAATGGGGTGGAATGGGAGATTCAGCATGAAGAAAAGGATACTGGAATCAAATTTAATTAATAAAGTCGCAGAAATGGTAAAGTTATTTAAAGCTGATCTTTAATACCTTTAACAGGAATTAAGTCCATGATTTTCGCCATGCGAAAATGTACCATATTTGTAAACGCTAATACAGTGCATACATGTATCTGGAACTATTGGTTTAAGCTTGTTCGACGAAGGAAATAAATACTCTCTCAGCACGTTTTACTGAAAAAAAGATACAGAGCCCATCAGAGGTCTATGATCATTTATTTCTTTTGCAAATTCAGGGGCTTTTGATCGATCGATGTACGATCGATGTACTTTTACCAAATAGTACAAAAGTGAGAGATAAATTTCTATGCTGAAGACATCTTCTTTCAAACAAAAAACAGTTGCAAATTGTCTGTGTTGGCTTAATTTATCTATCAGAACAATATTCCTTTGTTTTTTTTTTTTGATAGCAGGTTTCCTTAGCCAACATCTTAATTTCTCACTTTTTCTTCGTTTGTACTAATTGCAAAAAGTAGGCGGTCTTTGTAGTTAAGCCCTACATGCCGTCTCCATTAGCCATATGAACGATGAACAATGAACATGTCTAGAAAAATATCAAAGGAAGATTCGTAGTCAGACAACTAAAGTGGAGAATAGATACTCCGTCTGTTGGCAACGCTGCCACCAACATCAAAAACGCCATCTAGCGGTGAGATGAAAAAACCCGGAAAACAAACTTATAACATTGATAGAGACGGAAAACAAAGTCTAGAGAGAGACAAATAATTTGAAATTGTTTCTAACGACCCTTTGAAAAAGAAGCTTCCTTTGTTCTAGTCACTTCTATTTGTGATTCGACGAAGCCAACACGGTTAAAAACGAAATTTAAAGTTCTCTTCTTTCATAACAATAAAATAATATATAATAACGATAAAAGACGAGTTCTATTATTTTTGAAACAATACCACAGTTGATTTTCAACATTTCTTTAAATTTCTTGAAAATTCGTTGGCATTCGCAAATTAAAATTAAGTAAAAATCATATCCATAACTTAAAATGGCAGAAAATAATGAATCAGGACAAAATTCTCCTGGTGCAGCAAACAAAAATTTCCATAGTCAATCCTGCAAACTCTGCAAGGAAAAAGACTGCATGGAAATGGTGCAGTGCGATAAATGCGATCAATGGTACCACTTCGAATGTGTAAATGTAACATCAGAAATATCCAAGAAGGATTGGATGTGCCAAAAATGCTCTACACCACCGGCCAACGACAACAGATCGGTCAAATCTAAAACCCAATCAAAAAAACCATCATTGACACGATCAAAACGACACAACCTCGCGCTTCAACGATTGGAAGAAGAAAAAGCACTTGCGGACAAGCGAGAAAAAGAAGCGCAGCAACGTAAAGAGCAGATGGACAAGGAATATTTGGATAAGCGCTTCGAAATTCTCATGAACTTCAGCTCAGAATCGGAGGACGAAGAAATCCCAGAGGGATCAGCACATGGACGCGTATGTGAGTGGTTGGAGAAAGAACCAAATGCGGCAAACGAAAAGCAAACTGACAAATTGGTGATTAACCCACCACGATGTAGTCACACTGCAACTCAGCCAAACATGGAATCTTACCACTACTTACGCACATACCAACAGCAACAACCTCAACCACTGAAACCAACCAATGTCCACCAAAATGAGTGGAAGAACCAAGGTAATCGTTTCTTGGAACAAGCAATTGCTCCCGAACCTTACGAACATCAGAGGCAAAGAGGAGTCAACGACACAAAACCATCAGGGAGTTACTATTTCGAGCCGAAACTTCCAACTGCATATCAACTTGCTGCCAGACAA
This sequence comes from Melangyna quadrimaculata, assembly GCA_949320155.1. Classification (NCBI taxonomy): domain Eukaryota; kingdom Metazoa; phylum Arthropoda; class Insecta; order Diptera; family Syrphidae; genus Melangyna; species Melangyna quadrimaculata. Next base: position 24,918,414 of record OX439485.1, read on the forward strand.
TCCTTGCCAAATGAACTGCCAATCTTCACAGGTCGATCAGAAGAATGGCCGGTTTTTATAACCATGTTCGAAGGTACAACATCATCGTGTGGATTCAATCACGTAGAAAACCTTCTGCGACTACAAAAGTGTTTGAAAGGCAAAGCGTATGAAGCTGTTCGCAGTAGACTGACGCAACCCAAAAATGTTCCTCGAATTATAGAGACTCTGAAGGAAACGTATGGCAGGCCAGACGTTGTTTTAGACTCACTTATCATGAGAGTGCAAAATGAACCGGCCCCAAGAGCGGATAGACTGGAATCTATCATTCCATTTGCTTTGGCTGTCGACAACATCTGTTCAACGATGGAAGCCTGTGACATGTTCGACCATCTCTACAACCCATCAGTGTTGCGTGCCCTCATCGAAAAGCTTCCACCCACAATTAAATTGCAGTGGGCAACGTACATGGAAACCCTGCCAGATGTTAACCTCATAACATTCGGTGAGTGGTTAACTAAACTCTCCAGGACCATCAACCGTGTAACGTTCACGAGCTCTAACGTTAACACCAAAATAGAGAGGCGAGGCGAGAGAGGACACATCAACATACACAATGAAGAAAAGTCGCAGATAAAAAAAACATGTTGCATCTGCAACCAAAAGTGCAACAAAGTCGATAGTTGCCGCCAATTCATCAGCCTTACCCTCAACGATAAATGGAACGCTGTGAAGCAGCACAACCTTTGCCGGACATGTCTATCCCTCCATCCCAATTCCCGATGTAGAGTGGATTCAAAATGTGGAGTCAACGGATGCTACTTTCGACATCATAAACTACTGCATAATTCAAGCAAAGATGTATCTTTGGTAGCACAATGCAACGCCCATCAGAATAAAGCAACGTCAGTTCTTTTCCGAGTTTTGCCAGTCATTATTCATGGCCAAAAAGGCGAAGTTAAAGTCTACGCCTTTCTTGATGAAGGATCTTCACTTTCATTAATGGATGACACTCTCGCAGATGAATTAGGACTCCGTGGTCAAGCGGATCCACTTTGTTTAAAATGGACTGGCCAAACACATCGCATGGAAAACGATTCTAAGATTGTATCTTTGAATGTATCAGGAGTGAACAGCTCAAAGAGATACCGACTCACAGATGTCCGCACTGTTAGGTCCCTCGACCTGCCAGTTCAAACCATATGCATGGACAAAATAGTGCAACACTATCCATATCTGCAAGGAATCCCTATTGAGTCTTACGAGAACGCAACACCAAGAATTTTAATCGGGCTTGATAACGCCAACCTAGGGTTAACATTAAAATTCAAAGATGGTGGTCGCAATGATCCAGTTGCTACAAAGACTCGATTGGGGTGGGCCATTTATGGGCCATATGAGAAGGGAACTGGAATTCAACTCCGGCCGAAAGTCAATCACGCTTTTCACAGCTTTCATCATTGTGAATGTGAACAGACCAAAGACCTAAAACTCAACAAAATGCTCAAGGACTACTTTTCACTGGACAGTGTGGGAGTAACAGCAATTCAACCTCAATCAACAATGTCACATGAGGACAGACGAGCCCTTCAACAGCTGGAGTCAGAAACCAAACGTGTAGCCGATCGTTTCGAAACATCTCTGTTGTGGAAATATGACAATGTGCAACTCCCAAATAGTCTTTCTATGGCAACTCGTCGATTTGAGTGTCTTCGAAAAAAGCTAAGACATGAACCACTTTTGAGAAAAAATCTGGAATCTCAAATTGACGATTATGTCTCTAAGGGCTACATCCGAAAGTTAACACCAGCAGAGCTCTTGGAAAGTCGTCCACGTACTTGGTACCTGCCTATCTTTCCGGTAACAAATCCAAACAAACCAGGTAAAACAAGGATAGTCTGGGATGCAGCAGCAAAAGTGAACGGAGTGTCTTTGAACTCTGTGCTTCTCAAAGGGCCAGACCAGCTTACTTCTCTTATGGGTATCCTGTACCGGTTCAGAGAAAGAAGAATTGCTATATGTGGCGATATTCGTGAGATGTACCATCAAGTTCTCATCAAGATGGAAGACCAGCATGCCCAACGATTCTTATGGTGTCAAGACGACTCTCAGCCTGAACCAGATACTTATGTCATGCAGGTAATGACATTTGGAGCAACCTGCTCTCCTACCTGTGCCCAATACGTTAAAAATAAAAATGCAATGGAGTTTAAAGACACTCACCCAAAAGCTGTAAGGTGCATCACAAAAAACCATTACGTGGACGATTTACTTGAAAGCGTAAACACGGAAGAGGAAGCACTTCAACTGGCAACTGAAGTTTCCATGATTCATCGGCAAGGTGGTTTCGAAATAGGCAAATGGATTTCAAACTCACCTAAAGTCCTTAGTCAACTCGGAGAATGTTCAGCGATGGCCCAACGAAACCTGAACATGTGTGACGACATAGGAGCAGCCAAAGTACTTGGTATGTGGTGGTGTACTTCGACAGATTCCTTTAAGTACATACTGACTCGAGCCAACAACGACATCCTCCTGTCGGATCGCAAGCCAACGAAAAGACAAGTCCTCCGAGTGTTGATGTCAATCTTTGACCCATTGGGATTGATAGCCAACTTCTTGATCTTCTTGAAAATACTGCTGCAAGACATCTGGAGGACACCAGTTGATGGAATCACAATTGGATGGGATGATTCTATAGGCGACGAGCACTTCGCACGGTGGATCCAATGGGTAAGACTATTAGACCAAATAGAGCAAATCTCTATTCCCAGATGTTATCTGAACAACATGCGCTTCGATGATGATGCCGATACTCAACTGCATGTATTTGTTGACGCAAGCGATAAAGCGTATGCAGCAGTCGCATACATAAGGACGACAAACGCTAACGGTGCTGAGTGCAGATTGGTTGGAGCAAAAACCAGAGTGGCACCACTAAAGCTGGCTTCAATTCCTAGATTAGAACTGGAAGCTGCTAGGCTTGGATGTCGTCTATCCAAATACGTCATCGAAAATCACTCCATTGAAATCTCACGGATATGCTTCTGGACAGATTCAAAGACTGTCTTGTGTTGGATTCGGTCGGACCATCGTCGCTACCGCCAATTCGTCGCCTTTCGTGTGGGAGAAATTGTTGAAAATACAAACATAAACGACTGGCGGTACGTTCCAACAAAATTGAACGTCGCAGATGAAGGTACCAAATGGCAAAAATCTCCAATATTCAACTCATCCAGTCGTTGGTTCACTGGACCATCGTTTTTGAAATATTCTGAAGAAGACTGGCCCGAAGATATACCAAAAAGTAGCACTACAGATGACGAGATTAAAATAAACTTATTTATCGACAAATTTAATTCGGAGAATGTGATAGACGTCAAACGATTTTCCAAATGGATTCGCCTACTACGATCTCAGGTACTTGTTTTTCGATTTATTTTCAATGTAAGAGCAAAAAAAAGGAAAGTGCAAAAGCGAGAAGGTATTTTATCAAAAGAAGAGTACCAAGAGGCTGAACAATACCTTTATCGTCATGCACAATTGGAAACATATGCTAGTGAGATAAGAAGACTGGAGGCTGAAGAAGACTTGCCAACAAACGAACGCAAAGGACTAAGAGCCAGCAGCCACATATATGCTCTTTCACCATATTTGGATAGCAGTAAGATCCTTCGCATTCGTGGTCGAATAGATGCAGCAGTGGGAGCGTCGCCGTGCATGAAACGACCAATACTACTGGAGAAGGACCATTATCTCACAGGACTCATTATCCAATATTATCACGAGCAGTCTTTCCACCTTAATCATGAAACAGTGATAAATGAACTACGACAAAAATATTGGATACCGAAGATTCGTATAGCTGTGAAAGTTGCAGTAAAGAAGTGTCAGATGTGCAAAGTAAGGAAGGCAGTTCCACAGCCACCAATGATGGGTGATCTCCCAGTCGCAAGACTTTCAGCATTCTCTCGGCCATTCTCATTTGCTGGGATCGACTATTTTGGCCCGATGACCATAGCAGTGGGAAGGCGAACTGAAAAACGCTGGGGTGTGTTAATTACATGTTTAACAACACGAGCCGTCCACATTGAGTTAGCCAACAGTCTCTCATCAGACTCTTGCATATTGGCCATCAAACGATTCATCGCTCGTCGTGGGATACCAACAGAGTTCTACAGCGATAATGGCACGAACTTCCATGGAGCTGATCGTGAACTTCAACAAGCTGCAGATGTCCAGAAGAGCCTAGCTATGGAATTCTCTTCTCCAGCAACAAAATGGAACTTCAATCCACCCTCATCGCCTCACATGGGAGGTAGCTGGGAGAGGATGGTACGAGCAACTAAAAGAGTGCTTAAACAAATTGCGCCAATACGAAATCCGTCTGATGAACTCCTATACAGTATGTTGGTTGAGGTAGAAAGAACATTAAACTGTCACCCGCTGACTTATGTTCCATTAGAGACTGAAAGTGATGAAGCGTTAACTCCAAATCATTTTCTCCTCGGCTCATCTAACGGAAGCAAGGTCGACAGCATTCCCTCTGACGACGGAACCCTTTTGAGAAAAAATTGGATGAAAACGCAACAATATGCAAACATGTTCTGGAGGCGATGGATTAATGAGTATCTTCCAACTCTCACCCGAAGGACAAAGTGGTACAAACCAACAAAGCCTATAGAAGTAGGAGACGTCGTCATAATAGTGGATGATTCCAATCCAAGAAATCTATGGCCTAAAGGACGAATATTAGATACGGTAATCAGCAAAAATGGACAAGTTCGTAAGGTGACTGTACAGACGAACTCTGGAATCTACGATCGACCAGCAGTCAAAATTGCCGTTCTTGACGTTCGTGAATCTGGTAAGCCGACAAAGGAAGTCGCCGTACCGGGGGGGAGTGTTGGCAACGCTGCCACCAACATCAAAAACGCCATCTAGCGGTGAGATGAAAAAACCCGGAAAACAAACTTATAACATTGATAGAGACGGAAAACAAAGTCTAGAGAGAGACAAATAATTTGAAATTGTTTCTAACGACCCTTTGAAAAAGAAGCTTCCTTTGTTCTAGTCACTTCTATTTGTGATTCGACGAAGCCAACACGGTTAAAAACGAAATTTAAAGTTCTCTTCTTTCATAACAATAAAATAATATATAATAACGATAAAAGACGAGTTCTATTATTTTTGAAACAATACCACAGTTGATTTTCAACACCGTCATATGTGACAACGTGTGCCTTGGACTTGAATCTTTACAAAAAAAGGCGTTCTGTTCAGTGCATATTGTTGCAATGAACTTGATCTATCAACAAACAGATTGGAATTTAAAATAAAATTGAATTATATAATACATTAGTATAATGTCGTTTTCGGTTGGAGTTTCGGAGTTACTCCTTTTTGACTCCGCTTACTCCAAAATAATTCGATTGGCTGTTCCGAGTAATGTTTTCGGAGTATTTTTCTGTTCTGGAATTAATAAAGGAGTAGACCCGGAACACACATATACATATAAACCCTTTCACCGGATTATTTGTCAAATTAATTTTATTCGACTGAACGTGCATAATATAAATAAATCTCAGACAATTTACGCACACACACATTAATATATATATATATTAAATTGAATTGTTAGTAGTCTTCAAGATTTTTTTAAATCCGTAGATGAATAAATAAATAAATGAATATATTTTATTGAAATGGAGTACATATAGTTTTCGATTGGAACTCTGGACAGTACTACTCCTTTTTGATTCCAATCGAATTATTTTCTGTTGTTCCAAGACCAATTTGCGAAAAATTATGTGTGTGTTAGTAAATTGTCTGATATTTATGTATATTTTGCATTTTCAGTCGAGTAAAGTTATCCGATGAAAGAGCTTATATATACATACAGGGTGTCCCGTACAGGATGGTCCAAACTCAATATGGTGATAGGCCAGGTCATGACCTTTCAGAATTTGGTAACTTGTTTATCCCGAACCATAACGGTTTTCGAGTAACGGCTGTTTTTTGAAATTTGCCTGAACCCCTACTTTGGAATTTGCTCACCCCGACCATAATTAATTTTTTTTTTATTTTTAAACGTAAACATTGGCTAATAATAAGACTTTTTTCGTGCATTCAAATAATTTTGATTTTATACACTTCTTATAAAATTACTTTATAAAGTCATAGTTTGATCAAAATTATTGTTTTACTTCAATCTTTGAAAGAGCGTCCTGAAAAAAAAAATGGTATGACTCAATACTGGTTCTTAATTTTAAAAAAATGCCTTGCCTTTGGACTTTCTTAAAAGGTATAAATCTTACCAATGCAGACTCTAAATCAAAAGTTACAATACAACCATTTAAACTCAATCAGTCGTGGATTCGTGCAAAAAAAAAAGTTCGAAATAATAATTTTCCCTAACATTATGATGATAGAGAACGCGAAAAAAGTGTATCTCGCAATTCTGTCTGTCCGTCTGTCTGTCTGTACCTTGACCTGCAGCCTAAACGGCTTAAGCGGTTCTCTTATGGGATTCCCTAGAGGGGAAATAACGGTACCTGTCATACAACCATTTTTTTGGTTTTCTAATTTATCGTTACACACCGATTTCAACCAATTTTTTTTTACAAAAGATCGCTTACAATTTAAACAATTTTTTATATAAAAATTTTCGAAAAAATAATTTTTGGATTTTTAAAAAAATATTGAAATTTTTTTTTTGAAAATTCAATATCTTAAAAACAGGCTAATGATTTTTTTTTTTAAATTTTGTGAAAAATTGTATTTTATTAAATCCTAAAAGTTGGCATAGCAAATTTTATTTTAAAAAATGTTCAAGATTTTTTATATATAAAAAATATGCACAAAAAAAGTCTTATTATTGGTCAATGTTTAAGTTTAAAAATAAAAAATCAATTATGCACGGGGTGCGCAAAACAGTTGCCCAAAGTAGGGGTTCGGGCAAATTTCAAAAAAACAGCCGTTACTCGAAAACCGTTATGGTTCGGGATGAACAAATTACAAAATTCTGAAAGGTGATGACCTGGCATATCACCATATTCAGTTTAGACCATCCTTTACGGGACACCCTGTATATGTATGTTCTGGGTCTACTCCTTTATAAAATCCGGAACAGAAAATAACTCCAAAAACATTACTCGGAACAGTCAATCGAATTATTTTGGGGTAAGTGGGGTCAAAAAGGAGTAACTCCGAACCTCAAACCGTAAACGCCATTAAAGCCTGATCCACATCTGTGTCGTGTGTTTTGTTGTGGAGTCGTGTGTCGCTATCGCTACAATGTATTTCATATGCGTAGAATCATATTTGTCTTGTGTGTTGTGTTGCAGTGTGGCGCATAAAAAATATGGAATGACAGCGACACACGACTCCACAACACAACACACGACACAGATGTGGATCAGCCTTAATTCTTATAGTATATTACATTGATGTTTTAATTTGTTTTGGCACATAAAGAGCCTAATTTTATACATTGTTTTTTTATTTTTATAAAATTTATTTAAAAAATTGTCTTTGATTGTCTTATACTATTTACATTATTATGGATGGTTCATCTCGGGTTGTTCATATCCGGTTGTCTTTGTGGTGGTATATCAGTGATCAGTGATATTATTTTCACTTTCAATAAGTTAAATTAAAACTTTTTTTTCATACTGAAAGAAATCAATCAGCTTTTACTTGTACTCACTTGCACCAATTAAAAAGTAGGTGCAGAAATTATTGTTCTAATCTGTTCTGAAAAACTTCATGGAACACAAAGTGACAGAAGGTAGAACAGTTTTTACTCATGGAACCACTGTACAGTACTTTTTCTAACTAAACTTAAGTTAGACCCCTTTCACACAAGGAAACTGAGTTGCCGGCGATTTTTAGTTTGTAGGCGAGAAGGGCGTAAAAGGAAGACAAACAATTTCCCCCCACACCCTTCTCGCCTACAAACTAGCCAGTTTCTGGCAACTCAGTTTCCTTGTGTGAAAGCCGTCTTAAGAACCGATAATTATCTGAACTTAGCTAAGTTCATATTGACTTGAGTTGTTTTTGTATTTTACATGTAAATTCCTTAGTTAAGATGTTGTTTTTTTCGTCAAATTCTATCTGAACCTGTAAAAAAAACACGGCTATATATAGAGATCAGTGCATGGAACACACAATCTTGTACTTTTCTGATCTTTTCTGTTCTTTTCTGTACTTTTCTGTTCCGAACAGATTCATTAAACAGACCTTCAAAGCAAAATAATATTTATGTAGGTACCTATGTATGTACATGAACTGCTTTATTTGTTGATTTGAATTTACTATTTTTAAAGTTTTGTTCCATTCTGTAAATTACTTGGTAGAACAAAAAAATGAAAAACGTCGTCGCACTTTGGCAGGGAGTGACGACGAGAAGCATTTTGTTTTATACCCTCGTATGCTTTTATTGCTAAAAATTGGTTTGACAACCACAAATAGATTTCTTCACGCTCACGTTTCGTTTTCTCTTCGCATTGTGAAACAGGCTTGATTAATGTCGACTTCCTTACAAACATTTGAAGTCGATTTCATTGACGGGTGTTCACATTGGACTGACTCTTCCGAGTATTTTTGACTTATCTGAAATTTATCTCACTCCCACTTCATAGTAAGAAAGGGAGAAAAGTAGTAATTTTTTAAAAAATTTTAAAAATTTGTGGATTTTTTTTGACGTTCTCTTTTGTAAATTTGGAGGAGTCAGTCCAATGTGAACACCGTCATTAAAAAAAATTTCTTGGTAGAAGGAATTTAAAAAAAATTCGACTTTTTTTTTGTGAGTGCAATTTGACGGAAAATTTAAAAATTTGTGGATTTTTTATGACGTTCTCTTTTGTAAATTCGGAGGAGTCAGTCCAATGTGAACACCGTCATTAAAAAAAAATTTCTTGGTAGAAGGAATTTAAAAAAAAATCGACTTTTTTTTTGTGAGTGTAAAGGTTAGACCGCACACAACTGCAGCGGAACTACACTTCACGACGAGGCAAAATATTATTTGTATGAAATTGTATGAGCTATATCGCACTAAGCGTCAACTGAACTTCAAAAAATTTCATACAAATTATTGTGAATCGCAGTTCCGCTGCAGTGCAGTTCCGCCTAGTGCGGTCTAACCTTAATTTGACAGGATTTGTTCGTGTTGTTGTAATGCCTAAGGAAAAACCAGCTGACGGGCCAAACAGCTGATGTCAAAAAGAAATCTAAAGCTATCCCAAAAATTTTCGGATTTGTTTGGATTATACTAACAGCTGACATCTCATCTGTTCATTTTCTTGGTTTTGTTTGGTTTGGTTACGTATCCGGTTTTGGTCGTTCGAAAACATATCAGATTCTAACGTATCTCATATACGTATCTGCTTACCACCCGAACGTGGCCATTATGTCTGTTCCTCTACTCAATGAGCCTGATTATATGGTTCGTTTTCCCGTTCGTTTTGTCTTTCGTGTTTTTGACAGGCAAGAACGTTCATGATTACATGGTTCGCGAAAATACGTACGTACTTCCAATCGTTATTTTGACGTTCATGGAATTGGGGGATGTTTTGTAAGAAAATAATCAATAGTAATAAATAAAAATATTTTTTAATCACTTATTTCGCAAATGCAAACGCATATTAGGTGTATCTAATTACGAAAAACTATTTTTCAATTCAATAATTTTTGTTCAAATCGTTTTTTGCTAACATCGAGGAGAATTGTGGTTGCCAAATCAGAAACTTCAAAGTTCAACCAGAAAAAGTCTTGAAATTTTCATTCCTACTTTCGTTACTTCCTTCCCTCTACATTTCTACTCCCCTCACCCAAGCTGTCAAAAAGACGAAAGACGAAACAACCGAAAAAACGAGTCGTGTAATCGGGCACAATGTCTGTGATTTTCTGTGCATTTTGGTGTCAAGTTCTGTCAATTTAATTTTTGTATATGAACTTTAGAAGACTTCGGACTAGAAATCAAGAAACTCAAAGTAAAGGAACAAACCTATTGTTAACGTTACGTTTGAGTTTGATCAAAAACACCCTATTTTCAAAATTATCCTCTTCCTTCCTTTTCCTTCACAACTAGGTGCACTATGAAATTCAATGGATATAAACAAAAGATAAAAGAAAACTCATTCATCATTTTCATTAAACATTTGTCGCAATATTCATATTATTTATCATTAATAACAAAAAGAACACGGTCAAAATAGAAACAACAAATTATATTTTTAACTAAAAAAAAAGATAAAAACTCGTTTTTATTGATGGAAGCTATAATAAAATTGATTATTGTTGCATTGTGCTGAATTTTCAATTATTTAATTGAATTTCACATGACTATAAATTCTACACAACGTCGCATGACACAGTCTACTAGTTTAATTTTTAGTAATTATTTTGAATTCAAGTACAATACAAACTTTATACATAATGCGTCTTCGAAAGAATTTCCTACCACGGACGATTGCCGATATTGCATGTTTCCTATTAATCGCCACTTTCATTCCAATAACATTTGTGTTTGAATTGACAGTGGTACTGCCTGAATTTCATGAATTTGGTGGTCTATTTTACTGGGTCACACTAGTGGCTGGGGTTTTTCTGATATTCAACATCAAAGGCAACATGCTGGCATGCATGCTAGTCGATACCAGTATCAAGAGTAAGACTGTCGTTTAATAAAGGTTTGCTTTTTAATTAACTTTGTTCAAATTCAGATGAAATCCTCATTCCACCCACCGACCATGATCTCAAAAAGCTGTGGCGTATGTGTGCGGTTTGTGAAACTATGGCTCCACCTCGCTCCTGGCATTGTAGCACCTGCAAAACATGCATACTCAAACGTGACCATCACTGCTTTTTCACCGGGTGCTGCGTTGGACATCGAAACCATCGTTATTTTCTAATGTTCCTTGTGTTCCTCATGATCGGCTCGCTATACACAACGATTTACAACTCCATCTACTTTTGGTGGTTACAAGCCGATACCTACTCTAACTACTTCACCTTATTCAAAATGGTGTTTCCCATGCTGATGTTCACAATGGACTCGTCGTGGACAAACTTCTATTTGCTCATCTACGAACTCAACGTCATTGCCTTTGCCTATTCTTTGGTTCTGTTTGTGTATCATGGACAGATTATACTGAGAGGAGGCGTCATTAATGAGAGAAGTGCCTGCAAATATGATCTTGGTTGGAAAAAAAACCTCGAAATGGTTTTGGGAACCAAAATGAAATTGGTTTGGCTGTCGCCGTTTGTGGAGAGCCCGTTGCCTCATGATGGCATCAATTGGCAGGGATTCTTGAAACTTACACAAAAGAATCGGTAGTCTTGTAGGATGGGAGTTATTTTTGTTTGCAATTTATTTTATTCTAGTCATAGCACTCGAGTGTTTCAGTTCAAATATTTTAATAAATAATGTCTTTAAAATGCATTGCGGGTTTACCTTACTAGAAATTGATTTGTTTATCAGCCATATGAATAACAAAAGCGCTTTACTCACCTGTAACTGCCCTCGTGTAAGCAAGGGATAATAGATAACTGTTGAATTAATTTACTTTTCTCATTTAACCCTTAGCTAATCCACCTTCCTTTTTGGCTTAGCCAGCTCGTAAGCGGCAGAAATGTTACTCCTAATCCACGAGTTAATGATAACTCGCCGCTAGCTCCGTTTATTAATATGGTTGTTGGTTGTATCAGATTAAATAAAAAGATAACGGGTACTGTATTTTTTTTTACAACAAAACTTTATTTCTTCTCTTAAATGCCTACTCCGTCAGGAATCCCTCGCCCACTAAACTCTTCAATTTCGACAAATGCACCTCGTTCAGTGTGAATCCCTTATTGATGATCCTAGCCAACTGCAACGATTCCATATTATTCTCCACGGCATATTGCAAGCAATTCACTGCTAAGCTTGGTGCCTTATTTGCCACACAAGCCTCCACGAATTCCAACGTACACTGATCTGACGGAGTTCCTGGAATCTTGTGCTGGTCCCTGTCAATAGTTTCAAACACTTTGCTGGCCATCTCAAAATCTCCACCACGAACAAACAGAGTGAGGATGTCCCCTAGCATTTGTCCGGTGAATTGGAGCTTATTGGTAAATCGACTGCCAGCGGAGTCAGTGACCTTTGTGAATATATCCAGAGCGACACGGGAAAAGTGTTCATTAAGGCCCGTGTGGGATGGATTCTCTGGGTTTGGTTTGTTTTTGGTGAGGATATTCAGGGCTCTATTGATAACATTTTCTCGGTTCATGAGGTCAAACGCGACAATGTCGGACCACATGCGGGGCATCAGCTCAATGGCGCCATTAACTTCGACTGATCTGAGAATTTCCTCCATGATGCCAGGTTCAGGGATGTAAATGTTCGGCACTAAGCGATCATATGTGTTCATGAATTCTTCGAGCGGTTCAGTTTGGCCAAGGAGGGCGAACATATGACGATAGTAGATGCCTTCTTTATAGGAATCTCCAATAAGATCGTAGTTGTTTCCTGTGTGAAGCAGAGCATCGACTCGTTTGGCGAGAGTTTTGTCATGCAGATGATTCCTACAAACATCCATGGCTGTGACAAAGAACAGCACGTCCTTGGGATGGGCTATGGTGAATTCCTTGTCCTCAATTTCATTCAGAATGTCCACAAGAACATGAGAAGTTGGAGCACGGTCGCGACAAAAGTTGATCAAGACGTAATAATAACTTCCTAAACTTGGTTCGATTCCCAAATTCTTGAAAGTGCTTAGAACCTTCAGCGTACAACCTCGAGCCAATTTATAGTTACCCAGAGTGCCAATTGTTTCCAGTAGCGAATTTAATGTTCCCAAGTCTGGTTGGAGTTCGCGTTGATTCATTTGCTGGAGCATTTCTTGGCAAAATTCCCAGCGGTGGTCGGCAGTTTCTTTAAGATAATTACCAACGGCGATGATGTAATTAAATGTTTTCGTGTCCAGTTCGATTTGCTTCTCTGTGGCATCCTGAAGGAGAGCATATGCTCTCTGTGCCTGACCATACTTGGCCATTCCGCGAATTATGGCAGCAAAGGTTTCAGCGGTCTTTGGTTCGATTTCGTTGAAGAGTTGTTCCGCCAAGTCACCGTCTTTCCAGGTTCTCTTTTGACGATTGAATCCTCTCTGTGCATCATTGAACCATCTCTCTTCGATGAACTCTTCGGGAATCGGCTCTTCATTGTTGTAGAAGCAGATAAGTTCGAGGAGGTTTTGTTTAGTCTCATCGGCAATTGGAAGACCTTTGGTCTTCATCAGGTTATATACAAACACTGCATCAGTGACCTCGCAATTTAGAATTAAGTTATGTAGGGATGTTTCATCGATTTCAGATTCCTCACTGAAAACCAGTTTTGGTGCAAAAGCTTCTACTGATGGTTGGGCTTCTTCGTGCTAAAATAATTAATCTAATTCATTTGAAATTAACTTAATAAAATAATCAAGACTCACCATGAAGAATCGACCATGTTCGTTTTTGACCCATTTGGCTGCTTTTCGTCCGGATTCCTGTGCCATTGCAAATGTGCGTTTGGTGACATTGGACATGGGAATTAGGTAGGGATCATCGTGATATTTGAAATGAGCAGCTGTTGGATCTGACTTCACTGTGCTGGACAGAGCAAGTAGTATATCTGTTGAGCTGCGAGGAATTCGATTAGGAATCTGAATTTGTTCTTCGCCGGAAGAGGAAGCATTTGCTGTAGAAGTGTTGCTGCTGCTAGGGGTTGTGTTCAGGTAGGTTTTTGCAGTAGTAGAGAGTAATTGGCACCGCAATCGGGTTAAATTATTGAAAGGACGCCACAAAAGCATTTTACTTTAATTTATAATTTATTTTTAATTAAATAAGACTCAAGGTAAAATAATTAAAAAAAAAACTTGTATCCCTAGTGTGAAAAATTGCAGCTTTTCACAAAAAAAATGACAGTAGAAAGGTTATGTTCGATTCAACCAAAAGTGACATAACACAAACAGCTGTTTGGATGAACAAAATGGATAGGAATGAATTTTTGGCTTATGTGGCGACTACATCGCTACAGTGAGCAATCATTTTATAGGAAAATCCGATACCTACACTGAACTTATGGTGGATTTACATGCGTCTGCATTTCGTTTCTGCACAAAAAAGGGATGCCAAATACAAAATGTATATTTGTTAGATACAGAGAAAAGATCAAAATGCAGAAGAACTTCGTTTCTGCATTATAGGAAAGTGCCATAATACAGAAATGAAGACGAACATGTTCATCTTATTGATGGTTCTCTTTCACTCACTCGGATTTTTTTGTATACATCTGTCCTGCTCTACTTTTCTGCAATATGCAGACGAAGATACATGTAAATCCAGCTTACCTACGTTTTTTTTTATGAAGAAAGGCCGGTTGAGTTGCCAGAAACTAGGTTGTTTGTAGGCGAGAAGGGTGTGATGGGAGATTTGTTGTCTTCCTTTTACGCCCTTCTCGCCTACAAACTGAAAATCGCCGGCAACTCAGTTTCCTTGCGTGAAAGGGGTCAAACTAACAGCCGTATTCGTAAGAATCCGCTGAACAGATGAATAGTTATGCACTGCATAAAGCCACTATACAACGTTGCATAAAATGTTATGCATAAAATATTTTTCATACCATTATAGCTATAATGAGCTTGTGTCAAAATTAGTACCATAAAGGAGAAATCTATTACGTTTTACTTTCAAAACTGACAAAGGAGACCCAACTGTGTGTGTGCTGTGTGAAAAATCAATAGAAGTTATTCTGCTGGCGATTGGATTCTTTTTGGTTTTTTATTAATTTCTTTTAATATTATTATAATTAGCCAGTTACTTTGTTGGTTTTTTGTGTTTGCAAATAAAATTAAAAATATTTGAAACAAAAAAACGTCGTTTTTGATTTAGTCCATGAATTGTTCCATTCACTCACATCGTGATGTTTTTTTGTTGAGGAGAAAAATAAAAGGGTAGTGCTTATTTTGTAATGCTTAAAATTCATTTGTATTTTCCCGTGAAAGTGATGAAGGCGAATCTTTGTATAATTTTATTTAAATCACGCATGCCGTCGAGCATTTGCAAAAGTTGTAAGATTTGATGGGAAATCTTTAAATCTTTTACATTTTATTACCTAAGTAGATTCTATAAAATAAAGTGTACAAAAAAATATTCTTAATTTTATTTAAACAATATCACAACAAAAATGTACAATAAATTAACAAAAGCAACAGTATTTATTGTTGTATTTAATTTTATAAAATATTTTGATAGTCAGATTTCAACACCTCAAAGATTACAAAAATGAGCGCCCCCCCTTATATCTATCTACATTATAGTTGTGTGTGAGTCATGGTGGATTTACATGTATCTGCATTTGGTTTCTGCACAAAAAAGAGATGCCAAATAGATAGAGAGAAAAGATCAAAATGCAGAAGAACTTCGTTTCTGCATTATAGGAAGGTGCCATAATGCAGAAATGAAGACGAACATGTTCATCTTCTTGATGGATCGCTTTGTCCCGGTCTACATTGAACGATTTTTCCAGTGCCGATCTTTTGTTCGTGGGTGAAGCGAGTGAAAAGTGAGGGATAGGGATCAAATCGTTTGTACCAGAAAACTCGAACGATTTTTCCAGTCTGTTTATGTTCTCTCTCTTCTCCTTTCCAGTTTTTTGAGTGTGTTCGGTGTCAGTGGGCCGTCGTTTGATGGTGAGAGTGAATATCAATGAAAAATGAAGAGCACAGCAATAAAACAAGGAAGAAGAAAAGGAAAAAATCTTATGGAAAAAATCGTTCTGTGTGTACATTTCACACGATGTCTGGAAAAATCTTCGTGGAAAAATCGGGCAATGTAGATCGGGACTTTGTCGATCAAATCGTTTGTACCAGAAAACTCGAACGATTATTCCAGTTTGTTTATGCTCTCTCTCTTTCACTCGCTTGGATTTTTTGTATATACATCTGTCCTGCTCTACTTTTCTGCATTATGCAGATGAAGACATGTAAATCCACCATAATGCAGATACCATGTAAATCCACCATTAATTTTTGATTTAAAATCAATTTTGCCTATCTAAATTTTTCGTCAGATTTAAGTCGGATTGTACACGAATGACAAAATGTCATTATTTCTGTAATTTTCTTGACATTTTTTCATTTCATATTATTTGCGGTTATGTTTGTCATTAAAACAATGACAGGTGAAAGTAGTATTAACTAAAACTAGTATTATTATAAACGTAATTGAAACCATTTGCAAAATTATGAAAAAAAAAAGCTTTTTATTATTTTATATAATTTCTATTCAACAACAAAAAAAATCGAATTTTTGGGTGGTCTGATTTCGTTTAGATCAATTTTGCAAATCTGAAATTCAGGCAAAAATCTACACAGATTTTCACACGCACTTGCACACACACCAAATTAAAGTGACATTTTTATCCAAATCAATAGAAAATGGCACTCACACAATTGCAAACATAGATCAAATCACTTTTGAGTTCTTTTTACCACAATTGATCTAAAGACTGGACATCAAATCCAAAATTGTTGAATCGAAATCGACTTAAATCAGAACACCAAAAAATTCGAATTATTTTGTTGAATAGAAAGTGAAGTCTGAAAAAGATAAAAAAAATCGATTTTTTTTTGTTGAATCGAAATCGACATGCGTTTGGATTCGGATTTAGCACTTCAAAAACCTTCGGAAAAGTAAAATTTGATTCAAAGGAAAAAGAAACATTAACCTGCCTTACACCCCGACTCCACAGGCCATGAACGATGTACAATCTACAATCCAATCCACAATCTGATTTGTATGGATTTGTCACTACCTGGACATGGATTTTTGTGACTCCATGGGATTTTTTTAGAACATGTTCCATAGTCCAGCCATCGTTCATGGCCTGTGGAGTCGGGGTGTTATTACATTGTATCTGCATTTGGTTTCTGCACAAAAAAGGGATGCCAAATACAAAATGAATATTTGTTAGATAGATAGAAAAGATCAAAATGCAGACGAACTTCGTTTCTGCATTATAGGAAAGTGCCATAATGCAGAAATGAAGACGAACATGTTCATCTTCTTGATGGTTCTCTTTCACTCACTCGGATATTTTGTATACATCTGTCCTGCTATACTTTTCTGCATAATGCAGACGCAGATACATGTAAATCCACCATTAAACCGGAACCACACCTGTCCCGTGTGTTGTGTTGTGGAGACGTGTGTCGCTATCGGTACAATGTATTTCATATGCTTAGAACCACATTTGTCTCGTGTGTTGTGTTGCAGTGGCTCATCAAATATATGGAATGACAGCGACACACGACTCCACAACACAACACACAAGACAGGTGTGGACCCGGCACTAATGAAACGAATGGCAAACAAAATTATTAAATTAGTATAGATCCTACATAGTTAGTTTCCAGAAAAAATTGTTATTCCTTAAATCACCAACACAGATAAATACCATGATTTCCCGAGGTCATTTGAAGTCGAAAAATGTAAGAGATAATTTTCTCGTTTTTGTCAATAAGTGCAATTTTTCCTCTTTATTATGAAAGCCAAAATCGTTTTCTTAAAAAATATCTAATCTTTTATTTACAACAAAAAAAAAATTTTTAAATCATTAAAAAGAAATTAAATTAAAAAAAATTAAGAAAAATTTGAATAGGTATTTGAATAAAAACGAATAAAATTGATTCTCACGGCTTTGCTAATTTTTTTATTTTTTTTTTTTATATTTTTGTAACTTAGGCGTAGTTTCTTACCACTGAAATATAAATACTTTTATCAATGGTATATTTTCTTTTAAAGGGAACTAAAAAAGGAAGCTCTAACTCTTAAATAATAATCAATCTCAGAGCAAACAAAAAAAATAAAACAATTTGAATCTTAAGAAATTTATTTTAAAATGTAGCTACTACCATGTTGAGTTTATAAACTCAATGGTATCTACTTTCTAAAGGTATTAGATAGAGGGAATTACTTATTTTTAATTACTTGTCTCCTCTGCTGGGAAACTTGAACTTTCCCATCGTCTCTACAATATTTTTCAATTTCTCTAATCCAATAGTATTGCATTCGTTATATGTTGCTCCAAGCGACTGCTTCATCTTCTCAAACCATTCGTTCAAACGCGGCCACTTCTGTGCTGTTATTGGAAACATGAGATCTACAGTGCTCAGTGTGGTCAGAAATGATAAATCTGCAACCGACATCTAGAAAAAACAACAACAAACAGTCACCGATAGATAAACATTAGATTACTTCTATCAATGCGAGTTCGAGCTTCGAGGCGGGTCACGTAAAAAATTCCACCGCACATCTAAAGATCTCATCTTGCATCCCAGTAAGTACATCCAAAGGGAAATAAATAATTAGAATTCAATGGAATTTAAAGGCGAATTAATTATAGTGTCGTCTTGCCTGTACAAAATCTTCTCTCACCCCGTTTTTCTCGATAATGAAGATGTTTTATTGATAGTAGCAGATACTTACTTTGCTCCCAGACATACATCGGTTGATTGAGAGATTCTTCTCCAGAGTAGAATAAACCTCGAGAATTTTTCGTTCGTGGTATGGCAAATCGGTATTATCGAACCCTTTCCTTACAATTTCCGACTGAAAGATAAATAACACGTCATCGTGGTTGTAGCAGTGGGAAATAGAAATAAAAAAAAAAACAACATAATTTCTAATTGAAATTGCAGATAATGGAAAAAAAAGGACGACTACACACGCTAGGGTATATTTTAGATTATTGTGTCAGACAAAAAATAACATAACTTGGAACTTGAAAAAGATTCGTCCTTAAAGAAATGGAAATTTTACTGCTAAAAGATAAATTCCAATATATTTACATACCTACCTACAAAGCAATGGTTGGAATTATAATAATAGTTACCTGTAGCAGTTAGACAGGAACTTTTAGTCTGAGTGCATTTACAAATATAAATGTAATAGTCCAAGGTTAAAGTCGAATTTAAAATTAATGATGGTGGAATTTTGAATTTCGGGAGGGTGGCTATAAGCTTTTATTTTGTGTCCCAAGTCCCAACTGAATTCAAAAGTAAATTTATGATTGTAGGTAATAAGATAATGGATGAGCATATCAAAGTTGACGTCTTAAGAGGTAGGGTTATTAAATAGGAGGAGTATACCTATACCTATTTTATTGGGGTTTTCAAGTGAAAGCACGACCTTTTGTTTCAGAAGGTACATAATTTGCAATAAAGTACCGGGTCATTAAGCATTACAAAATTTCCAAGAAGGAATTTATGAATATTGTAATCATACCTTTATTACAAACAAATGATCATATCTTATATCCCTAGGTATACATATGTAGGTATATACAAATTAAAGAGGCAATTAAGATTATGCGCTTGAGTATTTAAGAATTGTTTTTTACGATGACCTCTATTATACATCTTAATTTTGTTTAAAAACAGAATAACCCTTAAGGCTCTCCCAAATCAACGCGAAACGTTCAGCACGGCGGAGAAAAATTCGCCCTTGATGTCGCGCGTGGGCACTCTCAATTATTACCATGTAAATTAATTTTTACCGTTACGCCGCTGGCGGCGTCGCACCGAATGTCTCGCGTTGGTTTGGAAGAGTCTTTATTACGATCCCTTTTTTGTTCGTTTCGTTTTGACAGAGAAATACACTCCGCTCCACTTGAATAGAAACAAACGTTTTGTTTACTGTCTGAGCGTGTAGCGCTTTGGTAAGTTTATAAATTCCCGTTTGGTTTTAGTTCCTTTAAGAGGGATCTATTGCGAATAAAAGTGCAGAGACAGAATAATTCAGGAAAATACCATTAGGTTATTTTTTACCACTTTTCTAATTACTTCATTTAAAACATTGTTTTTTTTTGCGCCACTTGAATAGAAACATTCTCTTAAATAAGAAAACAAATTGAAAAAGTGCAGTAAAATTAGGTAGTTTTCTATTCGTAATCATATTTTAATATGTTTGCTACCATCTTTATTTAAAATAACTTGAAAAACCCATTTGGAGACTGAATCATGCAGTTATTTTATATAATTTAAAGAAATTGCACTTCATGCTTCTTGATTGCAGCAATAAGTGATTCTTTGTCCTCATATTGTCGGTCAGAATCATAAACTTTACGAACCATCCATCCTCATACGTTTTCAATAATATTTAGGTCCAGAGAATACGGTGGCAATTGAAGTAAGGTAACATTTTTCTCGGATATCTAACTGTAAATGATCCTTGCGTTGAGGATTGGCACGTTTTCTTGTTGAAATGTCCATGGTATTGGTCAAAAGACATCGGTTAACTTAGGGAAAGCTTCTTGTAGTATTTCCTTTCTAATTGTCCAAAACCAGAAAATCGCACCCCACGCCATTACACCACCTTCTCGGCTATGATGGTGCCCCAGAAACCTGGGTTCCTCCCTTATAACATGAAAATAGTAATTATATCCGTCCGGGCCATTATAATTGAATTTTGTTCGTCAGAAAATACCACTTTTGTCCACTCTTCCATCCACGTCATATTCATCCTGCAAAAATCTATTATATTCTGTCTTCGTATTGGATTTAACGGTGGTTTTTTCTTCAATTTCGGGCGCTTTAAATGTTGTGACCCACGAATAACACGTCTAATAATGTTAAGACTAGCTGTAATACCACTCTTAGCCTTGATTTTAGCAGCAAAGCCGCTTGAATTAGAAGCCAGTCTAATTATCTTTCTTCGGTTTGCTTATGTTGTGGCTTTTGATTGCCTACCTTACATATTTTTCCATAGTTTTCCTTATTTCTATGGTTCGACCAAACAATTTTCACACTTCTACTTATTTTTTTGGCAATTGTGCGTAGGTGAAGCTTGTTTTTCGCGTGTACTTCTATTTTGGCTTTTTCTGCAGCGTTTAATGGTTTTCCGCGGCCCGTCTTTTCTTTGATCAAACAATTATTATTTTTAATCTACACTACTATTATAACAATATTTTTTCTTCTTACCGTACTCTATAAATAGAGACAAAACGCACACTGTTTCTATTCAAGTGAAGGAAAAAAAAAAACAGGGTTAGTAAAAGTAATTAGAAAAGTGGTAAAAAAATAACCTTATGGTATTTTTCTAACTTATTCTGTCCCTGCAGTTTTTTTCGCAATATATTTCTCTTTTAGGAACTGAAACCAACGCTCCGATAGTAAAAAAAAAGTTTGTTTCTATTCAAGTGGAGCGGAGTGTATGTAATGGACGGTGTTCACATTGGACTGACTCTTCCGACTATTTTTGACTTCTCTGAAATTTATCTCACTCCCACTTCATTGTTAGAAAGGGAGAAAAGTAGTAAATAAAAAAAAAAAAATAAAAATTTGTGGATTTTTTTTGACGTTCTCTTTTGGAGGAGTCAGTCCAATGTGAACACCGTCATGGGAATAAAGTAACGAAAGCTCAAATGAAAATTTCAAGAAGAAACGAAGTTCTTCGGCATTTTGATCTTTTCTCTCTATCTAACAATATACATTTTGTATTTGGCATCCCCTTTCTTTTGCAGAAACCAAATGCAGATACATGTAAATCCACCAATAATGGCAAGTTTCAAAATACTGGCAACATGCCATAAAAGAATGAGCAAGTTCATTCTTATTCTAGAATGCCATAATTTGGAAAATGGCGTCAGTAAAGTGTTAACACATAGTCATTTTAATGGCAGCATTTTATGCCAAATTATCTCTGCCATTTTATTTTGGCAAAAATATTGCCAGTATTTAGAGCGTTTACACGATGAAAAGGAAAATGGCTATAATTTGACAGATATAATGGCATTTTGCCATTCGTGTAAATGCAGCATTAGACATCATGACACCTCAACTGGACATGAACACGATGTCCAAAATTCAACCAACACTATTACTTCATGAATGAAAGAATACAAGATAACGCCACTTCCTACATTTTTGGAGACAAAACGTCACAACAGATGTGACAGCCAAGAAAATTTGTATAGAGATGATTTTTTGTTCGCGAATTGTTTAATGATTAATATAGTTTTTCATTTTACAAACACAAAAATATTACCGAAAAATGTATTTTAATTGTTATTCAATTGTTTTAAATTATATTAATAGTCAAAATATGAAGCAAAAATAGAGAGTGCGATGAAAAAAATCAAATATCAGATATATTTCCTTCTTGAATTATTATTTTTATTGTTGTTTTTATATCATCAAAATATAGCCCACAACATTAAAAAAAATATTGGTACAAAAATCACTTTAATAACAAGTTCAAGTAACTTAAAGTTTTCGCGCCCCTATATCTCATACAAATTATACCAAAGTTTAGTCTTTTTTGTCTCCACTTGAGTCACGAAGCGTGTTGAAAATTACAATAACAAAGCGAAAAATCCGAAGTGTCGTAATCTTGTATTCTTTCATTCATGCTATTACTTCAATCCTCAATCTGATTTTATTTATATATGTATTTTATATAACAGTGACTTTTCACATAGCGAAACTGAGTTGCCAGAAACTTTAAGTTTGTAGGCGAGAAGGAGGTAAGAGGTGGGAAACAAATCGCCCCTCACGCCCTTCTCGCCTACAAACTAAAAGTTTCTGGCAACTCAGTCCCCTTTTGTAAAGGGAAGCTTCATTGAAATGGATTTTTGTGACTCCATTGTTTTTTTTTTCTAGACATGTTCATAATCCTGCCATTTTCCGTGGCCAGTGGAGCCGTCAAAAAATTTAACATAAAAAGAAACTATTTGAAAATATCAGCAACCGGATAAATACTTAAAACTAATTTTAATTTGAATTAACGTTTCTGTTTTCTTTTCTCCGAATGTGTTTCTTGGTATGAAATCTAAAAAAAAAAGTCTAATTGGAGATGCGGGGCATCGATCCCCGTACCTCTCACATGCTAAGCGAGCGCTCTACCATCTGAGCTACATCCCCGTTAGGATCCCCGAATGACTGTTTTAAATTTGGCAAAATTTCACTTTAAATCCAATTTGTCATTCGCGTGTATAAAATTAATTTAATATATTTATATCTTCTTATCTACCTATCTAATATATGTATGTACGTACAAATTTTATAGTTTCGAGTCACGATTATGCATACAGAATTGTAATACATTTTGTCTTACATTTGCAAGTACATAATGTTATGTACGAGTATAACCGGTCTCTATGGATCAAGACGAAAAACGAATTTGGCCAATTTAAATAAAAATAAACATTTTATAATCAGTTTCGTTATCAAGAGCGTGTTCGGTTCGCTGTACGAAACATCCTACGTCACGAGACTTATGTTTACAATTTTAAATATACCTATAGAATTAAATAGACAATAATTCTAAATATTCGATGATTAACCAGTTGCAATAAGTCATTGTTTAAAAATAAAAAGCTGTCAACAAGCTGGCCCTTAGAATATGTACTTAGGTATTCGAATTTTGTTGGTTATCGGAATTTGTTGATGTAGATTTATTTTATTTATTTGTATGATATGGCCAGTTCAGAGGTATCACTGCTAAAATACATGAGCAAGCGAATACAACATTTTGTCGGTAAGAGATGACAATTATTAGTTTTTATAATAATTCGACTTACCATCATGTCACTGTCTCTTCGAAATAAAAACGAACACTCAAAAAATAATTTATTGATCACTTCAATCCGTTGAAGCTTATCTTCAGGCCACCAATCCGCTCCACCTTCGAAATGCTCACACAAATAAATTAAAATTGCATGACTATCAATTAGTGTGAGGCCATTGTGCTGCAATACCGGCACAGAGTGTGCTGAATTTATCTACGAGATAAAATCATGAATACATTTTTTTTTGTGTTAAAACCATAATCAATTTGGATTGGATAGGTAAATGAAAGATTTATAAAAATGTAGGTGCGGTTTCGATCTGTACCTCCAAGAATTCTGGCTTAAATTGCCCTCCTTTAAATAAATCAATGAATTTCAATTCCACATCAATGTTTAGAATTTTAATGAGAAGCAAACAACTTCGAACCGGTGGACTGCGATCGTCATAATATAATGTTGGTTTCATGCTGCCTCGACTGAATCTAGACAATAACTGAGTTAGTTTAATCTTCAACCGCAGTTTTATTTTTGTTTAACTTACTGAAATTTAAGATGCACCTACAGTGTATCAAAGAAATCAGCGCAGGTAGGTATTTGTGCAGATTTGAGAGAAAAATTAATTTTGATGAATTTGCAGGAAAATACGTTGAATTTTGAAGTCATCAATTTCATTTTCAATGCTCATTAGGCCTTTTTTATTTGTAAGTGTATACGCAGCGCAGTAAAATTTTACACTGTAAACAACAACAAAGGAAAAGTGCGGATACTACATAACGTGTTATTACTCTGTTTTTTGATGTTTAAAAAATAAATATTAGATACTTTTTAAACATCACAAAACAAATTAATAACACATTATGAAGTATCCGAACTTTTCCTTTGTTGTTGTTTACAGTGTAAAATTTTGCTGCGCTGCGTATACACTTACCAATAAAAAAGGCCTATTATTAAATTATATACAGGGTGATTCACATACGGTGTATCAAAAAGCTAGAGCGTGTAGGTCGTGATAATAAAAAAACATCGTATGGGAGGAGGAGGTCTATTCACACAGTTTTGGCGGGAAGTCAATTTTCTAAAAAAAAAATACCAAAAACAGAAAAAAAAGTTATTAAAAACAACAGTAAAAGACTACACATGAGAGCGACCAACGACCGACGAATGAATGAACAATTGTGATTTAAAACATTAATAAACCTAAATTCTTTACAAAATTTAGACAAAATGGAAGAAATATAGTTGAGGATTATTTCAAGATAATTTTCATTTCAATTGCTAAAACAAGAGAATTTGAAGAAAACAATTTGTTCATCGCGAATAGCCGCAATTCGTTACGACCAATTTATTTTCTCAAATTTCTCATATTTAAGCAAATAAAAATTAAAATTTTATAATTTTAAAATTAATCTTAAATCGAATTGTACCATTTTGACTACATTTTGTGAAATATTAAGGTTTGTTAATATTTTATTTTCCATTTGTTTGTTCATTCGTCGGTCGTTGGTCGCTCTCATGTGAATGGTCCTTAACACTTACAATTTCCCGTTATACTTTTTTGTAAAGCCAGAAATTCATTAGTTTATTTTTTTTATAAAAAGTTTTTGAAAAATTTATTTTTAAACTCAACATTTTGAAAAAAAAATTTAATTTGATTTTGTTCAAAATTGTACGTAATTATTGTAGTTTTCGGTCGATGGTTCAGAGTTACTTCTTTTTGACTCCACTTACTCCAAAATAATTCGATTGGCTGTTCCGAGTTTTTAAAGGAGTAGACCCGGAACACACATATACATACATGTAAACCCTTTCATCGGATTATTTGTCAAATTAATTCTACTCTACTTAACGTGCAAAATATAAATAAATATCAGACAATTTACTCACACACACATAAATATCTCGCAAATTTGTCTTGGAACAACAGAAAATAATTCGATTGGAATCGAAAAGAAGTAGTACTGTTCCGAAATCCAACACTGAACCAAATCCTTACGTAAATACAACGAAAAACGTCATTGTTTCAACGATTTTTAAGTTACAATTCAGCCGATGTTGGGATTCGTTATCTCAACAATTAGTCATTCGTTCTTTATTTTCGTTGAGTCAATGAAATATTTCAATTAGACAACGTAAAAGCCTATTAACGAAATTTTTCGTTGGATCAACGAATTTATTTCATTAATTACCGATATTTTAAATTGAGTCAATTTATTTTTTTCATTAATTAACGATATTTTCGTTGAGTCAATGAATTCCTTTTATTGATTAACGTAAAATATTTTCGTTGGTTAGTGAATTATTCGTTAATTAAATAAATGATATTATGTTTAGCTTTTTTTACATTATATATTAGTTCACACACCATTCTTGTTAAAGAATCTGCTAGTGAAGAACCAAAAAAAAAATAGCTTGATGACAAGGTGTGCTAGTACTGATTCCCAATAAGACATTAGGAATCATAAAACTTGTACGGGTGCCTTGCCAACAGGCACTTTTCATTTGTTTTTTGTTCATTTATATAGATTCTTCGACAAGAATTAAGTGTGAACTATAACCAAACAGATTCAAATTCTATTTTCATTAAAATGTGATTTTTTTCGACGGTTTAGTTATTTATCATTATTGAACGTAATTTTTTTTTGAGCTATCGTAAAACAACATAATATTTTCGCCAATGTTTTTCGTTGTATTATGAAAGCTTCCATCAAAATAAACTAGTGGCTTTAGAGTTGAAGTAAAAAGTGTATGAAAGCACTTTCATCGACACAATGGAGCCATCATCAACCAACATATTTTTATATACATTTTAATGTACATTTTTGCTAAACTTTGATATATTTTCTGAAAGCAAACATCAACAATTCTAAAAGTGTAACATTTTTAAATAGGGCTTAAGTGTGGCAGTGATTCAATATGTTTATAATTATTAACATTATTTTAAACTCGATCGAGACCTGCAAAAGAATGTTATGGTAAAACTCCAAAATAAGTACATTCAAGAATTCACCAGTAAAGCTTAGAGTTTTGTCCAGCAGCATTGATAAAAGTCTGAAATGTTATGTTTTCATAATTCATTTTGAACGTTTTTCAACATTTTTTTTGGGCATCAGTACCTACCTTAGGTGGCCCGCTTCACGGGTTCCGAGGGCCCTCTGTCCCGCTCACGCAACTCTTTTTAAGTATGTGTATGTGGGTACTCGCCAAAAAAATCATATTTAGGACAACGATTGGTCTAACTTAAATTAAAGGTAAAGTTAGCTTGAGTACTTTTAAAAAGGCAACAAATTAGGTAAATTATATCCGTCTATTTTGAACTTAATAAGCGGGAGCATATTTTCATATTTTGTCTTAAAGCTATACAGCTGGGCACTTATTTAATTTACAAATTAAAAAAATTACGTATACACCAGGGTGTACGTAACTTCGAATTTCAATTTATAAATTTATTTATTTTATTTTCATAATTTAAGCAGAACAAAATTTGGTTTAAATAAGAAAGTAAAGTAGTTCAATATGTGCTTTATAAATGAATTAAGGTTTACTTTTGAATAGTTAATGAACAAAACATTTAAAAAATAAGTAACAACATTATTTTGTTTTTTAGTTCAAGACAAAATTTGAACGAATGCTAAAGGAATGTACGTATCCTTTTTTTGAAATTGTTATGGATCTTATATAATGTAGAAAGTAAAAAGAGAATTTTAGTGTTTGTTTCCCTGGCCGAATATTCGGCCACTGGCAATACTAGTACAAATTAGTTCCCGAATTTTTTGTTGGATTGTTGGAAGATTTCATAAAATTATTTCCTGACTCACTGTAAATACACCACCGCTCGAACTTAAATAAAAAGAATTATTCAAATCGCATTCTGAGTTTTTTTTTATCTCTATTGGTGTCATTTTACAAATAAAAACGAATGTGGTTTATTTGGTGTTGTGAAAGACGAACTTATATTGATAGAAATTGAATTTAAAAGAATATGATGCTCAAATTCGAATCTAATAAAGATTTTCAAAATTAAAACTAAGAATGTTTGTGCTTTAGTACTGTAACTATATACATTCACGTATGCGTCAAATCTGGTATTTCTGATTTTTTGCTGAGTTGTTCAGGATATTAGCCTAGTAAACTTAAGTTTTCGAACTCGAGCGGCGAACGCTTCAAGGTCAAAAATTAAAAAGAACCGCGATTTTTTCAGTTAATGGCGATTTTAGTCTTAAAAGAGTAATTTTAAATAAAAACATTGTTCCACGATTTTAAAGTAACCTATTTTGCTCCAATTTGAGCCCAAAACCATCTCTGTAGACCGAATAGTTTCCAAAATATAGCGTTTCAAAATTTAGCTATAAAAAAAAAACAAAATATAACAAATAGTATTATCAAACAGTATAATTGAAAATAAAGAATGGTAGACATAAATGCATCAAAGCACTGGAGCGTGTATGTTGAGCCAAAATAATAGGACAATCATACCAGAAGGGGGGTCTTTATATCGCCGTTAAGATGGGAGGGGGAATTATCTAAAAAATGACTTAAGGTAGAAACAACACTATTGAAAAACAATGGTAACACCCACAATATTCTCCTATAGCTTATCTTGAACCCAGAAACCTATTCTTGAATTTTATTTTTAAATAAAGTTATTTTAATCGATAGTTTCTGAGAAATTAATTTCCAAACTGGACTACTTTGCCTTTATTCAAAATTTAATTTGAAAAGCTCGCAAGACAATAATCATGCTGATTATGGAATCCGCAACATGTATGAAACTCCTGGAGAGTCGCTGATTTGTCACATTTTTTTCAGATGCTTGCATATCAATAGCCCAGGCAAATTGTACTTTTTCTGCCAAAAAATCAAGTGAAGATTTTTAAACGCAATTGTCTTTATTTTGGCATAAAAAATACTGTAACGAAAGTCTATTACCAAATCGTGTGCACGTTATACAAGGTTAAATGTCGAAAGTATCAGTTTTTCGCATAAAACTCAGAAACGGTAAATGCTGTCGAAAAGTGTATTATGCAAAACTTGTACATAGATTATGTCATTTGCCAACAAAAGTTTGTGACTGTTTTTTTTTCTTACTTTCCACGGTTAAGAAGATATCGACATTTCAAAAAACGTAAAATGTCGAAAATGGTCGTTTTTCACGTATAACACCCTAACGGTTAAAATTTTTGAAAACATCTGAACACAAAGTTTGTACATCATGTGAATCCCTACAAAAAAATACAATTTTTTTCTTAAAAACAACCATTTTAAAGATATATTTTTTAAAAGTTTGATAAAAAGTTCAAATTAATTTTTTTTTAATTTTTACTCTAATAAACACAAGTTGTCGAAAAAAATCTTACGCTTAGTTTAAATACCATAATATTCTCTTTAAAAAAATATGAAATTTTTTCCATACGAGTCATAAGTCGTAAGATATTGCTACTTCAATAGTGTCAACTGTCAAAAAAACTGGTTTTTCGCATATATCCTTTAAACTCTAAGCTTAATCAAAAAATTATATTTGCAAAAATTTTCATTATTTAATATTATATAAACATGCATTACCTAACAATTTTTTTTTATATAAACCATAATTTGTATGACACCATTATTTAAGTAAAATCACCAAAAGTCTAAAATACCGGTTTTTGGCTCTTTACTATTAAATGACGAACTTTTCGGAAAATATTTTCTACTCCTTGGCAGATTTTAATATTTCCTAGGGGAAACATTATAACACTTTTTTACGTATAACGCATCAGTTGCAAGATATTCACACTTCAAAAATGGTCAAAGTTCGAAAATATACTTGTACATACATTTTATTACAAAATCCTGTTTATTCGAAGTTGTCCATTTTTGAAGTTTAAGTGATGGCGTTTAACAAATCATTTTTTTTTTTTTGCAATCGATAACACTTTTCATAAGGATAAGTCAGACTTCCTCCTATGGATTCTGTGATCCGGGTGCATACCGTTAATATGTGTACTGAGCTGCGATGAAGGTACCTACGAGTACATAACTATTTTTACTTTCGATAAAGGTACTAAAGGTGCGTTCGACTGTCACGCTGGAGGTCTGGGTTCACTTCCCAGCCTCGTCCACCTAAAAACAAAAAAGTTTTTTTTCAGGGCTACTGCCTCTTGCGAGGAATTGACAAATCCTCCAAGAGTATCACTTGTCACGAATAAGTGCTTCTCGTCTAGCCGTTCGGATTCGGCATAAAATTGTAGGTCCCTTCCATTCCTGTCGAAAGGCGCACACAGGAATGGTTGCGAGTTGTTAGTCACTAGGCCCTGGTTCTTCATGAGCCGTTGTGCCACCCGATTTATTTATTTTTTATTTAAAGGTACTATAGGGCAAGTTTTGGATTCGTAAAAAAAAATAAAAGTCGAGAAAATAATTTTCGCTAACATTACGATGATAGAGAACATATAAAAAGTGGGTTCCACAATTCTCTTACCCTTATTCTTTAATTGAAACCAAAATAGAGGTATATCACTGTTAATGATAAAAATGAATAATATATTCCAATTAAAGAAATATGTTGATCAAATAAAAGCTGCTAACTTTTTATTTTAATGGTTTGTCGACCTGCAGGCTTAACCACTGAACCAATTTTCTTACCTTGTACTTGGAATTCTTAGGCGATTCCCTAGAGGGGAAATTTAAGTTTTATTTTTAACTCAAGAAATAACGGTACCTGCCAAAAAACCAATATACAAAAATTTATTTTTTTCTCTAACGGCTCTAACAATTTTGACAAACAAATTACTAGTTTATTTTGGTAAAAAAAAATTACCACTACGTAACGATTATTATAAAAGGTACTTGTCATAACCAATTTTTTGTTTTTCAAATATCTCGTTAGTGTTCTCACTGAATTCAACAATTATTTTTATATAGGAGGCCTATCTGAGTGTTAAAAATTTTGAATAATTTTTTTTTCAGTATCTTGAAAACAAGGTCAGTTATTTTTTTATTTGGCGTAAAATTGTATTAAATAAATATTTTATTTTCTTTTTTTAATAATCTTCAAAAAAAAATGTATACATATATACAAAAATATTTTTTAAATTCATAAATTCATGTATGTATATCAAATAAATCAGATGTCATATACTTTTTCTTTGAGCTCTACTTTTTTTAAAATTGTATTTTTAGCAAATTAAATAATAAATTTATAAAAAAATTACATTACCTCATTGAACTAATAATAAACATTGTCAATTTCTATAGCTAAGTTTAAGTTGTTAGCTACGAGACATGCTTGTGCGATCCAGTTCTGCATTTTTTTGCGATTTCTTGCAGTTTTTTGCAGGCGATCCAGTTGTGCAGTTTTTTTTTAAACTACCCAACAAAAATAATTTGTAAACATTTTGGCCTAGTTCTATACAAAAATATTTTTGGTTGTTCATTAAGCAATTTGATTTTTATTTTTTGGTTAATTATTGGTATATTCGTACGTACATTTATATGATTTTTGTTTCTTACCATATTGATTGTTGCAAGAAAAACAATAGCTTAAATATGCGTTTTCCTAAAATAAATGGTCAGTTTTTTATTAAATCAATATAGAACGAAAATAAATCCAACCAACCCAGACTTCTGCACTGGAAAGCAATTTTATTATAACTACAGTCCTATTTACATCATAGGTGCTATAATACCCAAACCACAGAACGATAATTGAGACTTATTTAATTATCTCAGAAGCCTTATCATTAGGTCCAAATTCATCTATATACATCTGAAATTATCACCATTCCATTAAGTATCCTATTTCTCTATATGTCTGATTGCGTATAGAATTATCGATAGGTGATTAATTTATTCTGATGAAATACATTATTCTCGAATACATACATACATACATACCCTACCTATGCATAAATCTATTGTAGAAATGTTATCATTGTTGTTTTAAATAGCTAATTATGGTTGTACCGTTCAATTGATTGCATTGGGGTAGCTTTTAGATACATACATCTATATAAAAATCTCGTGTCACGGTGTTTGTCGTCGAACTCCTCTGAAACGACACCATCATTCCATGACAATCAGAAGTGCTTCATATAATTGATATCAATTCTAAAAACGTGGGAGGATTTCACTCCCCTGAATGAAAAATCTCAAATTTAAATATTTGTCGTTTGTGTATACACTTTAATCCCTATCGTTTGTGTATACACTTTAATCCCTATCGTTCTACCAAATCTCATCATTTTACGACAGCCGAAAAAGTGCTCCATAAAATTGATAACAATTGCTAGAAAATTGGCGGATACCACACCCCCTAAATGGAAGACTTCACATTTTCGATTTTTCCTTTGCAATGCACCACAAGAGCTAACGTTGTACGATATAACAAAATTAATATTCTACGGTATCGGGAAGTGCTCCATAAATTTGATAATCTGTCATTCTGTCAGTCAGCAGTCTTATATCTCAGAAACTAAAGCTAAGGAATTTTTAGGTGAGTTGCCTGAACCTGGGTGCGCTTAACAGCTCCTGCGAATTTTAAGTTTTTGACTTTAATGGTAATGATGAAGTTAGAGGGGGGTCGAAGATCGCCTGAGTTTGATCCTGCTGTAGTAGTCCTGGTAGGATGTAGTGCCAGAACTTGGCTGGGCAATACCATATGTCCCTTGATATCAAAAGAATCAATAAATTCATTACTTTATTTTTTAAAAACACTAGATACGAATGTAATGTGCCGATGATGGTATATACATAGATATACCATACCAAGGCAAGTGACCTTTTCTCTTCTGTTTCCGCTGCAAAACAATTTCCGGCTAATTTTATTCCAGATTTCCTTTTTGTTTGTAGAAATATTGAGTGTTGGAAAAAAATGTCCTTGCTTCTTCTTTTTATTCGCATTGATTTATGTGCCAGTGAATTTAATGATTGACGTGCACAAACGTAAAATAAAGAAGGTATATGTAGATAACGAGTTCCGACTGACGAGTTGTCATTCAAAATTAATTGTACCTATACATAAGAAGTTCTATAATTCAAACATTAAATGTACAGGTTGATTCACCTAAGGTGTAACAAAAAGATAGAGCGTATAGGTTGAGTTGAGACAAGAAAAAAATTCAGATAGGAGGGGGGTCTATTTCCCTCCATTAAGGTGGGAGGGGCAATTTTCTAAAAATGGACTGAAAACAAATTATTAAATATCAACGGTAACACTTACTTTTTTGTAATGCCAAAAATGGCTTATTTGATTGTCTTTTTAAATAAAGTTTTTTTTTGTGAACAGATTTTGATAAAAACTAATTTTCAAACTTATATTTTGAAAAAAAAAACTAATAATTTCGGCACCCAGTTGAGTTTATCATCAACCTCGTTTTTTCTTGTTTTTACTGGTTGGTGTTGGTTTCATTATTTTTTAATATCTTGAAAAGTAAAAGTCATAAAACCATTCGGTTTTCGGTGTTTGACTAAAAATTGATGAAAGCATTGAATTTTTAAAACAAAAATAGTACTTAATTACGTAAAATTTTGAAAAAAAAATATTTTTAACATTTTTTTTTATTTTTAAATGTTGAGTTTGAAAATTAATTTTTCAAAAACTGTTAACAAAAATAACTTTATTTAAAAAGACAATAAAAGAAGGTATTTCTGGCCTTACAAAAAGGAACAACATGGCATTGTTAGTGTTACCACTGTTTTTGATAATTTTTGTTTGTTTTATCGCTCTATCTTTTTGTCACTTCTTACGTAAATCACTCTTTATATGTAAAGTAGGGTGTCCATTATTTCCCAAACTCATTTTTTGGAAGCAAACCCCGTCAGTCGAAAGTTATGCCGAAAGAAAAAATTATTGACCAACAAAATTGTTTTCCCAGGTCATTAACCCGTGCTTCTAAGGTCATACTTTTCTTATAAAGGGTTTTTCAACAGGGACGCTACAAAAGTAGAGCAACAGGGACAGCAAACGACGCCATATTTCTTGTCGCTCTTTTGAAATTTCTCTTCAGTAAGGTCATTTATGATGAAAAGATATACGAGCCAACAACGAGTAAAAATTATTAAAATTTACTACCGAAATTCGGAGTCACTGACCTCAACGTTAAGAGCGCTACGTCCAATTTATGGTCATCATAATCGTCCTAGCAGACCAACAATTGAGCGTCTAGTGGAAAAATTTGAATCCACAGGCACAGTACAAAATGTTCCCGTGCCAGTGAGACAAAGAAGTGCCCGTAGTGTCGAGAATATAGCTGCCGCTGAGGCTTCAGTTGCAGAAAGCCCAAATGTTTTTCTCACACGTCGTTCTCAAGCGTTGGGCATCTCTGTGACGTCGTTGTGGCGAATTTTGCGAAAAGATCTTGGCCTACATCCTAACAGGATTAAACTGATGCAAGATCTGAAGCCGCTTGACCACCAGAAGCGTCGTTTGTTCGTGAATTGGGCTGAGCAACAACTTGAAAATGATTCGGATTTTCATCGAAAAATCATCTTCAGCGATGAGGCTCATTTCTGGCTGAATGGCTTCTTCAATAAACAAAATATGCGCTATTGGTCAGGCAGCAATCCACACGTACTCCATGAGTCATCATTGCATCCCGAAAAAATTACGGTTTGGTGTGGTTTTTGGGCCGGCGTCGTCATTGGGCCGTACTGATGATCAAGACCGGCACGTTACTGTGAATGGGGATCGCTACCGTTCAATGATAACCGAATATTTTTGGCCCCAATTGTATGATATGGATTTGGAGAACATGTGGTTTCAACAGGATGGCGCCACAAGCCACACAGCGAATGTCACAATCAATTTATTGGAAACCAAGTTTGGAGAACGTGTTATCTCACGAAATGGTTCAGTCGCTTGCCCACCTCGACCGTGCGATTTGACGCCGTCAGACTATTTCCTGTGGGACTACGTCAAGTCTATGGTCTATGCCAACAAGCCAGCGACGATTGATGAACTTCGTACGAATATCGAACGTTAAATTGCAGCAGTATCGGCCGATTTATGCTTGAAAACCGTCAAAAATTGGGTTCAGCGTCTGGACTTCTGCAAGCGTGCCCGTGGTGATCATGCAAAAGAAATCGAATACCATACATAATGGCATCGAACGTACTTTCATAGGAATACAAAATTTCATTGATATCCAAAACCGTTTTTGTTTTATTTTAAAAAAAAATTTTGTAGCGCTCTTATTGAAAAACCCGACACAAATTCGTATGGGAATTTTAAATTCTTCACATTTTATTTTCTTTGTCTGGAACTATAACAGTTATCCTAAATTTTTGGGGATTCTGATTGATTTATTAGTCCTTTAAAAAACTGCATTTAAAAATGTATTAAAAAAATGGAAGTTATAATTGATTTCAATTTTTTAAGTTAATAAATACTCTAATATTATATATTCCTTTTTTATTTTTTCTCTCTCGATATACAGTTTTGGGTGTGTTTTTTTTGTATTGATAATCATTAAGAAATAATTTTTTTTCTATAAATTTTTTAATATGGTTTTGGTAGATGTTGTTGAAAACAAATCATTCAAAAAAACTTTATTTGATAAGAAACAAAAAAAATAAAAACGTTAAAAAATAAAAATATTTAATATTTTGAAAATTCTAAATTAATTATTTCTATTTATTTTTTTAATGCAGTTTAAAAAAGAAACTTTTTAATTAATGATAAACAATAAAAAAAAACAACAAAATCTGCTGAAGATCGAGAGAGAAAAAATAAGAGAGAGAATATATAATATTAAAGTATTTATTAACTTAAAAAATCGAATATAATTATAATTTAAATTCTTTAATACCCTTTTAAGTGCAATTTTTCAAAGGACCAATAAATCAATCAGAATTCCTAAAAAAAACTTACAATAACTGTTATGTTGGGTTTTTTGTGTGATAACACACTCGCAGTTAGGCTGCATAGCTTTCGCTCCGTAATTTATATTATTGAATGTTTGAATTTTGTAAACAGTGTACGGAGAAAAGAGAAAGAACCCGAATGATCAACAACCGACTTGTGTGCGGCTAGTAAAAATGCTAGTTGTCTCAATATGCAATTTATAAAGACAAAACTTTACATTGGATAGGCTTGATCAGGTGACCTCGGTGGCGCAATGCGTAGTGCATAGGCCTCAGAGGTAGCTGGTCTAGGTTCGATTGCAATTGACGGCACTTTATAAATCGAAATTGAACATAAAGACTAATCACCACTGAAAGGAATCTGATGATTGGTGTGGCAGCCATGAAATTGCAATAATTCCAGCCAAATACAATGGTGGTAGCCCACTCAAGTGGTTGTTGAAAATTCAAACATTCAATAACTGTTATAATTCCAGAGGAAAACAAAAATAAAATGTGAAGAGTGTAAAATTCCCATACAAAATTGTATGGGAAAAGTATGACTGGTTAATAACCTCAGACAAAAAAATTGTGGCTCAATAATTTTTTATTTCGGCATAAACTTTCGATTGACTATCAAAAAAAAAATGAGTTTGGGAAATAACGGAAACCCTAATGTACAGGTAAGGTACCTTCTCATATTGTGTCAAATGTCTATACCTCTAGTAACTGTAGCTTAATTCAGTCGGGGTATTCATGCAACGGCCGGCGGCGTAAGACCCAGATAAACCTGGGTAAACCATTTTGTATATACAATTTTATAAAATTTTCTGGTTTACCAGGTTTATCTGGGTTTTACTCCGTTGCATGAATACCCCTTGTAGCTTAATTCTATTTTGATGTCAACACTTGAATTCCTTGAGTCCTGAACAAAATTTATGTTAGTGACTCTTGTATTTTGTTTTACACCTTTTTGTCCTTTTCATTATCTCTAGCTATGGATATCAACTTTCACCAACTTTTTTTTCTGTAATTTCCTCATGTTTTCTTTCGTGGTCTTAGCTATAATTTAAGATAAGACTAATTATTTAGGGTAACTTTGTCATTCACACTCTCATTTTCATCCCTACCAGTCACACCAGCACATATCAAAAGACTAACTTCCTTATCTTAACAGCTTTATCTTTGCATATGTGTAGATAGAATTTTTTTTGTTGAACAAATGTCTTGTTTATTTCGACACCATAATTATCCTCTTAAATTACATATTTTATACTAAGCCCACATATAACTTACAAAACATTTGAGTTAACAAACAACCCTTTTAAAATAATTAATGTCATTAAAAAAATTAATTTTAACAAAGGCACAAAATTTGTTTATTACCTACAAAATGATAGATTTGATAATTTGAGCATGTATTCGTCTTTGTATTATTTAGTGAGTATCTTTTCATTTAAATTGGGTGTGGAAAATTGACATTTGACACGATGTTATATTGTCTATTAACTTGGATACTATCAAAATGTCAATGATTATGAACATTATGTACTGTGTATATTATGTATGTTACCTATCCTTTTCTTATGACTAAAGACCTAATTATGGTACCTAACCACAATGGCGACATGGTTGATAGGTGACGTAAATAAGCCAATACTTCAGCTAATTTTGTTTGTTTTGAAATGAAATACGATCTCTTTTAAATGGCATTTTCCTTAATTATTTTATTAGAATGAACATAAAGCATTTTATTATTTATCTTAAAACCAATTAACATACCTACCAAATATTTATGAACATGTACATAATATTAGTTTATCTAATTAAATTAACTGGGAGAAGTTGAGTAAATGTTGAATGAACTACTGTTTCTTCTTAGATAGATACACGAATTTTGGCAAATTAATATGGATGTACTTTAGGGTGGTCCTTATAAGGGTCATTGTCTAACTTTGAATGACACACCCGTCAACCCGGCCCCCAAGACGTCTGCAGTTTTATATGGGAAATCCCATGTATTTTTGTAAATTCAAATTTGAAAAATCTTAGCTTTGTTAATGATTGATAAAAAAATTGATTTTTGGAACACATGTCACTTCTGTCATATTTATAAAAATGTATGTGAAAAAATTTTAAACAACAGTTATTTCCCTACTTATAGCCGTTTAAACAAAAACATTTTTTTTTTATTTAATTTTTATTTAAATAAATGTTGTAGAATTTTTTTTAATACATAATTTTAAAAATGCCAAAAGTACATGTGTACATTTTCTATGTCAATCATTACTAAAGTTAAGAATTTTTAAAGTTGAATGTACGAAAATACATAGAAATTTCCCATATAAAACTTCAGACATCTTCGGGGCCGGGTTAACGTTAATAAAATGAGCTAAAATTTTACAGGAATTTTTTTAAATTACTTAGAACAAATTAGGGGGGTGCGTCATTCAAAATAAGGCAATGACTTTTATAAGGACCACCCTAATGTAGTTAGAAGTTAAAGAATGAAGAAACTAAAAAAAAACACATATATATATATATATGTATGTAGTCCAGGAAAATAAGACACACAAATATCCTTGCTTCGAAAAATTGCGAAGAGTTGAAATTTGTTGGAGAGCTTTCTTTGTAAGTCCTTAACACTTCCTAAAAAGTACCCCAAACTTGGTGGCAAACAGTTTAAGGAGTCGGAGGGGGGGGGGGGGGGGAAGGGTGTACAATTTATTTTTTTCCAAATTACTCAAAAGCAATAGGTTCTCTTAAAATAAAAGGTGTAGGTACACATTATAGCTCTTGTAATTCTACATCAAAAAGATTATTACAACTTTTTTCGTAAAATTGATAGATTTGGAGATTTGGATTTGAATTTAGTCAAGCTAATGAAATAAATTTATATTTTTGGGTCGTATATAGCTAATGTAGTTTTGTAGAAAATTTTACAACTGTCTTCATGATATTTTTAGATTATTTTGTAAAAAAATAAACTTCTCTGGAGTATTTAAAAAAAAATAAACATTTTTTTCAAGATGACGGCATTTCCCTTCCGGTACCACTCTAAATATATTTTTAATAGAAAATATTTTTCCAAACACAACCCAAAAACAAACATTTCCGCATCCAAAAATAGAATATTATTAGTATTACATTTCTTCAACCAAATGTATGTACTCACTGTTTTCGACAGTTTTTCTCCGAATCTATCAAACGCAGCAAAAAACTGTTACAATATTTTTTGTGTAGAATTAGAATAACTGAATAACTTGAGCTAAAATGTGTACCTAAAACCTTTTTTTTCAATAAAACCTACAGTTTTCGAGTAATTTGGAAAAAACTGAATTTTATTTTACCCCACTTTAACATAATTTGTTCCCTTCCAAATTTAGGTTACTTTTTAGGAAGTGGTAAAGAAAGGACCTTAAAAATGAAGCTCTCTACCAAAATTCAGCTTTGTCGGAATTTTCTCAAACTGAATATCTTGTTTTCTTGGATACAGGGTGTCCCTCAGCCACCACCTGCCCTGACGAAAGCCATCGGTTCCGGAGGTCATTTAAGCCAAAAGACTTAATAGGTAGTTTTCGGTTTTCTCGTTTTCGCTTCCTTTTCGACTTATAACGGTTTTTATTATTTTTGGTCTCGTTTCTTTTAACTAGATTTAGCTTTGCCAAACTCCAACCGATTCTTGAACTTTTTTTTGTATTTACACAAGAGCAGTTACCAGTTTTTTCCCGCTCTAAAAAATGTTTCTATGCGGATAACGGTTTTCTCGGAAATTATTATCAAACCCATTAAGTTAGAATTTTAAGTTTGTTTTTCGACTTGGTATAATTTTTTCAACAAAACCAAGTTATTAAGTATCATTTTTCCTTCTTTATTATGAAAGCCCAATTTTGTCTCCTAAAAACACTTAACTGTTTTTTAACAAAAAATTACATTTAATATTATTTAAAAAATAAAATAAAAAAAAAAGGTGCAGTTCTCGACATCGCAGAATCTTGTAATTTCGTACAACAATGGTATGCCTTGTGGTGCATACATAGAGAAAATCGGAAATTTAAGATTTCCCACTTCTGATTGTAGTAGAATTATGAAATTTGCGGTTATGAATTAAGTGGCGTGACATCCACCCATTAGGTATATAGGAGCACTTCGGATTGTTGCAGGGATTTTATATTAAAGGGGCGTGGCATCCACTCATTTGCGCAGAGTTGATATTAATTATATGGGGTGCTTCCGATTGTTGCAAAATTATGAAATTTCGTAGAGCGGTAGCTTTTGAGTTGCATAAAAAGAAAAATCTTCAAGTTACGTGATTAAAAATTTCCGTGCAGGGTGGTATCCACCCAATAATATGACAATAATTATGATTTAAATGGAGCACTTCGGGTGGCACATTGGATAGTGTTTGACTGCCAACCTGGAGGTGTCTGTTCTAGCCCAGCTCTAGGTAGAATTCTTTTCTATATTCCACGGTTTCAACTGGATGCCACCCACCGTGGAATTTTATGAGACAATTAACATCAAATGTTCAATCCACTGTGCCAAAATAAAATTATTTCCTGTCCTTCTATTCGTTCTAACTTATGCCGTGCATTGCATTTAAAATATCTGAGGTCTTATAAGCACATTAATTAATAATAGACTTAAAACAGAAAAGAAATTGTTTAAAAACAACTGTTAAACTTAGTATAGTTTTTTGCAAAGCCAGAAATCTCTTCTTTTATTATCTTTTTAAATAAATTTGTTTTAATGAACAGTTTTTGAAAAATTAGTTTTCAAACTCAAAATTTTGAAAAAAAAAAACAAAAGATAAAAAAAATATTTGAACTATTTTTTTTTTCAAAATTTTACGTTCCTAAGTACTATCATCGAATAATAATCATTATTCAATGGTACTATTTTTGTTTGTTTGTTTTGTTCGTTTTCAAGATATTGAATTTTCCAAAAAAAAAAAAATTCAATATTTTTTCGAAAATTTGTATATGCAAAATTGTTGAAATTGTAAGCGACCTTTTGAATAAAAATTTTGGTTGAAATCGGTAAAGTAGTTAACGAGAAATTTGAAAACCAAAAAATCGGTTGTACGACAGGTACCGTTAATAACCGTTATAAATTTTTTTTTTCTACCAAAAAATTTATTTTAGTAATTTTGGTACCACGTAATTTTTTTGAAAATCGTTAGAGCCGTTTTAGAAATAAATCATTTTTTATATATTGGCTGTATGACAGGTACCGTTAGTTTTCAAACTGAAAAAAACTTTCAATTTCCCCTCTAGGGGAACCTCTTAAGTCCAAAGTTTGAGGAAAATCTCTTCAGCCGTTTAGGCTGCAGGTCGAGGTACAGCAGACGGACAGACAGACAGACAGAATGGCGAGACCCACTTTTTCGCGTTCTCTATCATCGTAATGTTAGGGAAAATTATCATCTCGAATTTTTTTTTGTACGAATCCTAAACTTCCCCTATACTACGTATATCTCAAGTAAAAACGAAGTTGATGATAATCAACAGGTTTGCTGAAATGATCGTTTAGCCCAGTGTTTCCCAACCTTTTGTGTGCTATGCCCCACAAAATCTTTCCAAAATCCTCATGTCCCCCTAACATTATATGAAGATACCAAAATAATGTTGAACATCAAAAATCTGAAATGCCCAGTGCAAAAATTGAATAGCTGACATAAGGAAGTTTATTTTCAAAAAATACGAATATAATGTAAAACTGAAATTCAAATACGAAATAATTTAATAATTATGTTATTGTAACTTTTAATGTTGTGTAATTGTTTTTTTTTTATATACAGTACGCGCACTCAAGGGGTTTTTGATACCCTT
The DNA here is from genome assembly GCA_949320155.1 of Melangyna quadrimaculata. Lineage (NCBI taxonomy): Eukaryota > Metazoa > Arthropoda > Insecta > Diptera > Syrphidae > Melangyna > Melangyna quadrimaculata. The sequence goes on from OX439485.1 coordinate 24,959,631, forward strand.
AAAAATTTAAATTAAACACAGTGCGAGCGTTGGGAAAACAGGGATGGATTAAAGAGGAGATACCGTTATTATTTAAATCCCTTGAGATTAATGCTTCATTTAATTTAACTACAGTATTAAGTCTCCCCGTTTTTTTATATCCAGGCAATTTGTGTTTTGTTATAAGCAAATTGATTATGCCACTAAATTTACATTCAGTTAAATACCAAGATGGAAAACGTATTACACATTTCCCTTGCATATTTGGTTGCATTGGGGTATTTGATTTCGGTTAAAAATCAACGTGAAAAAAAACATGATACAAGAAAAGTTGATACAATTGATTAATACAGAAGCAGATCCTGGCTATCTTCCGAAATATAAAGGGTGGAAACACAAGAAGCATATATTTTTCAGAGAAAAGTGTAATTCAGCATAAGCATAGCTTTAAATTGCCCCCCTTAAATATCAAATTGCCCCCCTGTGGGGCGTGGGCCCCACGTTGGGAAACACTGGTTTAGCCGGATTCTTCTTAGTTTTATAAGAAAGTTGGTTCATTTATTTTTTAATATCTTGAAAAGTAAAAGTCTTAGAATTATCCGATTTTTAGTGTTTGACTAAAAATTGATAAAAGCAATTAATATTGAAAAGAGAAATAGTACTTAATAACGTAACGAACAGTTTTTTTTTTAAAATGTTGTGTTTGAAAATACATTTCTCAAAAACTGTTATTTAAAACAAATTTATTTAAAAAGATAATAAGATAAGGGAATTCTGGCTTTGCAGAAAGGTATAACAAGGTATTGAAAGTGTTGCCGTTGTTTTCTAATAATTTTTTTTTGTCGGTTTTAAGTCAGTTTTTTTTTAGAAAATTGCCCTTCCCACCTAAACGAGTGGGAATAGGCCTTTTCTTATACGATTTTTTTTTGTCTCGACTAAACCTACACGCTCAAGCTTTTTGTCACATCTTAGGTGAATCACCCTGTATATTTTACATCGGATTGAAGAAAATTGGTAGAGCGGTAGGTCTTGTAGTGCATACAAAAGGCACAAATTGAAAATATAATTTTCTTTGAGGGTCTTTTCCACCCATTTTATTTGACAATATGAATCATTGCAAAAAGAAGTGAAATGACAGCAAAACAAAATTTTTAGAAATAAATCTAAGTCAGTAAATAACAAACTCTAATATATTAGAGGTTCTCGATATTACTCTAATTTAAGTGTTGACATAATTTTTAAAATTAGAACTTGGAGTACTTTTATTTCACACTTATTTTCACGGCTAACTTGTTGTGTACAGGTTTTTGTATTTGAAGAATTTGGCTTCTTTTTTTAACATTTATTTTGCTGGTTTGATTTGTCTAACTTGACATTCTTGGGAATGTATGGTAATTAAATTCCTTATCATGACACAGAATTAAAAAAGTTCCCATTGGCAAACAAAACCAAACATACTGACACTCCAATTAATTTTTATGAATTTCAACACGTTTCTCAAAACATCTCTACACCTTTTCATGATAAAACTAAATGTTCTGACCCAGATTTTTTTTATTTTTTAGGGAAGTACATAATACACAAACAGACAAGAGCATTATTTGTTTGAAGCAAGCAAAACCACTAAAAAAAAACAGTGGCAATTATAAAATGCAATGCATTTTTTATTTGCCTCAAGAAGAACAAAGCAAAAATAATGTCCTTTCATTGAATAGTTTTTCTGTTTTTTTTTTTTTTTTGTGAGCAGACTGCTTTAATTACATTATTCTTTGTGGATGGTATTTTGCAATTTAAATTTTGCTCCATATGGACTTGAGCAATGTTATTTCATTAAAATATTTTTGTTTTTATCCTGTTTGATTATATATGGTAATTCAATGATTTCAAAAATGTATGTACATTGTACATAGGTATGTTTGTAGACACAAAATAATATAAGATTTAATTTTAAACATACATATATTTTACAGAATTATATTTTCGTTCAATTCTGCATTTCTGAAAAAAAAAAAAACATTTTGAAAGGCCTTTATTTTTTGGGAATTATTTCTTCAAGTCACCATTAATAAACGGAGTTGGTTGAGTTGCATCATTAATATTCCGGCCAGATTTTAGTTTTCCTAGGCACTTGAGTAATTCTTGCACCCACAAAATTAATTCAAAAGCAAAGATGTCGACAAATAATTAAACAAAAATTGTATCTTTCAGTTTCTATGAAATTTGTAGTTTTTCACGACTGCCTTTTGTCTCTGGATTTATTAGATACTATTTTATTTTAAATATATTTTAAAAAAGTAATTTATTTAAATAATGATATTCACCTCTGCATTTTGAAAATAAATTAAACAATCATATAACAAGCGAAAAATTTGTATGACGCGCTATATAGTAAAATAAAAAAAAAAAATCCATGCATCTATTTTTAAATATTAATAAAATATTCACAAGTTATTGAATATTAGATTTAATTTTTAAAATAGAAATTCTCTATTTTAAATAAAATTTATTTTTAAATTATCGTCTAGTAAAAGAGAACACTATGAATGGATTTTATAATCCTAAATGCTATGTCTGCTTCTGATTGCTCTATTTTTATCACATGATTATAAAAATAAACAATGAACAATTTCAAAATTATTTGAGAACAAAAAAAAAACTATGTCGCGAAATAAGAACAGAGCATACTCAATGCATTTTTTTTAAAGAAGCAAAGAACAGGCACAGGAATTTAAGGTCATTGTCATAGTACTTTATAAAAAAAACGGGTAGAATAATTAAAAGAGCTTTGACATTGTGACAATGTTCAAAAAATATTTGTTAAGTTTTTGGAATGCAATATTATATTACTATCTTTTAGAAGTACTTAAGTTGATGAAATTAGTTACGAAGTTGACGATATATGGGACAGTAACATAAAATGAGAAAGTTCCCATACAAATTCTCGAAATCCTTCTTTGTTTTATTGAATTCTTGGCAAAAAATTTGAAACGTTATGTACTCAAAATCACTATAAAAATTCCAGACAAGAGGTTTAACCAAATCTATAGAAGCCGTTTTTGAGAAAACATGACAAAAAAAAAAAAACGAATGCGTTTTATGAAAGCACCTCCACACGACTTGTTTGAACAAACTTGTATGTATCCGAGTAGGTATTATTTAAGAACATGGTTATTAAAATAATTTTTATAAGCATACAATTATTTTTTTTTCTTAAATTCCTAAGCAATCGAAGTGCCATTTGATTTCATACATACATTTGCAAAGAACATACGAAATGCTACTGCGTCGTCGGTTCCAATGCTCGTCTTCAACGACACCCGACCTGACAAAAGTCGTTAGAGAAAGCCAATTTGCTTGCAGCACAGTTTGCTCTTAATTCGACGCTGCCAGAAAATGTTATGACTCCTCCCGTACTTGAGAGCGCAAACGATTTTATGGGACGAATCTTCTTTCACACTCGTGCAGTTGCCGGAGTCCTAAAAGATCTTGATATACACAAATCCGCTGGCCCGGATAGTATCCCTCCCATTGTTCTGAAGAGGTGTTCTTCAACGCTGGCTGGCAAAACCACTGCGTTAGCTTTTCCATCTGTCCTATTCTACTGGTCTCTTTCCGAGTGGATTGAAAACAGCATTTGTCCAACCAGTCCCTAAAAAAGGCGTATCTTCTTCACGCTCAAATTATCGTCCAATTGCACTTACGTCCCTTCTCTCCAAGGTCATGGAAACGCTGATCAATTTTCAGCTCAAGAAATATCTCGAACAACGAAAGCTTCTTAATGACCGGCAGTATGGCTTTCGAAGCAAAAGGTCCACTGGTGATCTGATGGTATATCTCACCGAACAGTGGAACAAATTTTTACATCGTTTTGGAGAAAGTAAGATTATTGCGCTTGATATTTCTAAAGCGTTTGATAGAGTTTGGCACCAAGCTCTCTTATCGAAAATACGCGCATTTCGTATCGATGAATCTCTTCTTCGTTGGATTAGAAATTAAATTTCGAACCGCTCAATACAAGTTGTATTAGACGGTTTCAAGTCTGAAATCCACAAAATAAATGCTGGTGTACCCCAGGGCTCCGTTTTGTCCCCGACTCTCTCCCTTATTTTCATAAATGCAAGATGCAAGAAATTTTTCACCCCATCTGATCTGGCTGCTATATATAAAGCTTTTATCCGTCCAAAACTCGAGTACAGTTCCCATGTTTGGGCAGGTGCTCCATCAACCCACTTGTGTCTTTTGGATAGGATACAAAGAAGAGCTATGAAAATGATAGGTGACAGAAATATAACGGAAGCATTTGCAGCTCTCGAACACCGCCGCAATGTTTGATGTCTACTGAAATAGCCAGTTGCATTCCGCCCCTAAAAGAATTTAACCGTAATACTCGTACTTTCAGGAATGCACATCAGTTTACCCTTGAGCCCAACTTTGGACGTACTGTCAAGTATAGAGATTCTTTTTTTAGCCGAACTACCCGAATGTGGAATTCTTTACCCGGCTCTATTTTCCCCTTCCATTTTAATATTCAAAGGTTCAAAACCAATGTGCATCGGCATCTCCTCTTTAATCCTTCCCTGTTTTCCCAACGCTAGCACTGTGTTTAATTTAACAATTTAAGGGTATCAAAAACCCCTTGAGTGCGCGTATATAAAAAAAAAAAAAAAAAAAAAAAATACATGCATTTCTGCAAAAAAAATATAAAACTGTTGACATAATTTAAAAAAAAATAAACTGCACGACTGGATCGCACAAACTAACTCTCGTAGCTATAACAACTTTAACGTATCTAGAAATTGACAACATATGTTATAAAATTGAAATCAAAGATCGAACAAACACCTTTCTGTCACATAAAGTTTAATTTTTATTTAAGAATAATTGTTTCGACACTCCCTGCGTCATCATATTACGTTATTATTTCAATAACATAATGATGTACAAAATAAAGTGTTACAAAAAAGTTTAAATATAAAATATTATACAATTTTTTTTTATAAATTTATTATTTAAATAGCTTAAAATACAGTTTGAAATAAATAAAGCTCAAAAAAATATGCTTTGTAATTTAATAATAAATATATGTACATATGAGCCTATGAGTTTATGATTTTTTTTTTTCAAAATTCGTTAGAGCGGTTTTCTTAAGAGCATGTTTCGGGAGCTGGAGGAAATATCTGCACCGGCTGCTGATGCAAACCAAGCTTTTCAGGAACTGCGACATGCCAACATGAACAAGGGTGCAACTATTTTCAAAATCGCCGCACAGAGAAGGAAAATGCGAAGGAGATTCGTTCACCAAAATTGCACCTAACATTGAAGAAGTAGCTGACATCACAGTCGAATAAGTTAGTGATGCTCCAAAAAAGGCAAAGTGATTGGTCCAGAAGAGATACCCTCTGAGTTCTGGAAAAAGATGGGATTCTCATATCCAAACTTATCTGCGGCGACCAAATGCCTTATCAGTGGATGGAAAGTTACCTTTTTCCAATCTACAAGGGAAAGGGTGATACACGAAATTACGACAGCTACCGTTCGATCAAGCTGATATCACACACAATGAAGATCTTTGAGCGGATATTGAATGGCCGCCTACGAAAAATAACACGGCTGTCTGACGGCCAGTGCGGGTTTGTTTCGGGTAAATTAACCACATTTTCTATTTAGAGTAAAAGAATCAGAATGGAAAAATATCGGGATTCCTCAAGAGATTTGCATATTTTGTGGCTAGATTTTGAAAAAGCACTCGACAGACAACCACGACATCTGATATGGGTTGCACGAAGGCCAGGAGGAGTTCCGGAAGTCTACGTGCGGATGATCATGGACATGTACGAGCAAATTAAAACAAAGGTAAGATTCCATGCAGGAATCACGGAAGAGTTCCCAATTAGAGTAGGTGTACACCAGGGGAACGTCTTGTGTCCTTTGCTCTTCATAAGTGTCCTTGACTTTCTGCTTGAGGATAAGGTGACGGACCCCAAAGTGAATCAGTTATTCTTTGCTGACGATGGATCCATCATAAGTGAAGATCCTGTGTCCTGGCAAAGAGCACTTGATGTATGGGGTGGATGTTCTAGAGGGAAATGGAAACCGCATTACCGCGAAAAAGACCGAATACCTATGCTGTCCATTTTCTGATCCACACATACCTATTCCGGACATCTTTGAATGAAACAGTGCTTCCCAAGTGCGAAAATTTTAAATATCTTGGATCTGTGATCAATAGCGAAGGATCTTGTGATGACGACATCAAATATCGCGTAAGCGTAGAATGAAGTGGCGGGAAAACTCTGCCATCTTCTCTGATCGAAAAATGCCCCCTAGCTGAAAGGAAAGCTCTACACGGCAGTTGATCCTCCAGCGCTTACGTACGGTCCACAATGCTGGACAATGTACAAGAAGAATGAGTGTAAATTGAAGGCAGCTGAAATGAAGATGCTTCGCATAACAACAGGAGTGACAAAGCGTGATCGAATAAGAAACAAGAGAATCCGAGGAAGCCTACACGTCAAAAATACCATCTTGGACAAAATACAGCATGACCAACTTAACTGGTACTCTCATGTACAAAGAATATGCCATGAGAACCCAGTTCAAAAGGCAATAGCACAAGACGTTCCAACACTATCGCGGAAGAAAGGCAGGCGCAAAAACTCCTGGATGAAACAAATGCAAAGACATCTGCATTTAGTTGGCCTCAGTTATGGAACAATCCAAAACCGCTAGGCCTGTCGATGTTTTCTGAGGTCAACCCGGCGAACCCGACAAGTTGGAACCATAGGTGCAGCAGTTGAGTGGGAGAGTTGTGGTCCCCTCGAGATCATGACAAAAAAAAAATAAATAAATCGGGTGGCACAACGGCTCATGAAGAACCAGGGCCTAGTGACTAACAACTCGCAACCATTCCTGTGTGCGCCTTTCGACAGGAATGGAAGGGACCTACAATTGTATGCCGAATCCGAACGGCTAGACGAGAAGCACTTATTCGTGACAAGTGATACTCTTGGAGGATTTGTCAATTCCTCGCAAGAGACAGTAGTTTTTAGGTGGACGAGGTTGGGAAGCGATCCCAGACCTCCAGCGTGACAGTCGAACGCACAAACCATTACGCTACGGTCTACTACATAGATCATGAAAATCGCCGGTAAAAAATGAGGAAGATTCTACAAAACCTCCTTGTACCAAGTTTCAAAACGTTGACTGAGTCGTTTTCGTACTTTCGAGTTTTAAAAAAATAATTTTATTTTTTTTTAATATTTTTGTGTCTATTTATACTTATTAGAAGCTTTTTATAAACAAAAATTGAAAAAATCAACTAAATATTGATTATAGAATTTCAAAAACCAAAAAAATGGTTGCAATAAAAATCATTTTTCGGAACATTCAGTTTTAGAGGAATAAATAATGTTTTCCTAAGCGACAAAATAAATTGCATGGCAGATACGGTTATTTTTGGTCTTAAAAAAAATGGTGGGCATATTACTCAAAATACAAAAGGTACCAAGTTTCAAGTAATACAGAAATTGGTATACACAAATTAAGTAAGAAAAAGGACATACTTTTATTTTAACCAAAAATTGAATTTTATTTGAAATCGGTATTTTCTTATATGTATAATTGTAATTCTACTCATACATCTTACTGGGTTGTCTTATTTCTCTGGTCTCTCTAATAATTAATAATTAAGTTACTACAACCATTCTGGTTCAGCATCAGAATCCATTTCCATCTCCGATTGACTATCCGTATCTGATTGCAGACCAGAATCAGCTTCCGATTCCCATTCATCTCCTGACTCAACATAACTATCAGCTTCAACATCAGTTTCAGGGTCCAGACCGGAGTCATCTGAGTAATTATCCCAATCTTCTTCAGCTTCTTCATTATCTTCCAGATCTTGTGCATTCTCTTGTGGTTCTTCCTCTTCATTATCGAAATTTGCTTGAAGTCTTGGTGATAGTGACACTTCTTGTTGCCTTCTATTTACATAGACTCTACAATTACTATCTTTGTATTCCTCTTTCAATTGTCTGAATACACCATAAGCTGTGTCAACAAGTAACTTGTAATTGTCTTGGAGCCTTTCGATCTTCCGCAGACGCTCTTTAAGTTCTGGATCCACTTCCAAGATGTCAACGTGTTGGTATCCCACGTCTTCTTCCTCGAAATCGACAAGATTTAAGATAAATCTTCTACCCAGGCAGGATATTGGTTCTTGGGGTTCGACTATTATTTCAAAATAAACTCCCTCACAAAACTCCTGAACTCTCTCGTATAGATCATTCACTGTATTGTATAGTGTAATTTTTTGTTGACGACTTTCGATTTGGTTTGCCATTATAAGTTTCAGAATTATAGAGCTTGACCTGTTACTTGTTGTAAAGTTGAACTGCAAATGTAGATCTTATTGGCAGGACTTTAGTTTATAAAGATGAAGATACACCTAGTCCTTAACTAAATACACGTTTCAGGTAAGAAGTTCCTGGAAACATGCAGGTTAATCGGTACATATTTTTAATATAGATAAGGTCGTTTTATTGCTTTGAAGGATTTAAGATTAATTTGGATATTTTCCGCTAAGTAAGGTATCCAAGGTAGCTTACTTCAATAAAGGATAATTTCTGTAATTTGTTGCTTGGGTTGCTAATGAGGCTTTAAATTGTTCGATATTACATAGCTTCATCTACCTGTTCACCAAGTTTTATTATACTTTCAAACTGTCACTTCTTCTTAACTTTCGATAATGACTTTTATGAAAATCACTAATTTGTTGTATTGAACAATTATATACATACATATGTACATAATTAATTTCAATAGTAGAGGTAGCCGTGGTTTTTGAGAGAGTGTATTCAAAGTACGTAGGCAAGCTTAGGAAACAAGCTATGTTTAGAAAAATGAGATGTAATGACAATGACCCTTCAAGCAAGCGAGTCCGTTTTGGATCCGAAATCAGTTCATAAACGGACCCAAAACCGGATCTAAAACGATTCCAAATCGGATCAAATTAGTATGGAAATTAGAATCACCACGGAGCCATTATGTGAATGTATTGTGAGAGAGAGAGAGAGAGTATACTAATTCACCATACTCCGAGAAGACGGAGCCTAAATGGAATCCAAAACGGGCCAATAAAAATGAATGAATCGAGGCATACCCAAATGAATTGTATTAAAAAGAAACTTCCCCATCTAGTCGAGTTTCTACATTGCATACAAAAAAAAAAACAAAAAAACAAACAGAATTTTGTTCATTTCAAGACTTTATTTTTATTAATCAATTATAAAAGGTACAATATATATTTTCACAACTTTCTTAAAGTTTTCACAAGAAAAAAGATAAAAAAGCAATGGTCTTCGCCACGCTACCTACAAAACTGAACTAAAAAAAAGAGTGGTGGAAATTAAAACAAAATGACTGTACTCTCTCTATTTCTCCGTGCATAAAAAAATTCTCTCGATTCTTGTTCTTCTTTTTACATGCGTACACAGAAAATTTGTTAATGTGTGCGAGACACTCAGTTTTTTTGGAGTTCCAAGAGATTCCAAAGTGAACCGAGAAATTCGGGTCCGTGATTTAGCTTGAAGGGGAGGTCTTAGTATCAGCAATCTCAGTTGCCTGAACAGGATTCCTGGTGAAAAATTTTCAGTTTGGTTGTGAAAATGTTGATGAAACAAAATTGGACACGTTTGCTCATCTTTTGAAGGAGCGGAATCTTGAATCCCAAAATCCTGTATTCCAACCTCTTTAATGGAAAACAAATCACGGAATGCATTCGGTACTAATACCAAATCTCATTACTTTTCTAATACTTTTTTTAAATACCTGTGTATATTTTTTTTTACTAGAATCATGCATTGATTATTTTATGGAAATTAAGGGTATGCATGCAACGTCGTAAAAACCGTAGACAATTTTACGATTTGGTTACATTTATCAATTGGTTACCCAACTAACATTTCAGCTTCGGTTCGGCTTAATAGAAGCTTCCCAGCAAACATTTCCCTTCAGAACTAAATCATAAATAGTTCACATATGTAAGTGAACGAATCATTCGAATCGGAATTCTTTTCTAAATCGAATTTAGGCAATCTCGTTGGGTGGGTAGCGTTACCACGTTTTTGTATCATTTAAATGATTCATAAATGATGAATAAATCTCGGAATATGTGAATGTAAGTAGAATGTTATATAAGTAAATATAAACAAATGATTTTGTGTTTTTTACTCATAAACATAAAATTTCTTTATTATAAAGGTTCTCGAATTTGTCAATTACAAAATACAATTTTTCAAACAATTAGCTTCTCGGTCGAAGTGTCCATCAAGTCACGCACCCAAAGACTGAATTGGTCCAGCGGTCATCAGCATGAGAGTTTTATTTGAGAACAACTCAACAGCGAACTTTCTGGTGGGCAACGGTAACTTGCTTACCACTTGATATTGATATTATTGTTCAACTGTAGTCTTTTTAGCAAACTGTGGTCTTCTCCGAGAACAATATTATTTGTCTGTGAAAGCTTATCTTGGCACAGGGTGTTAACTTATATGTTCATTTTTGTCCACAATTTATGAGTCTTTTTTGAATCATTTAAAATGATTCATAAATGATGAATAAAACCTGGAATAAGTGAATGTAAATTGGACGCTTTTATTCATTTTAGTCGACAGTTAATGGGTCTTTTTTGAATCATAAAAATGATTAATAAACGTGGTTACGTTACCCCATGAGGTTGTTCAAATACGATTTAGAAAAAAACTCAGATTCGAAGATGCGTGTGAACATTTATGATTTAGTTCGGAGAGGAAATGTTGCTGGGAGATAACTCATGAAAAGGATTCATTAATAATCCAAATGTGATTAATGGTGGATTTACATGTATCTTCGTCTGACTTCTTCAAAAATAATGGGATGCAAAATTAAAACTTACATTTGTTGGATAGAGAGAGAAAATCAAAATGCAGAAGATCTTCATACATGCAGATTAAAGGAAGTGCCATAATGCAGATATGAAGACGAACATGTTCATCTTCTTGATGGTTCTCTTTCAGACACTCAGGTTTCTGGCATGCATCTGTCCCGCTCTACTTTTCTTCATATTTGCAGACGAAGATACATGTAAATCTAGCATAATATGTCATCGGTTTTAAGGAATAACACTTATATATATTTTTAATTAAATTGTTTAGATTTTTAATATTATAAAACACAATTCTTTGATCACATTAACGCATCTGTAGACAAAGAAACTTATAACTTCTGCTTTAATTTTGGTCGCGACTAGGTCCCGTTATCATTTTTCGAAACAAAAAGAAGAGAAACAGAAACGTATTCAATTTCCCTCATTTATTATGAATAAAAATGAATGCACACAAATATTCTTCTTTACAGGGTACTTACTTGGGCGCGTCGCCTTTTATTCACTTACCCCCATATTAATAAACAAAGCCAGCGGCGAGTTATCTTTAACTCGCGGATTAGGAGTAAGATTTCTGCCACTTACGAGCTAGCTAAACCACCAAGGAAGGTAGTTTAGCGCAGGATTAACTATGAGAAATAAATATACCTTCCTTGGTGGTTTAACTAGTTCGTAAGTGGCAGAAATCTTACTCCTAATCCACGAGTTAAAGATAGCTTCGTTTATTAATATGGGGGTTATAATGAAAGGAAAGCGAATATCTACAATTTTCTTACCGAAAAATTTCCCTTTTTGGGTATTTTCAGATTTGATTCACTAAAAGTGAACGTTTATCGAATATATAGTCTTCGTTTTTGGTGAGTGTTTTGTGAACATTCACAAAAATGTTTGCTTGGTTCTATTAACTTCTATTAAGCCGTACCGAAGCTGAAATGTTAGTGAGGTAATGAACTGTCAAATTTTGTATGGGAACCGATATGAAATAAAATTGAATTGAATTGAAATGGTTTACACAATTTGGTTAAAATTATCCAAAGACCAATTTTTTTTGGTTAAACTTATCCAAATGTCATTGTGACTTTAAGAATTAGGCGTGTTCAGATATGATATGATGAACTCTGACTGTGTTTTGTAACTATCGCATCGCGAATAGTTGGTGATAAAAGTTATAAATTAAAAGGTATGTGGTTTATACACTTACTTACTTGGTTTATACAAGGAAAGTTAATAAGGACGTTTACATTTACTTAACGATTAGGAAAGCTACTTTTCGTAAATTATTAAGATAAGACTATATAAAGGCTCTCCGAAACAACCAATGCGTGTCATTATGCTGGGGTGCACCCGGGGGGGGGGGGCTCTTCACTTCCCATCAGAACAAAGTTACAGAAAATCAAGAAATCTACATTATGGGCGGTACGCTCAAAACGCGAACATTGTCGTTACATTTTTTTTCGTTCCGAGAAATTCTGCTCCAATTTCGCGTTGCTTCGGGAGAGGTTCTTTATTAAAAAATTAATTTGAAATCTGAATTCGTCTATTGTGTTTTCGAACAACCTGGGACTGGGAGGTTTCCCTCCCTATTGTCGTTTGATTGCCAAAATGTCTGTTAGAACAACTTGTGCAATGATGTCTGAAAAACTACCTATTAAAATAAAATATAAATACTTGCTTTGCATCCTGCATCTATGTATGTATGTATGCAAATAATATTTTTAAAAGGTTCTGTTATATTATAAAAGTGCATAGGTTAAAGAACAATAATGTAGGACAGATCTGAGCGTACGTACGTGCGTCATGACGCACGCCACGGTTCAACACGATTTTGGAATTGCTTACCTCAGGCGGGCAAATATTGATTTCGTGCAGGGCCGTATACAGCCTTACTTCTTGGGGGGGGGGGGGGGGTCACGCCAAAAAAAATAACACAAACTTATATTTTTTATAAAAAGTCAAGTGCCTTATATTTTTTATTTTATATTTTATTGTGGGTAAAAGAAAAGGGAAAAAGTCTTAATTAACTATACTATAATACATTAATATAAAAAATAAATTGGGTGGTGCAATGGCTCGTGTGGAACTAGGGCCTAGTGACTAACAACTCGCAAACATTCCTGTGTGCACGTGTCGACAGGAACGGAAGGGACCTACAATTTTATGCCGAATCCGAACGGCTAGACGAGAAGCACTTACTCATGACAAGCAAGAGGCAGTAGCCCTGAAAAAAACATTTTTAGTTTTTAGGTGGACGAGGCTGGGAAGTGAACCCAGACCTACAGCGTGACAGTCAAACCCACTAACCATTACGCTATTGGTTCAAATAAGCTCATTTTGAAACGAGAACTTGTATCGGAAATGAGGTAATTTCGGATCTCATTTGGAAATTTGCATCGAAATTATCTCATTTGGCCCTGTGAAAACGTAGTATAACGCGCTATTTGTTTCTATTCCTTAATGTTACATTTTTTGTTTTGGAGCACCCCAGCAACAGCATACAGCAGTCTCCAGTTGCCTGAACAACAAATTCCAGTTTAGGAATCAAAAGATTGAGGAAAAAAATATTGAAGCCGCTTGGTCATTTGTTTTGAATTTTGTTCAGACTTCAGATTTTTTTTTATTTCGGCTAGTTCTAATTCGAATTGAAGTTGCAGGAAAAATTAGTAAAATATCATTAGGTACTCTGTTTTCTGTTTCTGAAATTTAAGCAAGGAGTTCCAAAAAACCACCTTTACCATAGCTATAAACTTTTGCATTATGGGATTCATAGGTTACTTTGTAAAAATAATCCACATACCACATCCCAATCAACAAGATGATTGTTCAATCATAAATGTTGAATAAGTGCAAACAAAATCCATTCATAACAGGTTTTCAACATAGTTTTATATAATTTATGACTATTTTTCGTTAACATTAAAATTTTTTGGTTAGAATAACTATAAATCGAAAGTTGTCACATATGTATATATTTTTGTTTGCTTTTAAAAATAATCTACTCTGTCATACAGAAATGAAAAAACAACCTATGAGTGCTAATGCATATATTTTAAGGTTTAAATGTATTATCATATGAGAAGTTTGTTGTTAACTTAAATTTGAGGTACGAGGAAGAAAATCTAAGTATCATCGATTGAATACAAAATATGGTAGGTAGGTACCTATTCCATTGCCATGAAAATTAAATTTCTTATTGAATTCCAAGTTAGCAACATTCAAATTTTCTATTGAATTCTGAATTTACCAATCGAAAATCCTATTAGCTTTCTAGGTAACCAACTTGCTTCTTTTTTCTATGTGGTTACTAAATAATTAATTCAGATCAACAAAATTATCTTGAGTTCTCGGGGGGAGACATGACCCCGTGACCCCCCCCCCTGTAAACGCCGTTGATTTCGTGGAACGAATAATTTTGATATTTTATTCAAACTTTACACTACGATGATAGTGATTTTATATGAAAGTATGTTTTCGTTGTAATTATTGCATGTATAAAGGCTGATTGGTATAATGTGCACCAAAAAGCTGTAACGAGTAGGTTGGATTAAGAAAAAAAAATCGTATAGGAGGGGGTTCTATTTCCCTCCGTTTAGGCGGGAGGGGCAATTTTCTAAAAAAATTGACTTAAAACAGAAACAAAATTATTTAAAAACAACGGTTAAGCTTGATATGCTCTGCCATACCTTTTTGGATAGCCAGAAATCTCTTCTTTAATTTTCATTTTAAATTTAGTTGCGTTTGTAAATAGTTTTAAAAAAAATTAATTTTCAAATTAGAAATTTTGAAAAAAAAAAATTAAAAAAAATTCAAACAATTTTTTTTTTTTTCAAAATTTTATGTAATTAAGAATAATTTTTGTTTTCAAAAGTTAATGCTCTTGTCAATTTTTAGCCAAACACTGAAAATCACATGGTTCTAGGACTTTGACTTTTCAAGATATTAAAAAATAAAGAAACCAGCATCTTAATAAACACAAGAAAAAACGTAGTCGGATTCTTCTTAGTTTTATGAGAAAGTTGCTTCATTTATTTTATCATATCTTGAAAAGAAAAAGTCTAAGATCCATGTGGTTTTCAGTGTTTGACTAAACAGAAATAAGAGCATTGAGTTTTGAAAACAAAAACAGTTTTTAATAAAGTAAAATTTTGAAAAAAAAATTTGTTTGAAATTTTGAAATTTCGAGTTTGATAATTAATTTTTTAAAAACTATTCACAAACGCAACTTAATTTAAAACGAAAATCAAATAAGAGATTTCTGGCTAACGAAACAGGCATGGCAATTATGTAGGTATGTTCTTATATCAATTTTTCAGAAAATTGCCCCTCCCGCCTAAACGGAGGTAAATAGACCCCCCTCCTATACGATTTTTTATTGTCTTAACCCAACTTACTCGTTACAGCATTTTGGTGCACCTTATACCAATCACCCTGTATATTTACGAGTATCTATATCAATATTTTCCAGAGAAAACAAAATGTGAATAGCAATTTGTTGTGATTTAATTCAGTTTTTACACTTAAAATAATTATATTCTACAAGGAAATGTTACACATTCTAAGAGACAGAAATTATTTACTTCCTGAAAGGACAATGTAATATTTCACTTTTGTCTGTCCACAATTGTTGTGTCTGTAAAAGTTGAATGTTGAAAAAGAATATTCGAGGAAAAATACCCATGGTACATACTACACTTGAAAATAAAAACAAGCATACAAAAACCCAGAACGAGCTTCGTTAGTTCAATTTGAAAACGCTGTGTAATGTGTATGCAAATTTATCTTCATGAAGAAGACATGTGGTAGGGAAAGTTATTATGGACTGTTTTTACACCGTTCGCAATAGAAGTATAGAATAGTAAATACAAAGGATCTTGCATAGACGACATTCATATATACTGTTTCCCACTGGGACATTTTTTCCAAAATGAAATAGCCTCTTTTTCATAATGAAAAAAAGAAAAAGCATGATGTGTTGAAATGAATTTGTCGTCAGTTTAATAAATCGACATGGAAGCTAGAGTTCTTACGTTCATATATAAATAGAGCAGCTTGTTAGATATTCTTCTTTATTTTTTTTTTTTAAATTAGCTTAGCAAAACCTAAGCAAAAGCTTACGGTACATTTTTCTCTATAAATACTCAACGGAACTACATAAATTATATAACGTTGGAAAGGTTTTGCCCAACAGATGTGCAGAAACCAAAAATTATGTAGGTATGTATGTTTTAATGGATTTAATGGATATTTGAATTTTTGCAGATAAATGATTTGTATCATTTTAAGGGTTGGGCTTAGAAGTCTGAAATATCGGGAGATGATGACCATTATGATTTGGATTTTTTTTTGGAAAATTTGGAATCCAGATCTTACCGTAAAGCACAGAAAGTAACAATTTTATATATTTTTGACCAAAATTAACTTCCATAGGAAATACATTATGTACATGTTGAAGTAAAGTAGACCAAGCTTTAAAATCAAAAAAATAAATATTTTGTACGACGTACATACATACATACATATGTTTGACAGTATATGAAAAGAGTGAGTTTGTGTGAAATTAAAGTTTATTTGTTATCGTTTTTCTCAATATAAACAAGTATTTATTTCTATATTTCCCAAGGCCACTAGATACACGTTATGCTGCAAGATTGGCCCGACTTCATAAAGTAAATATTCAGAATCAATGTTAAAATAATCGCAAACTAATTTTACTATTAATGTTCTATTTTGCTAAACTTTGATATCACTTCTAAAAGATTAACACTTATTTAAAAAAGTACCATACTTGCCTCCATATAGGGCTTGAGTGTGGCAGTGGTTCAGGATGTTACCTTTCACGAACTCGGGATAAGTTTTTTTATAAACCTCATTTGAAAATCGATTGAGACCTGCAAAAAATGTTATTGTAAAACTCCAAAATAAGTAAATTCTATAGAATTCACCTGTAAAGCTAAATCTTATTTGAACGTTTTACAACATTTTGTTTGGGCATCAGTACCTTAGGTGGCCCGCTTCACGGGCTCCGAGTATCGCTCGCGCAACTCTATTTAAGCATTAAAAAGACCAATGGTTGTTTGAATTTTTGGTATGTGGTACTCGCCAAAAAATTCATATTTAGCACCGAGATTGGTTTTACTTAATTAAGGGTAATGTTAGCTTGAGTACTTTTTAAAAAGGCAACAAATTGGGTGAATTATGTATATCCGTCCATTTTTAACGTACTAAGCGGGAGCATAATTTCATATTTTTTCTTAAAGCTATACAGTTGGGCACTTATTTAATTTACAAATTTAAAAAAAAGTACGTATACGCCAGGGTTTACGTAATTTCGAATTTTAATTTAGAAATTTATATTTTCATAATTTAAGCAGAACAAAATTTGGTTTAACTAAGGAAATAAAGTAGTGTAATAAGTGCTTTGTAGATGAATAAACGTTTACTATTGAATAGTTAATGAACAAAATATTTAAAAATAAGTAACAACATATTTTGTTGTTCTGTTTTGAATTAAAAGACAAAATTTGAACGAATGCTGAAGGAATGTACGTATCCGTAAATTTTGGTTTTTGTTTTGTTTATTAGTTTTGCTTTTCTAAAATTTTCAAAATTGTCATGGATCTTAAACGAGTATAAAGTAGTAAAAAGATAATCTGTGACGTATCCATGAATTTGGTGTTTGCTTCGCTGGCCGAATATTCGGCCACTGGCGATACTAGTTAACTTTAATAGCAATTTATTATTTTATTTACACCTAAATTTGTATTTAAGTGCAGACAAAACGAAAATAAATGATTTCCGTGATTATTTCTTAAAGTAAATAATAAGAGTTTATGTGTAACCCGGGGTTTACCCGGGGCTTAGACAAGCGAGTAGGTCTAGTAGCATTTGTATCATAGTGTTAGTTTTATGGATGTATGTGTGACTAGTAGCTCTCTGCGCGTTTTGTCAACTAGTATGATTATTTAAAAATATTTCATACAGAAAAATATACAAATTGTGGAAACTATGGAAACAAAACAAATAAATGAACAAAATACACTACACTAGTAGGATAACTGGCAGGCTACTCGCAGGCAAAAATATTATACTATTTGGGCTACTAGTTGGCTCTCTCGTGTTCTAATACACTAACACACATAAACGCTACTAGTCCTACTCGCTTGTCTAAGCCCCGGGTAAGGCTCGTTTCACACACATTCGGTTTCATTTGGTACGGTTTCTATTCGGTTTGTATTCGGTTTGTATTCGGCTGTGCCTGATATATGTGAAACGATAAAACGGCAAAAATAAAAACCTAATAGAAACAGTGTCGCCGCAAGCTGAAATGAGAAGTTTCTAGACCAACCTCCTAAAGTCGCTAGACTGGCTGAAATTTTGGGGCCAAAAAGTCGCTAGAAGTCGTTATACAAAAAATGGTAAATAAAGCCTTAACTACATAGACCTACTATTGTACAAAAGTGAGAAATTAACATTCTCGCCAAAGAAAGATGCTTGCAAAAAAACATACGAAAATTGTTCTGACACATAAATTAAACCACCATGCACAATTCTCCATTGTTTTTTTGCAAGCAGGTGTCTTTAGAATAGTTAAGCCTTAAGTGTTAAAAAAAATTCTCGTTGAATAACTTTTTATTTTTTGTTTAAAAATTTAAAGTAAAGGCCTAACTACATAGACCTACCTTTTGCAAAAAGTGAGAAATAATTATCTTTGCTGAAGACGCCTGCTTGCAAAAAAACATTTAAAAATTGTGAATGGTTGCTTGATTTATAGGTCAGAACAATTTTCTTATGTTTTTTTGGAACCATGTTTCAGCGAACATTTTAATTTCTCACTTTTGCACTTTTTGCAAAAGGTAGGTATAAGTAGTTAAGTCTTAAATTAACAAAAAACTTAGGACTATAATAAATATGAAACAGATGAATTGCTTAAGGCAGACTACTGCGCTCACTCGCACTTACATTTTGCATATGTTTTGATGTGTGTGTGTCTGTGTGTAGTGAATTTCAGTACCCAATTAATGGAAATAGAAAATTTCAAGAATGAAAAATCACCAGGGCCACTTCATAAAAAAAGTAGTATTTCCGTGTCAAAACTCACAAGTTTTTACCTTCAAAAGTCACTAGAATAGTCGCTAAAAATAATCTAGCGACATAAAAATATTTTTTGTTGCGGAAGAAATTGAAATGTCGCTAGATCTAGCGACAAAGTCGCTAGAACGGAAACCCTGAATAGAAACCGTATAGCACCAAACGATCCCTCGACACGAATAGGTTTCATTCGATTTCAAAACGGCACGTATTCCGGTCTAGGGCACACAAAGTAAATGTACACATATTCAATTCGTTTTCGGTTTTTCTGAATTTCTTTTGAAACATTTTATTTAATTTTAATTATTAGTGAGTACAAACCGAATATGAACCGTCTGTATGTACAGAGGTCTTGACGAAAACCAAAATCGAACCGAATACAGACCAAACCGAATAAAACCGAATGTGTGTGAAATGAGCTATTCTGCGAATAGATATTATGGTAGATAAGATCAAATAGATACTAATAGATACAATAGCGTGTATTAAAGTTGCATACAAGTGTTGCAACATTACGTTATTTTATCAAAGCTGAATTTTTGATATGCCTTGGGGGATGGTGTCATTTGCTTTATTTGACACTTACTAAACATCTGCAGTGGGGCCTAACGGGAGCCAGACACTTAAAATCTATAAATGATCTGCCTAGGTCTCGTCTCCGAAAAATACGATTTCCGGACAAACTGTTGATTATTGGAACGAAATATTTTCGATTATCGTTTGATTATGTGCAGAAGAAAATAAATATATAACTGAAATTGGATTTTTTTAATTTATTAGACTCTCTGTAAATTTCGGTCCAAATATACAATCTCGTCTCGGTCTCATCTCGGTTGCTTAAAAGGCAGTCTCGTCTCGTCTGGTCTCGGTCTCGTCATGCGAGACCGAGATCGAGTCCTAATTCTCTTGTCACTCTTGATATTTATACCAAGTTTCAAGAGGGTACTATTTTTTTGTACAAGTGTTATGGTTTAGTCCAACACTTACCATAGATATTTGTATGGACTCTTCTTACAGTGGCGTAGCGTGGGTTTTTGTCGCCCGGGGTAGACCAAATTTTTGCCGCCCCCCCCTGAATTTTTTTCCAGCTTCAGAAAAGTAGTAACCAAGTACAACGGCTATAAAATGATATTAATGTGTATGTGATTGAATAAAATAAGAAATTAATGATAAAATATGAAAAATACCGCGGATGCAAAGGTGCTACATGAACAGGTACATAATAAAGAATTATCTTAACTTGAACCATTTACATGGAAGAGCAGCCAATAAACAAATTTTAAAAGAAACTATAGGAATTAGCTTTTTTTCAAAACAGTAAAATTTTATAACAGCTTTTAACCTTTTATAAAAATTTTGAAAAATTTGCCGCCATGGGGTATCCCTTTTATAAATTAAAAAACACTGGCTCGTGGCAGAAAAATTTAAAAAACTAAATTTTCGGGAGTGAGAATTGTTTATCCTGCATTTTTGAGAACATATAATTTATTTGGCACATACATTTATGTGCTTCCAGCCTCGTCCACCTTAAAACTAAAAAGTTTTTTTCACGGCTACTGACTCTTGCGAGGAATTGACAAATCCTCCAAGAGTATCAAATGTCATGAATAAGTGCTTCTCGTCTAGCCGTTCGGATTCGGCATAAAGTTATAGGTCACTTCTATTCCTGTCCACACGCAATAACAGGAATGGTTGCGAGTTGTTACTCACTAGGTTCTGGTTCTTCACGAGCCGTTGCGCCACTCAATTTATTTATTTGTGTTTATTGATCAATTTCCTATTGCATAACCTCCAACCGGATAAACGACCCACTGTTATTCGACAAGTCTAGCGAGTTTCCAATCACTTTAAAAAATCAGCGAACCAACGTTACTTCAAAATAAATTGAATAATATTTAAATTGTAATTCTAAAAAGAAACAGAATAAGATATTTTTCTAATTCATTTTCTCTTTAATAATTGTTTCCATTAAATTGTATATAAATTAATACATAAGTTAATTTCATAACTGTTTTTCTGACTAAAATAGATTAATAAAATTAAATTAATACATTTTTAAATAAAAAAAATACATTAATGAAAGAATTTTGATGTAAAAAAAAAAGATATTGTGGCATATTCATAGTCGCAGTTAGACCCAGGTTTAACTTAACTACAGTTTAAGACAATTTTGGCTCAATGAATACAGGCCGATTTTAATTACAAATTGTTGGTTTTATATTTTTATAAGATAATTAACTCGGTATACTACACAAATAGCTTCAAATATTTTGAAATGATAAACTTAAAAAAAAAATAGAATCAACGTCTGAAAATTCAACTAAACCTATGTTTAACTTAGACCCAGGGCTAAATGACTATGAATACACCCCATTAAAGTTAAAAAAAAGGTATCTTTGTGTGTAGGAACCTATTTAATTAATTTTTTAAAAATCAATTTCTATAAAAGATAACTTGCTTACATCTTGACTCTCCAGCTTTAAATTACAGCAAACTCTTAAATTACTGACTCGATATCGATGGCCTCAGTAATTTCTTGCTTCTTGAAATTTTGAATTGGATTCCTTGGGCTTACCAAATAAATTAATTTGAAGAATAAAGGTTTTTTTTAACTTCTTGTCGCTGATTTTGCCGCCTCTGGAAAGGTGCCGCCCGATGTGGTGTTTTTGTTCAGCAACGTAAAACATAATCAACTCCCGATTATTGACTATGCCTATATGAAGCATTTTTACCACTGGAGAAATTTTTAATTGGATTCTTTGGGCTCAATAAGTTAATTAATTTGAAGAATAAATTTCAATTTCTTGTCGCCGGTTTTCCCGCCCCTGACCTGGCAAAGTGCTGCCCGGGGCCTTTTCCCCCCCTGCCCCCACGCTACGCCAGTGTCTTCTTATATTTGGTTTCCACAAGAAATGGAATATTTATACCAAGTTTCATCAAAGTACCATTATTTTAAAGGGTTTTCGATAGTATTTACTTATCTTACTGAAATAAAGTCATACTTACATAAAAATTACTATACATTATTTTCCGGTTGTTGTACCGTCTTAGTTGAAACGTCATTTGATTCACCTTTAAAAAGTATCTTGAAATCATGTGTCAAAGTCATTTTTTCCTTTTGATGCACAACAATCTATCCCCCTTCCCCCTTAAAAAAACACCCTTCCCTACAAGATATTTTTATAGACTCTTGATTCTTCATCCTTGTAAAAATGTAATGTGGCAAATGTAACGATTTACCAGTTTTCATGGGGGTAGGAGTTTTTATGTTTTATATGTCCTATTTTATCTGTACTTAATAATGTTCAATGGTGTACATTGTATAGGATAACGAAACCGTATACTCAAAAAATATTTTCTGAATTTTACGTATTTTAAACTTTCTTTTAAATGTGTTTGGCGCATGAACACATAATATGTAAATACATTCTGTAGGCTTATTTGGTTATAACAACACAGACAATTTGCAACTAAGTGAGTAGGTAGTTATCTGCCTTAATTAAAGTTTTTTCCATTTTTAATTTGCACAAAAAGCCCATAAATTACATATTAGTTCACAAAATGATCCACCAAGCACGAGTAAGGGATTGACTATAAGAAAAGTTTTCAAATTATGTCCACATGCTTAACTTTACCATCAGCTACATAAAATATCCTTTTATTACTCTCATAATACATATTGCTATGGTAGGTAACTAATAGATAATTGAAATCTGGGATTGAAGATAGTGCTCGTTATAGTGTTGCCAATTCATTTAAATGTGTACCGTTCCTACATATCATTAGGAAGATTTGAAAACCCGTACCTATAGGTTTTTATGTTTTACAAATGGAGCTCAAAATTAAAAATTAGAATCTAGCTTTAATACATTCAATTTTTACGGAACTTCATTAAGTTCAGTTGAGTCATAATTCAATCGAAAGGATTTTTTTTTTTTTTTTTTTTATAAATAAATAATAATAATAATAATAATTATTATAATAATAATTCAAATTGTATAATTATAATACCATTTTTCTGGTAGTCGTTTAACATACTCCCCCTTGCTGATTTCCAACTATCGACAAATCAATCTTCTGTGTCCTAGTATTATTTCACATTAATTGGCAACCCTGATTATATATTGGTCATAAAATAGAGGATTTAAGTTATGGTTTTAATTAGCAGAATGTTTTGATGTTATATATTGAACGATTAAATGAAAATCTGAGAAAACACATAGTACGAGTTTTAGTTCATAAAATTAACAACAGTGAGGTTGTATCTGAAAAAGATAGTGTGTTCGTTTGGATTAAAAAAAAAAAAACATATAAACGGATGTAGTTAACGATGTCAAATTAATGGGGCGATAATTTTTGGCAAACCATATAATACCTGCCATAGGAAATGTAATTTAGGAAACTTAACAGAGAAAGGAAATGTGTATTTTATGTAATTGTGGTCTTCCTTTTTTGGCCACTAAAAAGAAAAAAAAAAGAAAAAAAGGGTTATTGAATAAAGGGTGCGAAATTGTTTTTGTTTCAGTCAAGGGAAGAGTTCGAAGAGTTAGTCTCTTGTTTAAACTGATATAACTCTTGGCCCTTTTAAGTTATTTTAAAGAAGTTTTGGAAATCTTGATCTTCAGACTAAATATAACTGCAAAAAGTCAAACTGTTCGCCGGGGAGCCAAATATCCATTCAGTATTTATTCCTATCTCGTTTATTGACAAACGTCAAAATATTCACTTTGATGAAAATGAAATCTGAGTACAGTCGATTCCGCTTAACTGGAACACCATAATTGCAGAACATTTGTTTCAGTTACGCGGAGTTTTCAGTTAACCGAACTTTGGATAACTGAAACTTTTTTTCAAATAAGCGGAGTTTTGTCAAAACAAATTAAATTTAATTTAGCTTGAAAATAAAAAAAAATTAAGGTGTGATTTTTTGTACTGTGTCAAATTACCTAGTTATATTTCATATGAGCAATTCAAACAACAAAGGAATTTACAGCCTTACGTGGTCTGTCGAAAATTTTTGAGGATAATCCAAAAAAAAAAATTAAAAGAAACGACTGACACCAGAAGGGAATTACAAGAAATGAGATTTTGACATAATAAATATGACATTCCTAATTCAAAATGTGTGTTCGATTTAAAATTTGATGACAGCGTTCAACGGTGGTTTCACTTATGCCAAGTTGAATAAGTGAAAAATGTTTATTTGAGGCGAACAATTTTGTTTCAATTATCCGCAGTTTGCAAAAGCTGAGTTCAGTTATGCGAAGCAGTTTGTGTGAAAAATTCTCAAAAAGGCTCCGGAATAAATTTCTTGTTTCAGATAACCGATGTTTTCAGTTAAGCGGAGTGCAGTTAAGCGGAGTTGACTGTATATGCATGTATAAGCGCTGAATACGGTAATACATATTAATGTTATAACTGAGCAGAAACTTCTTTAAGGATTAACGAAGCATTTTATCTTGGCCTTCTAATTTGATGAAACTGACAGGTATGAACAAAGCTGTCAGTTTCATCAAAGTTAAATTCCCTATGGCAAATTCAGGGATACATTTTATTTTAACAGCTGTAATGCCATTAATAAAAATGGAACGATACACGCTTCAACAACGCATTTAAAATTATTAAAATTCACTATAAAAAAAGCATGAAAATAATTTCCACCTCGGTGACTACGTCAACAAGCAAAATTGTCGCATCTGGGGCTCCGAAAACCCAAGATTTATTGTTGAAAAACCTCTCCATCCTCAACGGGTAACTGTTTGGTGCGGTTTATGGTCCGGCGGGATCATTGGACCCTATTTTTTTGAAAATGAGAATGGATTGCGCTATCGAGAGATGATTAATAATTTTATATGGCCGGAATTGGATCGTATTGATCTGGACAACGTTTACTTTCAACAAGACGGCCGGCGATACGTGTCACACAAGCAACGAAACCATCGATCTCTTACGGGAAAAGTTTGCGGACCGTGATATCTTTCGAAGAGGTGTTCACAATTGGCCACCGAGATCTTGTGATTAAACACCTTGCGACTTCTTCCTTTGGGGCCACGAGTATTCAGCGTCGATTCAAGACCTCAAAGATGGAATTCATAAAGCTATTGAGGGCATACAGCAGCCACTTTGCGATGTGGTGATGGATAATTTCATGAAAAGGATATTGTTGTGTAAGCGTAGCTTACTTTCACCTAAGTAAGATGCACTTGGGAGTGATTTTTTCTTTCGAAAGCGAAGTATTTGTTTTCGTGCGACCATTTAAGTGCCCTTCAAAGGATTATAGTACTAAGGTAGCTTATAGAACTTAAGTTTAAGTTAAAGTTTGAGGATTTTTCATTAGTTATTAACTCCACCTGTCTAGTGTGTTGTGTTTTGGAGTCGTGAGTCGGTTTTTCTTCAATGTTATTCATATCAGTATCCGTATAGAGTAGAAGAAGTTGTTGTGGCTTATAAAATATATCAATTTACAGTAAAAACACACTCCATAGCACAACACAACACAACACACTCCATTTTTTTTTTTTTTTTTTTTTTTTTTGTTTTTCAATGCAAATGACCCTAATAGCCCGACAGCTCACAGCAATAGCAAAAGTTCCTTTTGTTTTAAGATAGTTCCATACTATTCATACGCAAATATGAAAGTCTGGCATGTCCAGGTTGGGGCCTTTGTACGTGATGCTGCATTGAAAATGCATTTTTTTCTTACAGCCCAGGTACCAAGGTTTGGAACTTCAAAATTGTGTTTAACTAAAGAGCTGAGTGCCCTAGATATGAATATGGGGTTCAAGACCTTTTTTGTGGTCCAAATATCCGCTAGACGCACTCAAAGATTGAAGTTTTGAGTGCGTCTTTCAGCCATTTTGACTCCATAGCCATGTCAAGGTCACTCAGATCTCTTATTAAATATGAATTTGAAGTTCCTACACTGCATTTTCAATGCACTGCACTTTAAATGCAGTATTGCTTACAAAGGCCCCAACTCCGACTTGCCAGACTTTCATATTTGCATATGAATAGTATGGACCTATCTTTAAACAAAAGGATTTTTTGCTATCATTCATACCCAAAAAATGTTTTTGGTTCTTTTAGACCATAAGTAATAAACGAATTCAGGGTCCAATTTAGCCTAAAGTCCGTTGATCCCATACTAAAAAATAAAATTGAAGGTATTCGACTCCGAATTCGTTTATTACTTAGGGCCTATGTTTTGAAATCATTGGTTTTGTAATAACTTTTGAATATAGTCAAAGGGAGTCCAAACCCAAAAGTTTTATCTTAACACTTTAAATGTTTTCGTCACTGTTTTCAGTTAAGAAGTATAACTACAAGAAGTAATATCGTTCTTTCTGTTTTTAGAAATAATTTCCTTAAAACAATAAAAAACTGACAACAGAATGAACTCACTCAAATTGTAATAAAACGAAGCTGTAATAAAATAACTCCTGCAATCTGGACTGGCTATTATAACTTCTTTTAATAACAGACTTTTCACTACCCATAAAAGTACCAGGACAAGAAAGAAGCTTCAGTTTTCTTGCCAGGTTAATGGTCAGAAAGTATGAATAAGTAAGAACAACTTTTTTAGTCTAAAAATGAAAGCCACTTAAATAGAAAATATAAACTTTTTCATGAAGCGTTCTTAGTGTTTAGCTTCTATATACATAACACATAGATTTTCTTTTCATCTGAAAGTTGAGGTGATTTCAAAGTTTTTCCATTTTTCAGTCAAAATCGATTTATTTTTGTTTGTGTTTTTAATGTTCTTTCAATGCAAAAAGCTTTTCACAACTTCTTGATGAAGAAGGTAAATTCTTCTAATTTTGTTATCTTTAAGAAATTATAAAGCAATGAATGGATGCTTGTTATTTGTGTTTTTTGATTTTTGTTGCTTATAACAGGGCTTGTCCCTGGGGACACTCGTAAACTGTTTCTCTATAAACATAATAATCATCCGAAGAATTTTTTCAGAGCAACCATTTAAAATTTTAAGTAGGAGGGGCGGAAGGCAAAAAGTCCTGCATTGACCTTCAGGGTTTTCTTGGATCTGTTTTGGATCAACAAGTTTTTTCTAATGCTCTGCTCTGCGTGTAATTTAAGAGGAAATTACCACCCCAGATATACCAACCTACCTAACCTACATTATTTACGATGTTTTGATCCTTTCTATAATGTTTTTTGTTCGGTTTTTGTATTAAGTAGGTAACAGAATACTTATTTTTATTCTTCGAAGGAATTTCCTTGAATTGTGATAGCTGGTGGAGAAGTATCATGGATCTGTTCGTATTATTATTTTCAAAGGAACGCTTTTGTTTGGAAAGATTATTTTTTTTTTGTTGCGATGGAGGACTAAAAGCATCTCTTTTTGTCCTGGTAACTGTAATAAATAGGTGGTTCAAGTATTTTATTTTTGGTAAATAATAATATAGAATTGTGGCTCGGAATACATCATAATGTTTGCGGAAAATATATTAGGCGTATTTGATTGGAGGTAATGTGTTTTTAATGTATGTAGGTAGGTACATGTTATACCCACGCAGCATTCTATAATTTTGTGAAAATCAAGAACATTTACTATTCTTACTCTTCCTTACTGTCTTTGGCCTTAAGTAATACACGAATTTTAAGTCGAATTTATCTTAAAGTCGAGTTTATTCCATAAAAAAAATATAATTTAAGCTAGATTCGACTTGAAATTCGTTTATTACTTAGGGTCTTTATATTTTTTATTTTCACTTGGTCTATAGGGCAAGTAGAATTGGTTTCGTGTTAAAAAAAAATCTAGGTTTTAATCATTACTATGATGTAGAAGTCCAAAAAAGTGATTTTCGTCAAGAGATCTGTCGGTCGGTCTGTTTGGATGTGCGTACCACGTTTTTACCAAAAAATACGAATAAGGTGCCAGTTATAGCTATCATTGGAAACCATCATTGAAAAAGTTAGCTGTTTATTTTAAGACCATTGGAAAGTGTAATCATCGAATTATTTAATGCAGAAATATAGCTTACGACTTCAAAATTATTTCTCCTCCTTTGACCCATGTCTTCCCCATAATGTAACTTTTAATTTTTTCAATGATCATTGGTAAGGTAGTTCATCATTGAAAAAATAAAAGTAATTTAATGAGAAAAGTTGTGCCAAATTGATTTTTGTTTTACCTAGAAATAATTATTAAGTCAATTAGCTTCAATTTGGCATCAAAATAATCATTTATTTTTTCTTCAAAACCTCTCAAAATTGACAATTAATATTTCCAATGATGGTTTTCAATGATAGCTATAACTGGGCCCTAATGTTAATAAAAATATGTTTTATTTTTTAAATTGCCTTTTTTTATATTTATTTAGGAATAATCCTTCATATTTCGTCATTTGCTTTGTTGATTTTTATTTTTTATTTGCGATTTTATTTTGCGATTAAGTACTCCGAAGTTATTCGACAAATATCAATAATAAAAAATAAAATCAAAGAAAAAATATTTGTTTTATTTTAATTTTTTTTATTTATATGGGTCTCCTTGTTGCCCACAAATGAGATATACATATCGTTAGAAAGCTTAGCCCTTACATCATTTTTTTTTAATGGGCACAAAGCTCTAAACTATGTGGCTTAGGCAGTATATGGAAACAAAAATTGCAATAAGAGCAAACATGAATTGCAATAGTGTTCCATTGAAATGAAAGTATTGGTCACTTTCCAACTTTATACCAATGGCCGATTATAACGAATAATATCATGGTTGGCGAATAATTTGCTCAACAGTTATTTTATGGGGTTTAGGCAGTATATTACAAAATATAAAACTATTCGTCTATGTTTATTCGAATTCGTCTTTTTCTTATTTGTTTGGTCGCTTATTTTAGCCAACTCGCATTGTTAATGAAAAACAAAAATACTCGTACGTTGGTACACTCCATAGTACCTAATCATTTTCATAGGTCTCGTTTCTGGGCATTAGGTAGACCAGTGCTGAGATTTAGCTATTTCAGCGAGTCGAGTGAGATGACTCACCTCACTCGCCGACTCATCTCACTTTACTGGCAAAAGCGATTTAGCTATTTAAGGGAGGTGGGTAACTTCGAATTTAGTTTCGAACGCTTAAATGTCATAAGTGAATACCATCTATACATATATTATCTCTGGTCATACAAAGACTATCCTTTGTTTTGTTGACTTTTTTTAGTTGTGTGACAGCTGTAATAAGTTTCGCATTGAGTCATAAATAATAAACATACAAAATGAAACCATTGTGAGGTGTTTTCTCGTGATAACACTTGCAGTTAGGCTGCATAGCTTTCGCTCTGTCATATTTAACATAGAAGGTTTTGAATGAACAAAAACATTGCGATTATTTGAATTGTCCTAACTAACAAAGTGAGCTTTTATTTTCATTTACATTCATTAAAACTAATTGATGTGAAAAATTAACAAAACGAAAACAACAAAAATAAACAGCAAAAAAAAAAAAAAAAACAATCCGTGCTGCTGAGTGCTTTAAACTGTGGTCCCAGAGCTGAGAATCATCCGTTGTTATCCGATTCGATTCGACATAGTTTTTGCATGGTGCAGTCAAACAATTTTTCATAAGTTATTATTTATGTTGTTATAATTTCCTTTAAAACTTAAATTATCAATAAAGGGTTGTTTCAACAGAGTTAGTTGTTTTTGTTATTTCATTTCATATCCATGAATAGATGCGACCAAAGAACACATATACTTATTCAAATTTGTTAATTTTACCAACACATTCACCAAGTCACCTGCGAAAAGCCAGGCGAGTAATCTGACAGTTCAAGCGAGTCACTCACTATTGCTATTTATTTTTGTTTTTTTCGTTTTTCATTTTTCACATCAATTAGTTTTTATGAATGTAAATGAAAATAAAAGCTCACTTTGTTAGTTAAGACAATTTTTTTGTGAAATAGAATTAAAATAATCATAATGGTTTCATTTTGTATGTTTATTATTTATGACTCAATGCGAAACTTATTATAGCTGTTACACAACTAAAAAAGACAACAAAACAAAGGATAGTCTTTGTATGACCAGAGATAATCTATGTATAGAGGGTATTCACTCATGACATTTAAGTGTTCGAAACTAAATTCGAAGTTAATAGCTAAATCGCTTTTGCGAGTGAAGTGAGATGAGTCGGCGAGTGAGGCGAGTCATCTCACTCGACTCGCTGAAATAGCTAAATCTCAGCACAGATCCCATAATTATTGCCCATTCTCCTTTGTTTGTATTAAAGCAAAAAAAATCAAAATTTCTATTTTAACATGTTGTTATTATTTTTTGTTAACGATATAAGCATATAAGGAGACCACCACTTTATCTACACCGACAATGTAGGTATAGCTACATTCTAGTTAGTTGTTAGCTACGAGAGCAAGTTCGTGCGATCCAGTTGTGCATATTTTGCATGTTGTATAAGTTTTAACAACTAATAAAACATAATTTATAGATAACTCAGCAAATAGAAACCGATAGGCCTTTTTTATTGGTAAGTGTATAAGCAGCGCAGCAAAATTTTACACTGTAAAGAACAACAAAGGAAAAGTGCGGATACTTTATAATGTGTTATTACTTTGTTTTGTGATGTTTAAAAAGTATCTAATGTTTTTTAAACATCACAAAACAAAGTATTAACACGTTATGTAGTATCCGCACTTTTCCTTTGTTGTTCTTTACAGTGTAAAATTTTGCTGCGCTGCTTATACACTTACCAATAAAAAAGGCCTATCGTTTTCTATTTGCTGAGTTATCTATAAATTATGTTTTATTAGTTGTTACAACTTATACAACATGCTAAATATGCACAACTGGATCGCACGAACTTGCAAAATTTTACACTGTAAAGAACAACAAAGGAAAAGTGCGGATACTTCATAATGTGTTATTACTTTGTTTTGTGATGTTTAAAAAGTATCTAATGTTTTTTAAACATCACAAAACAAAGTATTAACACGTTATGTAGTATCCGCACTTTTCATTTGTTGTTGTTAACAGTGTAAAATTTTGCTGCGCTGCGTATACACTTACCAATAAAAAAGGCCTGACATATCGCTAGGGACTTTATTGTTTACAATTTTAATGAGATACTTTATGAAAAGTATTTGCCATAGTTATTGATAATACTAATTAATTTTCTCATTTCATTGCTATGGACAGTCTGAATTATTTTCAAATAACAATAAATTAGTGAAACAAACAGCCTAACCTTAAATGGGAAGACCTTAATTATGTTGACAATAATAATAAAAAAATACAAATAATTTATTTTATTTGTCAAACATTTTCAGAAATGTGAATCAGCTTATAATTTAAAAAAAGAAGATATTTAGGACTAATAGGGTGGAGATTGAATGGGACATTAAAAAAAAAATTGGTAGCTTAATTATTGATTTTTATTCACTATTTCAACCTAATTAAATTCTTTTTTGAATACTGTATATTAAAAAGAAACCAGATGGTCTTATGGGGCTAAAGCCCCCCCCCCCACAGCCGATTCCTAAAATAATTTGAGATATAGAAAGCAATACATTACAAAGTGTAAAGTTTTATATTCGCTTAAAATATTGTTAAGATGTGAAATTTGTTGGACAAAAAACGTGGTTGGGGCTGAACAATTTACATGTTATGTAACTTCTTTTCTAAGCCCTAAGGTTGGAACTAAAGCCTGTAACGAACTTGACAAAAAACCGAGTGGGGGCTATGAATAATGGACATGTTTCATGCAACGACAATTCTCCGTAAACACAATCCAGAAAATTGGAAAAAAACAGCTTGGGACTCAAAAGGTCTGAGAAAATTGGACAAACGTAATCAGGCTTAAACAACTAACTCCTTAAAAACTCCTTAGGACTATCAAATTCCAAAGTTGGGGCTAAAGCTTGAAGATATAATTAATCGGGGGTTAACATTAACATGTCAAAAGCAACAACTGATTAGACTAAAAAATTAGCTAATTTAAGGAAATAAACGCAATTGAGGCTAAAACAATTAGAAAACAACGGGCGGTTAAGCTAAGTGTAAATATTTAATACAACCGAAATTGTTTCTTACGGCCTTGTCTGGGTTTAGAGAATTTTGGGGCTTAGTTTTCAAACTTTCAAAGGTCAAAGGCAATTGTACATACAAAATATTTTTGGGCTAAGCAATTAAATACAAATTCTCTAGTCAAGGAGCCAAATTCCAAAAAGGGTGAGAAACTCTGTGGACTCTAAATATTTACTCTGAATATTTACAATCCCTATTAGACATTTTTTGAACAGTAAAATAAAGTGTAGGTATGCAGCGTACACGAAAATTCATTCACACTTGCAGAAATGGGCCGTCCAGATTATTTTTTTAGAGCAGCTGTTTCTTTTTAATTCAAGAAAATGAGATCTCAGATCTCAAAGCACATAATGAGCTTTTGCCAGTAAGACCACTTAAATATCATTTTTCTGAATTAGCCAATTACAAACAGTATTTCATTTTTTTCAAAAAGGCGAAGTTGAAAGCAAACAAACACTTATGTACATAATGTAGGTATGTAGGTACTTGGTACCTAATCAATTATTAAGCAATAAATAAACGAATTTGTTCGTGTGGTTTGAGGCTGTACCGTGGCTAAAAATAAAAGTTATAAAATTAGTTATGCTACCATGTTTTGCTGAGCCTTTATATTGGCTTCTAGCTCCGATTAAAAATAATTCCCATGTTTAACAGATATCAATTCCAAATTCTTCTTATTGAACTTTATTAAACACATTTTAAAGCGCGATAGGAGCGGATATAAAGGCACAAAAAACATGTCTTTTATTAAAGGAAAAGTGATAATGTCAAAATTCGTTTTCTGTTATATAACTTCATATGAACAAATTCTACTGCTTACGTCTATTTATACCTATTTATACGTACGTGAAGTAACACTGCCATTTTCCATTAAAATAAAATGCACGACTGGATCGCCCGAACTTGCTGTCGTAGCCAACATTTTCAACATAGCTGGAAATTACCGATGTAAGTTATTGGTTTAATAATATTATGGTATCTTAAATAAAAAAAGTTAATACATAAGTTATTGCTATAAATTTGTTATTTTAACAGCTTATGATTTGAAATAGCTAGAGCGGAAAATAAAGATGTCTGTATGTGTGTTTGTATGTATGAACAAAAATATAGGTATCTTCGGATGAATTTTATTTTACAGATAATATTGTCATAACGTTCTGAAAAAGGTTTTAAAACAGATTCAATAAAAGTTTTTTTTATTACGGCAATTCAAAAAAGAAATGTCTGCAACAATCCAAAGTTATCCATATAATTAATAACAATTATGAGAAAATGGGCGGATGCCACGCCCCATGAATATTAAATATAATATTTTAAAGCTAAGCCCATGTTTGCAGTTCAAGTTCTACCGCTCTATCAAATTTCATCATTCTACGACAACCAGTAGTGCTCCATATAATTGATATCAATTCTTACTCAAATGGGCGGATGCCATGCCCCCTGAATGAAAAATCTCAAATTTTAAAACTTTGTCCTTGCCTGCACTTTAAGCTCTACCGCTGTACTAAATTTCATCAATCTACCACAATCAGAAGTGCTCCAAGTAATTTATATTAATTCTATGAAAATGGGCGGGTAACACGCCCCTTGAATGGAAAATCTTTAATTTTGGATTTGTTTTTTTGTAAACACCACAAGGCTTACCGTTGTGCGAAATAACAAGATTATACCATGTCGGGAAGTGCTCCATAATTTTGATGATCTGTCAGTGAGTCAGTTACGGTTTTTGCTATTTTTGCAGTCTTATATCTCGCCTGGTAAATAAGCCTGGTGAGCTTAGCAAACGCTACAAGTTTGAATCTTCTGACTTTATTGGTACTAAAGTTAGAGGGTGGTCGAAAATTGCTTGAGTTTGATCCTGTAAAAAGAGTGTAGTGCCAGAACTTGGCTGGGCACTACCGTGCCCTTTGATTAAAAAGGTTCCTCTAGTTATTTAAAGCTCCTTGCCCCAGGGCTAACATAATGAATGAATGAGATGTTTTTTCAATATTAAAATTTACAAAACGATTCGTCCTATGAGGAGAGTATGAATTTAAACCCAATTTCAGTGTTCTCAATCATAATAAATTCATGAAAAACAATTTTTCAATTTATACCAAAATATCCTCAACATCATTCAAACATTCATAATTAATATTAATAATAGACGGAGCGAAAGCTATGCAGCCTAACTGCGAGTGTGTTATCATATAAGAAAAACCCAATTGAATACTCAACAACATTTGCAAAATTCATTTAGATAAACAAAAACACATGCAAATCCTTTTTTTCCCATGCAAATCTCTTCACAGCCGTTAGATATTCTTTTGAAGTAACATTTAAATAAAATATCTCACCAAACGCACATATACATCATTGAAATATGAAATTAGGTTGTCACACATGTCAGGGTGCACTATAAGGACAACAACAACAACGTTCCACTGGAAATAATGTTATTTTGGATTATGTCTATGTGCCACTGTTTTCCGGTTATTCTTTATCCTATAGTGTGTTTTTCAAATTCTCCTGCCACATGAATTATTGAAATAAATGAATTTTTAAATTCAAGGACTTCCAACGAGACTCTTATACAATATTAATTTTATTGTGGGGTGTGTGAAAATGGACGATGAAGTTTTATTTATTGTCTCCTCGTAGCCTCGCAAACATAAACCATTCTACTTTCTTCACACAAGTTAATTTAATTGTTGGTTTGGATTACATTTACCAGCTTATACATAAGAAAGTCACACAAACAATAAAACAAAATGGGCACGACTGGATCGCACAAACTTGCTCTCGAAGCTAACAACTTTAACGTAGCTAGAAATTGATGATTTACATGTAGAAGTAAGAACATACCTATTGGTTCCAAAATATTATGATGTCATACAAAAAAAATAAATAAATTATTACTTTAAATTGCTATAAACTTATTAGGGGTATTCATGCAACGATGTAAAACACTAGATAAGTTTAGCATTTGGGTAAGTTTAACATTTGGTAAATGAACTGTCAAATTTTGGGAAAAAATGGGAAATGATTTACTCAAATTGGATGAAATTCCCCAACGAATTTGCTTGGGAAAATGATTTAGTAAAATTATCCAAACGTCATTTTGACTTTTATAAATTAGGGGTGTTCAGAAATATGATAAATAAATGTCAGAGAAATAAAAAAACTCTGACCGTGTCCTGTAGCTATCGAAACTTATTAAGTCCGCGATAGAAGTTGTGAATAAAACAAGAAAGAATAATTCGGACGTCTACATTTACTCAATGACTAGGAAAGCTACTTTTCGTAAACTATTAAGGTAGATTTATAAAGGTTCTCCTCAACCAATGCGAACCATTCATTGGCGACGACGAAACTACATCAACATCGTGTTTTTATTGTTGTTTTTTTCTTCGTCAACGAATGATTGGCATTGGTTTGGCTGATCCTTAATTAGTCGGAAAGTGTCAGAAGTAGAAACCAATGAAAAGCAGCTTTCTGAAGAATGAAAATCAGAATTGAGCCATAACTTACAGTATCTCTTTTTTTCGTTCCTGCCTCAACAAACGTCAGTTTCATTTCCATGAGGTGCACTCGGGGACGCAAATCAAGAAACCGAAATTATGGGCGCAATGATTTTTTTTGGATTCGCTCATTTTCGACCGACCACTACCTTGAGCCTACGACTATTGTCATCGTGTATCTTACATTTTGTATCGTTCCGAGACATTCGGCTTCGATTTATTTCGCGTTGGTTCGGGAGAGGTTCTTTATTGAAAAATAACTTCGAAATCTAAACACGTGTCAAACACCAAATCTGTCAAATAAACGAACAGCTGATTGAATTACACAGCATTTAACCAAATGAACAAAAAGGTCGTTCATGCAAACTTTTGTGTAAACTTATAATTTTACACAATTTGTAAACTTACGACGTTCCATGAATACCCTTATTATTTTAATGGCTTTGAGAGTTAGAGCTCAAATTCAAGTATGCCATCTCATATGTTTGATATATATAATATTATGAAATAAAAAATCGTTGGAGCGGTTTTCTTAAAAATTGATTTTTTATATATAAAATTTTTCGCTCATTTTCAAAAATAAAATCTTGTACCTATGCCAACATTAAGTATTTAATAAAATACAATTTTACACAAAATAAAAAAAAAATCTGTAGCCCGTTTTCAATATACTGAATTTTCAAAAAAAATTCAATATTTTTTTAAAAATCAAAAAATTATTTGTTTGAAAATTTATATATGCAAAATTATTTGAATTGTGAAGGCCCTCTTGTATAAAAGTTTTGGTTGAAATCGGTGTTGCTGTCAACGAGAAATTTGAATACCAAAAAAAAAAAAATCAGTTCTATGACAGGTACCGTTACTAACCGTTATTGGTAAAATTTGTTTTCATCAAAATATTGGCCATACCTGAAATAGTAAACACACATCTTTTTATCAAATCAAAATCCTTGGAGCCGTTTACGAAAAAAATATTTTTTTTTCTTAACGGGTTTTCAACATTTGTATGGAAGGTACCGTTATTTTTGAATTTAGAAAGACGACTTTTTCAAGTATTCTACAAAATAATAAAAAAACTATCTTACACCTAGTTTTGAAAATATTGACCAAGTCGTTTTCAAAAAAAAAATTGATTTTTTTTTTTTAATTTTCAAAATTAGATTTTCCACTTAAGTGTTTTCGAGGAAATCAAAAACAAAAAAAAAAAATTGGTTGTACTGGAGGTTCCCAAAATATTCAATTTATGAAAATAAAAAAATTATTAAAAAGTAGCATTTCCCTAGCTGAATTTTTTTAACAAAATCCTCGGACCCGTTTTTGAGAAAAATATTGTTTTCCATTTTGGCGAAAAACAAATTGTATGGCAGGTACCGTTATTTTCGGTCCTAAAAAAAATTTAAAAAAATGTCTGGGCATATTAATCAAAAAACACTTTATACCAAGTTTTAAGAAAATCCCTCCAGCCGTTAAGGCTGTACGGGCGAGGACAGACAGACAGAATTGCGGGACCCACTTTTTTGGCGTTCTCTATCATCGTAATATTAGCAAAAATTATTATCTCGAGTTCGATTTTTTTTACGAATCCATAACTTACCATATATGTAGTACCTATATCGCAAGTAAAAATAATAAATTCAGTTTCAGTGTTATACCATGAAATTAGCGAATTCATTTTGAACTACTATTTTTCGTTTGTTTTAATGAAAAGGATATGTGCATTGTGCATATTAAATTTGTTTATGCTAAGGATTATTATGCAAAAGGAGTAAGAGAATTTATTTTTGGTGTACTGTGTAAGTGTCTATGCTGCTATACACACATTTCCTTTACTATTGTGGCAAATTTATTGTAGCCAAAAATTATAAAAGGTCTTGTTTGAGATATGTTTTCGGATGATTACTATTATACGACTTAGGGGAAAATAAAAGATAACATTAGTTTTATTCCAGCGCTATGGGAATAAGTTATCCGTGTTTGTTTATTTGTTTTGTTTTAGAAATGTAAAATTTAAGTGAAAATAATGGTGTTTCATTAAGAGTTAAATAACTAACAACAAGGTAATAACAGGTGATAGCTAAGAAAATAGGAGCCTTGTTTAAAAATGTCTAGGTATAGTGTTGAAACAAAAGTAATTTTTCATGTGAAGAAGAAACATTTAAATTAATTTCTAGAAATGAAAAATTATGAAAATTATAACTAAAAAATCTGAAATAAAAATATAAAACAAAGACTGAGCGGTAATTTTTATATAATTGGAAATTATTTGATTCGATAGTGAAAAGAAAGATGATTTTTTGTTTCCGAGTTCCCTATACAATCTATTTAATGCAATATTATACAAGGGTGTACTGTATATGAAAGGAGCCAGGTAGGCCGTGGTACTGCCTAATTAAAATTTATTTGCTCAATTTGTTAAGGAAAAAAAATCAAATGGTGTTTCAAATATCGGCGAATTAACTAAGGTTTACCATGGTTCAGGGTTCAAGTTCTTATGTCATAATAGCCAATTCTTGACTTAAATCTAGTTTGATTTTCATTTAATCCACTGATTTCATAGAGTTGAAATATTTGATCCACGTTACAAATATTTGGATGACTGGCCCTAAGGGACTAACCCGCGCAGAAAAACAATCTAGTTTTCGACAAGGCACTAGAGAGTTTTACATACATTCTGGCAAGGGGCTAGCTAGGGCTAGCAAAGTCTAGAACAAGGGCCTCGGTGATTATGAACCATTTAGCATCGTCAGGCAAACAAAAAAGAGAAAGTTGGCCTATGTGGGACTTGATCTCGCGATCTTCTGCTTGTCCGTCCAATGTTCTACCCACTGGGCTAACTCACTATAAAAAATTCAGAGTCGAAAGTGAATAAGTTTCTAATTTTTTGTACTGAAATTATTAAATCCAGGAAGAGCTTTTAAGTATCTGACATGTTTTCCTCGTCTAGATTTTCCCTAACTAAATAGGGCCTTGTCTGAACTAGACATAAACTTGGAATTCTTCCGGCCGTGATAGTTCTTATACTAAAATAGAAACAAATAAACTTTATTGAAATAAGCTTAGTTTTATGTCAGAACAATAATTTATTTATATTTTTAAAGGTGTTTTCTCGTGATAACACTTGCAGTTAGGCTGCATAGCTTTCGCTCCGTCATATTTGCATTGAAGGTTTCGAATGAACAACAACCACTTGCGTTGGCTACCACCTAGTATTACATAGGCTGGAATTATTGCAATTTCATGGCTGCCACACCAATCATCAGATTCCTTTAGTGGTGCTTAGTCTATAGTTCCAATTTTAATTTATAAATTATTTTGCCGTCAACTGGATTTGAACCTAGACCAAGCTACCTCAGAGGCCGCTGCACGCGTTGCAACACCGAGGTCACCTGATCGTGCCCATCCAAATGAAGGTTTTTTCTAATTTTACAATTTTTTTTTTATATTTTTGTTTGAAAAAAATTAGCGTCTCAACTGTCAGTATGACTTTGGTACAATTTGACAAGACTAACTTGAGAAATATCAAGCGACCCATATCAAGGTTAACAAAATCGAAATAAATATAAAATTCATCAGATATACTTTTTGAATGAGGCTGGCCCCCTCCCCTGATCGAAATCCTGCGCACGCCCTTGAAATTATAATATGTGCTCGAAATACTGTTTTATATTGCCTAGGGTGTCAAATATAGCTATCTTTGATAGACATAACTCAAATTGTAGATTTTAAATTCGGATCGAATGACCAAAATGTTTGGTGTTTAAACGTGTTAAAATTCCAAATGTCCAATATAAATCTCTCAAAAATAATCTTCGAATTAAATCACATTTAATGCTCTCAATTTTGTCCTTCATATAACTTTTAGTATTTTGACAATTATTATTGTTTGCTTAAAAAAAACTTTGGTATGAGTATGAGCTCCAAAAAAGTGAAGGTGGTTGAGTTAGCATCGGGCTGATGACACTTGCAGCACTTGCATTTTGTTTCCTATGGGCTGAAAGACAAACGTGTCATCTTTCAGGACGTTGGCACTGCTTACATTGATAACAAAGCAAATAATACCCAAAAGCTACTTTTTGCGGTATCAACGACGATATATACCTACGCACGTGTAATGCGAAAACGAAATATAAGCTTATGACCTTTCTATTCTGATAAATCAAATGCAGAAGAATTTGCTCTTCTCTTAAATCCAACCTGAAAAAAAACTTTAGTTTTTCAAGACTTATCTAAGAGAATGGTCCTAAATGTATTTTTAAGACAATCGACGACAACGAGACTGGTTTCCCTTTGACTTGAGAGCAGAAGAGATGATGCGTATCTGATGTTTATTTAAAATTAGTACTTACTCACTTTTTGAATACAAACTTAAATAAACAAAATAACTAAACTATACATGTATCAAAAATCAATCAATGTCTGCGCAACTAATTCCTTCTCATCATCTCTAAAGAATGTTGTTTTTGTTTGTTTCAAAAACTAGCCAATATGAGAATATGACAAATTCATCGTCATGAACACTATTTTTGTTTTTCAATATCATTCACATGATTTTTTTTTTTTTATAATATTACGAAAATCCATATTTATTTTTACCCCTGTCCACCTGTTTGTGTTGTGATCTGTGTTTGTTTCAAGCAGTGTTGCCGTTGAAAAAATTGAAAAGGCCAAACAAAAAAATGATATAAAGAAAAAAGTCGCCCTGACAAAATTTTTTAATTTTTGATGAAATAAACTAAGAACATGAATTTAAAATTAAGTTTATTTTGCATGCAACAAAATTTATGAAATCACTAAATGCAAAACAATAAATTGCCAGGCAATTTATTAGAATTTAAATAATTTATTTATATCGGGTGATTTTTTAGCTGGTTTGTTTTGGCAACACTGGTTTTGACAGCTGACGTGTGTTTAGTACCTTGTGTCACTGTCAAACAGCTTCAGTTTGGTTTGCAATTTAACCATGGATTGTCTTACAAATGAACAACGCTTGCAAATTATTGAATTTTACTATCAAAATTCGTGCTCGGTTCGAAATGTTCATCGCGCGCTGCTTCCATTTTATGGTCGGCATTCTCGACCTTCTGAGCAGTCTATTCGGAAGATTGTGACCAAATTTCGCACCAAATTTACTTTGTTGGGCATTAAACCACCAACACGTTTACGTGCTGTGCGTAGTGAAGAAAATATTGCGGCCGTATCAGCTAGTGTGACAGAAGACCGCGAAATGTCGATTCGGCGCTGTTCCCAGCAGTTAGGCCTTTGTTACAGCACTACGTGGAAAATTTTGCGCAAGGAATTGGGGGTAAAGCATTTTAAGATACAGCTGGTGCAAGAACTAAAGCCAGCCGACCTACCACAACGCCGAATTTTTGGTGAATGGGCTCTTGGAAAGCTGGCCGAGGATCCGCTTTTTTATCGAAAAATTGTGTTCAGCGATGAGGCTCATTTTTGGTTGAATGGGTACGTAAATAAGCAAAATTGCCGCATTTGGAGTGAAGATCAGCCAGAAGCATTGCAACAGCTACCATGCATCCACTGTTTGGTGCGGTTTATGGGCCGGCGGCATTATTGGGCCATATTTCTTCAAAGATGATGCGAATCGCAGCGTTACTGTCAATGGTGAACGCTACCGAGCGATGATAACAAACTTTTTTTTGCCCGAAATGGAAGTTCTTGACTTGCATGATATGTGGTTTCAACAAGACGGTGCCACATGCCACACAGCACGCGAAACAATGGCGCAATTGCGAGGCGAGTTTGGTGAACAGTTAATTTCACGTTTCGGCCCGGTCAATTGGCCGCCTAGATCGTGCGATTTGACACCATTAGACTATTTTTTGTGGGGGTATGTCAAGGCTAATGTCTAAAGGGACAAGCCCGCTTCGATTGACGCACTGGAAGCCAACATCCATGCATTCATTCGTGAGATACCGGCCGATATGTGTGAAAGAGTATGCCAAAATTGGACTCAGCGGATGGGCTACCTGAGACGCAGCCGCGGTCAACATTTGCATGAAATTATCTTTAAACATTAAATTGCAAGGTTCAAACTATCGATTCAAATAAATAGTTCATTCATTTTTTTGAATTTTTTGTGTTTTTTTTTTTAAAAAAGTTCTAAACCTTTTAAAAAATCACCCATTACAAATATATCATTGAATTTTGATAATATTATACGTACAGGCAAATGTAAGTACATGTAGTGCATCAAATTTTGGCAGAACTTCGATGAATAATGAATTAATATTTTTTTTTGCATAGAATTTTATTTTTCGCATGACAACTGAGAATTGTAAATGAGACTTTAACAAGGCATTTTTGTGTATACAAATGCTACTCACTGAATAATATAAGTTTTAAGCACTAAATTTGGAACTTACAG
Source organism: Melangyna quadrimaculata (assembly GCA_949320155.1). Taxonomy (NCBI): domain Eukaryota; kingdom Metazoa; phylum Arthropoda; class Insecta; order Diptera; family Syrphidae; genus Melangyna; species Melangyna quadrimaculata. The sequence continues at coordinate 25,001,551 of OX439485.1, forward strand.
AGTTTTTTTTGTGGTTTCGATATGTTAATTGGCGTAAAGAATATCGCTAGATTAAAAAAAAAGAATTAAATAATAAAACTTTTTAAAAAAAGTCATCGTGGCAAATTGCAACTAAAGTCACTCAGCGGCAACCCTGGTTTCTCGTATGTTTTTGTAGGTGTTTATGATATGAAAAACGAGCGACTGACGGAACAAATGAGATTCAGTTGACATCTTCAAAAATCGTAGATGAACTGAAGATCATTAGTAATCTACCTAAATGGGGGGTGGCAACTAGTGGGTATAGATGTGAAACATTGAGTGGCAAAGTCATGTTCACCCAATCGAAGTCTCATTATCAAAAATAGAATGTAGACAAAAATGTCCGTAAATATTTAAATCAGGCAAATTTCTTTGACATATTTAAGATTTTATAATAATTCACGTGTAAACACCTGATCAAGATCATGTCATTGGAAAATTGAATAATAAATCTTTTACTTGAATTAAATTAATTAATGAATAAATAAAAATAAATGATCAGTATTTCGAGCCAAATTTGTTTGATGAAATAAAAATTAATTTTAAATTTTTAATAAAATGTTTCATTTTATTTGATGGTGAAATGTGTAAATGAATTTTATTTGGAATTGTTGAATGTAATTTAATGAACACCTGTATTGAACGAGGTCGGAAACACTATCCACAAAAAGTTTTCGCTCACCATATTGTTCTCTCTGTGAAGGTTGACATATTTTTAAATTTATAAAAAAATAAAAACAAAGATGCTATTTCGAAAAAAATTTTTTTTTCTAAGCTCGTGATCATTTGCATACACAACTAAAAATACGAGATAGATAAATGAATAGGTGAACAGTAATAAAAAAATACAAATAGGTTGGTAGGCCTGGGTATACAAATAAAAATTATTTTGAATATCAAGTTTTGATCTGAAGTTAAAAAATATATTTATTGAAATCGGTTAAGTTATTTTTAAGTGAATTTATTTTTATGAAAAACAAGTGAATAATATTTATTGAGCAAAAAAATGTAATGTAATATGTATATTGTATACCTAATATTTGTTTTTGTAGTGGAACATTGTGTGTTCCATGTTCTCTATGTTTTTCTTTTGTGGCTCTGGTAATATCAAGTTAGCCAAGTAAACCTCTGAATTTTTCACGTATACTTTCTCACAACTTCTACATTAGCAAATACAACAATTTAAACAAATGGGTTTGGGGGGGGGGGGGGTAAAACGTACAAACGATTGATATCTTTATATAGAGGATTTTTGGATTCATTGCTTAATACTTTACCGTCATCAATTAAAATTTTGAAGGTTAAAATTTTGTCGTGCGATGTTTTCTACGTTTTTTTTTTGCTGATTTCATAATTAACCAAGAAAACAAAAATATCTTGAGATTACAGAATAGAATTCACGGTTAGGCAGACATTGATTTTTATTCATTCAAATGAACAAATGAACAACAAAATATTGCAATTATTTTAAATGATTTTAATTATTTTTTTTTTTTTTGCTGAAAAGAAAAATTGTGATCTGGATAAGGAGGTTCAATTATTAATAGAAGCTTTATTAGCGATCAAAAATATCCTACCGGTGGGAGTTATGAGGATGTTTTCAGGTACACTCATGCTCTGTGCACCACGGTCGAATCTATTACACCAGGCTCCCTAATTCAATATCTCTGGTGGTCAATTCCAAATGATTGAAAACATCAAATTTTTTACGGCGGCAATAAGGGCATACGGTATTGCAGACCTTGATATATTTGAGTGTGTCAGCATTTGGAACAATAAGGATATCGCCAAAAGTAACAGCTATATTTTTGCTGTGTGTCGAACTCAGAGAGTGAATATCATCTCAGCAATTTTTTTACACAGAAAACACAAACAAAAATCCTTTAAAATTATTTGTTTTGTTATTTTCTTGCGTATAAAATATATGTTGAGTTGCTATACACTCTCTCAAAAAACACAGCTCAAATTAGGTGGAATATAAAAAGTTATTTTTTATTTTTGTACTGTAGTTATTACTTTGATAAAATAACGGAATACATATTACAACACTTGTAGACTAATTTAAGACTGACTACCTCATAAAAAAAAAGATAGCGTGGATCACATGTTTTGTTTTTTCTTATCTTTAACGGATTATTGTTGACCCCAAAAATGCATTTGTTTCTTGTCTAACCCAATTTATTGAAGATGAAAGTCAATAGTTAAAAGAATTGAGATTAATTTTCAAATTTTAAGTTTTTGAGTAGTTCAGACATTATTAATAAGTGTTAAATATTGATCAATTTTAATTATATTTGTATTAAATTGTAGTGATTTGTGAAGGTTTCATCTTTTTTATGGCTTAATTTTTAAACCGGTGCGTCTGTGTTAGTTTTCTAGATAAAATAATTGTTGGAGAATTTACGAACGTTCAATATATTACTTGTTGAACAATTTCTTTATTATAAACTATACATATTTGTTATTGAACACATCATGTATTGATTTTATTTATTTTCATTCCTAAATTAATTTTCATTGAATAAACTTGTAATTTTATAAAGCTTAATTTGTTTTGTATATGTACCTGCGGTAAGGCTTATAAGGAATTCACCAATCATTAACAGATTATGAGACTTAATGGTACATTAAAGAAATTAAGAAATTAAAGGAATTAAAGATACAAAAATATGGCTGATGGTATTAAAGCGAAAATTCTCAAGCTAAAAAATGGCAATTATGCGAACTGGAAATTAAGGATGGAATTGTTGGTTCGTAGCAAAACTTATGGAAGAGAGTTTTCTTGGAAGAAAAGCCAGTTCCAACTGTAACTGCTGGCTTAGTTACAAATCAAAAGCAAATTGATGATTGGGAAAACTGGGATGATGAAGCCAAAGGCACAATTGGTTTATGTGTGGAAGATGATCAACTTGCTCATATCCGAACGAAGACTACAGCAAAATGGACATGGGATGCGTTAAAGAATTACCACGAGCGAATAACTCTCACCAACAAAGTATTTTTAGTGAGATCGATTTGTTCACTAAAATTGGGAGAAGGATCTGATGCAAGAGCACACATAAACAAAATGCAGGACTATTTTACGAAATTCAGTGATATTGGCGAAGAAACTCTTTCCGACAAATGGAGTGCTACGATGTTGTTAAGCAGCTTACCGGAGAGTTATGACGCTCTGATAACTTCACTTGAATCTCGTAGGGAAGACGAAATTACTTTCGCTCTAGTACAGGAACGAGTCATTGCAGAATACGAAAGAAATTTTACTTCAAATGTTAATTTAGGAGATGCAGTTTTGAAGACAGTAGCTAGCACCGTTGTTTCTTATTTCTGCCGAAAACAAGGTCATCTGAAGAAATCTTGTAATAAGTACAAGGAAAGCCAAGTTATAACTCAGAAGACTATCTTTTCACTCTTGGAACGGTTCAATCAAACGGATGGATTGTTGACTCTGGAGCAACTCGACATGTAACGAATTACGAATCATTTTGTATGGATATTGACAAGACCTACAAGAGCTCAGTAGAACTAGCGTATGGTGAATCAACAAAAGTTCATGGAATAGGCACAGGATCTTTGACATTTTTGGATGAGAGTGGTAATGAACACCAAGCAAAGGCTACTGAAGTTTTGTATGCACCTAGCCTAACTGGAAACATCCTATCTGTCAAGCAACTGACGAAAAATGGGTTACGTGTCGAATTTGATGACAGAATTTGTGAATTTAAGCACGGAGGTAAGCAAATTGGCGTTGCGGATGCAAATGGTTCATTGTACGTTTTTTGACAGAAAAATAAAGTGTGTGCTGTACTTGAACACAATGAGAATTTCATTCATCAGTTACACCGAAGAATGGGACGCAGATATTCAGATGCGATCAGAAAAATGTTTACCAATGGATCTGTCAATGGGTTAAATATTGTTGATTGTGGCATTAAAGAAGTTTGTGATGTTTGCATGAAAGGAAAGATGACGAGGCTGCCGTTTCCAAAGCAATCCAAAACTGAATCATTGGCACGTTTAGATTTGATTCACACAGATGTTTGCGGTCCTATCCAAACTGCCACCCATGCTGGAAAGCGATATATTGTGACGTTCATAGATGATTATTCGGCTTTTACAGTTGTTTGCTTGCTTAAGCAAAAAGGTGAAGTTTAAGAAACAACCAAACAATTTGTTGAATGTTGCAAAACCAACTTTTCACAAAAGACGAAGGTAATAAGATCTGACCGTGGTGGGGAATACACTGGAACCAACCTCACAAAGTTTTTAAAATCTGAGGGAATACAGCAACAGTTAAGAGCAGCATACAGTCCTTAACAAAATTGAAAAGCTGAAAGAAAGAATAGGACATTAGTGGAAATGGCACGTTGTTTGTTGATAAATGCAGGGCTACCAAACAGTTTTTGTGGAGAAGCAATATCAACTGCGAATTTTGTTAAAAATGGGGTCATAACATCAACAACAATAACGACACCATTTGAACGATGTAACGATGTTAAACCAAGTATCGAACAATTTCAAATATTTGGTTCTAAATGTTTTTAAGTACCAGATGTTAAACAACGTAAGTAAGATGATCGAGGAATTGAGGCTATATTTTTGGGATATGACGACAAAGCTAAAGCTTACAGATGCTATGATAAAAACGCAAGAAAAGTCGTAATTAGTCGAGATGTACGATTTTGTTCAACAACACATTTGAACAAAAGCAGTAAGGTCTCAATCGAGCTTTCAAAGTTAAATATGAAAAACTGTAAAGAATATGCTACACACTCAAGAAGAAGAACATATCATTCAGGAGGAGATAGATGCTCAAGACGGAACCAATGAAAATACGGTTGAAAAGGAAGTAAAACAAAAAGTTCAGACACGACTTTCAAACCGATTGAACAAGGGAGTTCCACCTAAGCGTCTAATTGAAGAAGTAAATACCACAAAACAAATAATAGAACCAAGGAATTACACAGAAGCAATCGAATGTGAAGAAAGATGGCATTGGCTTACTGCAAGGAAGAAGAGTTGGAGTCTTGCCACTCGGCAAGAAGGCTATTGGAGGAAAGTGGGTCTTCAAACTTAAAACTGGATTATACGGTTGGCAGCGTTATTAAGCAACGTATGTTGCTCAAGGATTTTCACAGAAGTACGGCGAAGACTATGATGAGGTTTTTGCACCGGTCGTCATGCATACGACTTTTAGAATCTTGTTATCAATCGCAGCGAAAAGAAAAATGATTGTTCACCATTTAGATGTTAAAATTGAATTCCTTAATGGACAGCTAACGGAAACAATTTATATGAGACCACCACCAGGCTATGAAGAAGGTTCACACACATGTTTGCTAAAAAGAAGTATTTATGGTTTAAAGTAAGCCGCGAGGTCTTAAAACAATACACTTCATAAGATACTTGAAGATGGCAACTTTCAACAAAGCTATAACGATCCATGCATGTATACAAAGAAAGTTAGTGGACAGTTTTGCTATCTAATAGTTGACGTTGATGATTTAGTAGTTGCATGTACATCGATGGACCAAATGAGACAAATTGAAGACATTTTACAAACGCATTTTAAAATACAAAATTTGGGACCTATAAAGCATTACTTGGGAATGGAAGTTATAAAAGACAAAAATGGTAACTTTTCACTTTGCCAATCAGCATATATTATGAAAATAGCATCGGACTTTGGATTAAAAGTTGCAAAACCGGCCAGGACACCAATGTATATAAATAATACAAAGACTGAATCATTGGACAAATTTGAAGATAATTCTCAATACAGACGTTTGATTGGACGTTTACTGTATTTATCAATAAGTACCAGACCAGACATATCAGCCAGTATTTGTATTTTGGCACAGAAGGTTTCAAGCCCAACAACTCAAGATTGGAATCAACTCAAGCGTGTTGTTAAATATTTGAAAGCGACAAGTAATATGAGGCTAATGTTGAGCAGGATTGGATCGGAAAACCTATCATTATATGGTTATGCCGATGCAACTTGGGCTGATGATAAAAATGATCGGAAATCAAATAATGGAAGGATATTTTTCTTAAATGGAGGGACTTATTGTCCCTGGTCATGCAACAAGCGAACTTTAGTTGCATCTTCAACGTGTGAAGCAGAATTCATTTCACTATCAGAAGCAGTAAAAGAAGCAAAATGGATACGCCAGTTATTAGAAGAAATGCACAAACGAATTCAATCTCCGACGATGATCTATGAAGACAATCAAAGTTGTATTGACTTAGTGCGTGATCATAAATTTTCATATAGAACAAAACACATTGATACTAAATACAAGACAATTCGAGATTTGGTACGAAAAGAAATCATTGAATGTGAGTATTGTTCAACAGAGGAAATGGTCGCAGATCTTTTGACTTAACCGTTACCAGAATCAAAACATATTTATTTAAGAAATAAATGTAATATTAATTGAACGAGGAGGAGTGTTGGAGAAATTACTAACGTTCAATATATTACTGTAGTAGCCCGTAGCGTAATGGTTAGTGCGTTCGACTGTCACGCTGGAGGTCTGGGATCGCTTCCCAGCCTCGTCCACGTAAAAACTAAAAAGTTTTTTTTCAGGGCTACTGTCTCTTGCGAGGAATTGACAAATCCTCCAAGAGTATCACTTGTCACGAATAAGTGCTTCTCGTCTAGCCGATCGGATTCGGCATAAAATTGTAGGTCCCTTCCATTCCTGTCGAAAGGCGCATACAGGAATGGTTGCGAGTTGTTAGTCACTAGGCCCTGGTTCTTCATGAGCCGTTGTGCCACCCGATTTATTTATTTTTTTTCAATATATTACTTGTTGAACAATTTCTTTATTATAAACTATACATATTTGTTATTGGAAACATCATGTATTGATTTTATTTATTTTCGTTCCTAAATTCATTTTCATTGAATAAACTTGTAATTTTATAAAGCTTAATTGGTTTTGTATATGTACCTGCGGTAAAGCTTATAAGGAATTCACCAATCATTAACAAAAATGTTAAAAAATTGTGAAATTACTTTTTTTAAAAATCTATGTTTTGACGATATTTTGAACAATCTAAATTAGTGCGTGATGCTGCTTTGAATACAAATTGTGATTTTTGTATAGCTGTGACTGTGTCCCTTTTGGAAACGAATATGGTATACCAGGGACTGTTTTTAGAAAAAATCAGTTCTACCAATAAATAAATCGATTCGATTTAAACAGTTTTTTCAGACGTAGCCCGTCTATCGGTTGGCTGTTTTATCGACACTTTTTTAATTGTTTTGTTCTTACCGAGGGCATAATTTTACCGTGTTATCTAAAATACTTTCCAATAAAATGCGATAAATATGATTTCAAAAATAATGAATTTTTTGAAAAGCGATTCAATAAGGGTATTCATGCTACGAGATAATTTCCCACTTTGCAGAAAAATATAACTTTCCGCAAGATCTTAACATGAACACCCCATTAAAAATAATTGCGTAAACGTAGTAAATACTCAAATTAAACGTCAAAAATAACTTATCCCAGTGTATCAGGATTATTTCTGCACTTTGCGCATCAAATTTGTGAGATAAAATCTGTTTTGCAGAATATTTTTCCCATACAAATTTTGACAGTTCATTTCTACCGAGATAAAATTTTCTGGTTTCTCAGGTTTATCTGGGTTTTGCGCGTTTGTATGAATACCCCTTATATGATTTATAAGTTTATTCTCACAGAAATCATTATACTGTAGCTGAAATTGATGCCATGCATATATTTGTAATTAAAATTTGAACCTCTTCTACAAATTCCTCACTTTTGGTGTCAAAAGGCTGATGCTGAATTTTTTTGATTTGCTTGCTTACCAATTTTGTGTCGCAGTTGAAAAAAAGAAAAAAAAAATTGTTGAAAAATCATAGATACGGCGGCGGTCAAAAATGTAGGTTGCTGTTTGAAATTGCATGTGAAGTCGTTGAGGCAACACAACCAAGTGCGCTTATTCTGTGTGGGTAATAGGTTATATCCGTTTAAAATTTTGCGATCAGATAAAAGTTGAAAATGTTTCCTGCACTTAGATAATCCTATCAAATATGAATGCTGATAAATCGTTCCAAATTAAAATAGGCAGCAAATATTCTAACCTACACTGGTGATTGAAAATTGACACTCGGTAGAAGTACTTTGTTTCGAAGTCGAAAAAAGTGCGAAGTGTTTAATAAAAACTACCAGAAACGTGATTTAGAACTTCCAATTTCAAATAGCAACTACCAGAAAACATAACAACTACCACTTAAAACAGTCCCTGTGGTATACCTCGCAAAGCATTGCAAAGTTTTTTTTTTCATATATTTATATTCACAATTTTTCGTTCCTTTTATGGTTTTTTTTTGAAGTTTGAAATATGCCTAAACGAAGCTAAGGACCTTTACCTACGACTATACAGTTTGTATCCTATGCCTTTCAGTATTCATAAAATTTCGTGCCATTATGTAAACGTCATTAAAGAGCTTATGATCCAAATTCGACAACTATCAGAGGAAGCGCGAAATAAGGACTGTAGACGTTTTAGAACTGTGACTTAGACCGTGTGTCAATTGCGTTAAATTTGATCCCATGGACAAATTTTGATATTACTGAGGTGAATACAGGCGTCAAAATTTAACCTGCTGAGGTGCTCGTTTAAATTTTAACTAGTGGATACATTTCGATGTTTGTATTAAACTTCTTCCACATTTCTGACACCATGGACCTATTATACCTCGACTGCTAAGAGCCAACATCACGATGGTTCCCTTTATTAAACAAAAATCGATGCAATAGCAGCAATTTGAAAACGCTTAGGGCCAGTTTATTCACATAAGTGGGTTAAATTTAGTATGTGACTTTCAAACGCTCTAACTTACTAACGCTTATCAACTAAAATTGGCTTATTAGCGATTTCCATGATTAGAAACTCATACTTTGGATTTTTCAATAATCATGGATTAAATCGGGGTACGCATTATCAAACCTGTTTGACAAATCTGTTTCTTGTCAAACACTCAACAGTATCAAACAAATTTGTGAACTTAGAACGTACACACTATCAAACGTGAACAAAGTTATCAAACATATTTGATAATGTGTACCCCGCTTAAGGTTCTTCTAAACGAACGCGAAACATTCGGCGCGGCGGAGAGACATTCGCTGTTGGCTTGGGCACTCTCATTTATGTATCTCCATTTAAATAAATTTTGACTAGTGATGTTTCGCCTTAAAGCCTCTTCCAAACCAATGCGAAACATTCGGCGCGGCACAATAGGCACTGTTGGCGCTTTCAATTGTTGAAACCATCTTCAATGGAAGTATTGTATGGGAATGACGATCGACTAGCAGTACAGGTATACTAGGTCCATGACTGCCACTGTCAAAATACAATTTCCGCGTTCAAGATCGTGTCTAAATCAAGGTATCTGAACATTTTTGGATAGGTTGACACCATCTGGGATATGTTTCTTAACGCAAGGATCGTCAATGGGAAATGTATGTTTTAAAAAATCCTATTTAAGGCAATTGTCACACGGCCCAAGCGGTTTGAAATTCACGTGAATAACCATTGTGAAAACATAACAAATTCAAGCCGTGAATATTCAGTCCTCAGTTAAAATTTTCAATACTCACTTTGAATGGAAAACATAAGTTGATTAATCTGATAGTTTGACAGAATCTTGAAATGCTTGAGAAGACTATTTTAATTCCATAGTAGGGTGGATCGTTTTCAGCATTTGTTGCCAAATCACTGTGTGCAACTGATAGTATATGCTCAATGGTTTTTTAAACTCATCCTCATCATTCATTTTGAGTTGCCCTTGAGAAAAACAAAATCGGGAGCCAATGAAAATTTGTAGTTTTCATAAAAATTTATATAGTATGAATTTTGGGAGAGAGTATTTGGCGACAAAAAAAAAAAAAACAACGGCTTCTTATAGAGGGACCAAATACAAGTATTTTTCATCATTGGGGGAGGGTTCTATCTCTTTCAGTATAGGCAGGAGGATCAATTTTATAAACAAAAGGATTGAATACAATTAGTATTTTTCGTGATTTTATATTTTGTAAAAAATAGAAGACATAGAGTCATCTGGTTTTCAGTGCTTGATGAAGAATTAATAGAAGCACTTATCCACTAAGGAATTTAAGCCAATTTCTAACCCAATTCCACATTTTTTAAGGAAAAAATCAGTTCAATTTTTTTTTTATTTGTTCAAGTTTGAGTTTGAAAATATTGTTTTCGAAAACTGTTAACAGAAATAACTTGATTCAAAAACTCAATAAAATAACAGACTTCTAGCTTTAAAAAAATGTTTCATTTTTTATAATCAGTGTTTCTGTTATTTTTAAATAATTTTTTAAACGATTTATTTTCATTTTTAAGTACTTTTTAAAAAGTTCCCTTCCCACTTATACGGAAGGAGATAGACCCCTACCTCCATGGTCAAAAATACTTGCATTTAGTCCCTCTACAGGTATCCGTTAATATTTTGCGCCAACTATTCGAGCCCTTAATTCTTAATATGTTCAAAAGGGTAGTTATGTGCATTCAAGAGGACACAAGCGTCCACAGGTTTTTCTCAAAATCCACCTCTGTCTACCAACTCCTACTCTCACCTCCACGTGGTGAACATCGGGTGTCTAGTACCTCAGCTGGAGACGGGGTTTAAATCCCCGTGGAAAGCTGTTGGGGACAGCCAACGAGAGAGGGGGGGGAGGAGTGTTCCCACTAAGGCACTTCTCCTTTCATCGAGGCGGCAGCGGACGAATTCTCTAGATGGAATCAACGGTGGCGTCTACAGTTCCAGTTAGGTTGAACTACTTAGTGAACACCTTATATGGGCTACTACGACATATTTGTAGCTCAGGCCTATAAGGAGCGGTTTATCCGGCTCCCTACCCTTGGAGTTATACGAAGGGTCTGGTCCTCCGGTCGGGGGTTGTGCGTCGGGGTAACTTCCCTACCACGTAAAAAAAAGTTGTTCCGAAACAACAACAAGCCTCGGATATGGATGATTTTAAAGTTGACGACCCCAGCAAACGAAACAAGGACAATGAATTTCGGATCTGCACGTGGAACTTCCTGTCCTTATACAGAACACGTGCAGCCGAACAATTAGTGGAGAACCTGGACAGGCTAAAGGCTGACGTAACGTAAGCCATCCAGGAAGTGCGATGGGATGGAGAGGGCGTACGGAGACTGAAAACGTGTGACATCTACTACGGCGGGTGCTTGAAGGAACAGGGTCAGCGCCTCTTGGGTTGTGGTTTTGTGATAAGGGGAAGACTTAGGCAAGAAGTCTTGGGCTTCCGAAGTGTAAGCGAGCGCCTGGTCACAATCCGCATCAAAGGCAAATTTAAGAACATTTCGCTGATTTGTGTTCACGCCCCCCATGAAAGGAGAGAAGACTCAACCAAAGAAGCATTCTACGATCTCTTGGAGACAACGTATGATATGTGCCCGAAGTACGACGTGAAGATCATTCTTGGTGACTTCAACGCAAGATTCGGAAAGGAGGGCATCTTTGGTTCGATAGTCGGAGGACACAGCCTACACGACGAAACTTCCGGCAACGGACACAGGCTGGCAGACTTTGCGGCGGGCCGAAATGTCATCATCTCAAGCACCTACTTCCCACACCTCAATATACACAAGGGGACTTGGCGGTCGCGTGATCAAGTAACCGTCAACCAAATCGACCACGTTGCGATAGACGCGAGACATGCTTCCAGTATCTTGGACGTCCGAACGTTCCGAGGGGCCAACATTGACTCGGATCACTACCTGGTGGTAGCTAGACTACGTATGCGGATATCCATGACGCGACAACGCAGAGCAGATGCTGTGAAAAGATTCGATGTCGAGAAGCTTAAATCGCAAGAGACTGCCAGAACTTTTGCAGACCACGTAACTCTTAATCTCTCAGGAGGTCCGCTACCAGCATCAAGTGCAGAGGACCAGTGGGAACACTGTCAACAAGCCATTAGAAGTGCCGCCTCTGATGTGCTGGGTTTCACTAGGCGAATACAACGAAACCCCTGGTTCGATGAGGAGTGCCGGCTAGCGCATGCAGCTAAGGACGAGGCCTACCAGGCAATGCTGCAGACTCGAACAAGAGCTGCTGAGAGAGTGGCCCGGGAGCTCTACGGGCTGAAACGAAAAGAGGAACGCCGACTTCTCAGGAGGAAAAAGAGAGAGCACGAGAAGCGGGCGGTAGAGTCTATTGAGGGTTGTAGCGGTAGGGGAGATGTTCGAAAATTTTATCAGAGGGTGAAGCGATCCACCCAAGGATTCAAGGCTAGAACGGAAGCCTGCCGAGATGAGAGTGGGAATATGGTAGTAGACACACAGTCAGTGCTGAGGATCTGGAAAGAACACTTCTCTAGACTGCTAAATGGCGAAGACAGCCAAGATGCCGCTAATAGGCAGAACGCTCCATTCAACTTGGACGATGATGGCCAAGAGTTCCGTCCACCCGACCTAACCGAAGTTCGGCTGGCGATATCCAAACTTAAGTCGTACAAGGCTGCAGGTGCGGATGGCTTACAAGCCGAACTATTTAAATCAGCGGGAGATGAATTGGCTAGGAGCATACACCAGCTCATCTGCAAAATTTGGTCGGAGGAAAGTATGCCCGATGAATGGAACCTCGGTATAGTGTGCCCCATCCATAAAAAGGGAGATGTTCTGAAATGTACCAACTACAGAGGAATTAGTCTCCTAAACGTCGCTTATAAAATCTTGTCGGCCATCCTGTGTGACCGCTTAAAACCTTTTGTCAACGATCTGATCGGCCCTTATCAGTGCGGTTTTAGGCCAGGCAAGTCAACCGTCGATCAAATGTTCACACTCCGACAGATTTTAGAAAAATCCCGGGAATTCCAGATCGATACACACCACCTTTTTATCGATTTTAAAGTCGCGTATGATAGCGTGAAAAGGGACGAATTATACAGAGCCATGTCGAGTCTCGGCATCCCTGCCAAACTCGTCCGCTTGTGCAGGATGACGATGGAGAAATCTCGCTGCTCCGTCAAAATTGGTAAGAACACCACCGATTCCTTTGATGTTGAGAAAGGATTGAGGCAAGGCGACGCGTTATCATGCAACCTATTCAACATCGTTCTTGAAGCCATTGTACGCAACGCACATGTCAACACCAGCGGTACAATCTATCAAAAGTCCGTTCAATTGCTTGCATATGCGGATGACATAGACATTGTCGGCAGAACGAAGCGAGCTGTGGCAGGGGCATTTGCGAGCATTGAATCGGAGGCGGCTAGAATGGGATTGGCGGTTAATGAGGACAAGGCGAAGTATATGGTGTCATCGAGAGAGGAATCTCAACATCGTCGACTCGGGCAAAATATCACGATGGACAGATATAACTTCGAAGTTGTCAAGGACTTTGTCTACCTGGGCTCCACTATTACATCGCAGAATGACATCAGTGCAGAGATCAAGCGAAGAATTACTCTTGCCAACCGCTGTTTCTTCGGTCTAAGAAGGCACTTAAGTAGTAAGGCCCTCTCTCAGAGAACCAAGGAGACTTTATACAAAACCCTAATCATCCCGGTCCTGCTTTATGGGTCAGAAGCATGGACACTGAAAGATTCGGATAAAAATCTGCTAGGGTGCTTTGAGAGGAAGATTCTTCGTGTGATTTTCGGTCCGGTGTGTATCGAAGGAGTATGGAGGAGAAGATTCAACGACGAGCTATACGGGCTATACAGCGACGTTGACCTGGTCAAAAAGCTGAAAATACAGCGGCTTAGATGGCTGGGGCACGTGGAGCGTATGGACAGCAACGCACCTGCCCGACGAGTCTTCGAATCCAACCCCGATGGGGTACGCAGCAGAGGAAGAACCCGTAACAGGTGGCGCAATCAAGTGAATGACGACATCAAAGCACTCGGTGTGCGCAACTGGAAGCGGCTAGCTAGGGACAGAGCTGGCTGGAGGGGCTTGTTAGTTGAGGCCGAAGCCCATCCTGGGCTGTGAGCGCCATCAAAAGTAAGTAAGTAAGTAATTCTTAATATGTAGTTATGTATTTTTTTTTTGTGGAAAACCACCAATTTTTGATGGCTTCCCGATTTTTTTTTTCCCAAGGGCGACTCAAATAAAATGATGAGGATAAGTTCAGAAAACCACTAAGTATAAACTATGAGTTGCACACAGTAATTTGGCAAAAAATGTTGAAAACGATCCACCCTATTCCATAGTTGGGTTTTTGACTTGTCGGTAACACTTAATATTTAAAAATAAACGATCATAAGATCCAAAATTATTCTTTAGGCTATTTTATTCAATTATAACAACTTTTATTTTAATTTATTGACAAATGTCACACTATTCCACACTTCTATTATTTTTTCCTAGTCGTACGTAGGTCGTACGTAAGGAAATGAAAATTATGAAATGAAATTAATTTTGAACCGGTTATTATGAATTTCATCGCTGTGAAATAAGTGTCACTTTTATATAGATATTTCATTTTCATTTGAACTGAGAACTAGGCTTAAGGGGTCATAGTTCAAGCATTCAAATGTTTTCGAAACTATAAACTATTTCAGATTTATACGTGAAAAACGAGCATTTTCGACATTTTATTTTTTTTTAGAAATGGCGACATCTTCTTAGCGTTGAATTATAGAAAAACATTGTTGTAATTTTTTTCTTGAGGATGGCAAGATCTACAAGTTTTGTATGAAATACTTTTCTAAAGCATTTACCGTTTCGAAATTATGTATGTATATGTGAAAACTGATGTTTTTGACATTCAATTTTGAATAGCTATTGGCGCGCACAAGAGCTCAGGGGCCTTATTACTTAAAACGATAACGATCAAACGATTTCGTTTTTACAGTATCTGTCCCTTTCTTTGTCCACTCATATGATAGGGACAGCTAGTGCCAAAACGATATCGTTTGATCGTTATCGTTTTACGTAATAAGGCCCCTGGTAATGGACTTTCGCGAAAGTATTGCTAGCACCAAAATAAGATAATTGCGTTTAAAAATTGACTATAAAAATTATAACTATATTTTATAATAGTTAACGGTCCCAAGTACGTGTACAAAAATCAGTGCCAACTTAAGTGTCCTACTTTGACCACAGCTATGATGCAAACATTGCTTGTTGAACTTAGTTAACATTATGTTTCTTGCCAAAACTATTTGACCGATTTAAATCGAATTTTCAAATTTTGTCTTATAATACTCTAGGCTATTTGATTGCAAATTTTGAGCACAATTGGACAATTTTGTACCTATTTTTTGAGCGCTTTAAAATGACTTAGTTTTTCAGAATTTTTGTTTTTACTCATGGTTAAATAGCAACTCAAATATATCATACATGAATTTTAAACTTATGTGGTCTTGTAGAAAATTTTATAACAAACAAGAATATAATAATATAGTGGATGGTTTTTGCCTAAGTTGCATATTTCCAAAGTTATAAGGGAAAATGTCGGAAAAAATGGGGTGATTTTAGCGTTTTTTTCACTGTTGCATTTTTCCTGCAGTGAGCACAGGTTATTCGAAGTTGCAAAATTAGCTACAGACTACTCTCAGATGCCCCAACAACATATCCAAAATGCAGAACTACATCGCGCTTTGCGAATTTATCCCTTTTTTGCAATTATTCACTGGGCTATAGAAATTTTTTTTGAATTTAATTTTTGTTTCTTAAATTCAATTTTCTAATAATTTTGAATGTATTATTTAATTAAAAAAAAATATTAGAGATTTTTAAGAGATCCAATTTAGTTTTAATGATAAAAAATAAAACAATGATAGTTAATAACGTGATTTTGTAAAAAAAAAGCTTCCAAAGTAAAAAAATTGCCTAAAAACGCCAATAAAATGGGCTTGACTATAAATTACGAGAAAACAATCGACACAGAATAAAATTGGAGGGCGAGTAGATAAGAACAGCTAACCGTGCTTGTATAAATCCAAACAGAATCCAATTATCGGTATAGATTGGCAAAGTTAAAGCCAGTTAAATCAAACTAGATTAAAAATCATAAAAACGGTTATAAGTCGAAAAGAAAGCGAACAAATTTAGAATTACCTTAAGTTTTTCGACTTAAAATGCGACCTGAGGAATCCATGCTTTTTGTCTGGGCCGCCGCCGGTGACGTGAGCGAAAAATTAGAAAATCAATTTGGAACGCCCATTTAAATTAAACAGATAAAATCTCAAATTCATAAAATTTCACTAACCCAATTCTAAAACATAGAACTTTCTAAAAAAAAAAATTGAAAATGTTCTTAAAAATAAAAAACAGATTTTTGAAAATTTTGGTACGCAATTTTAGTAAAACAATTTAAATCGTTTCATCCCATAATGCGAAAGTCAAAAATATAAAAAATGCCACTGTTAGTAAAAAATGAAGAATAACTATTTTTTCTTAGAGTTGATTGCATAAAAAATACAAATATTTTTTTATAGTTTTTCGAATGAGTTTTCAAAAAATTGTTTTTTTTAGGTTCCAGCTTGCTATATACGTACATATGTAAATACATACACTCACTAGTGTAAGCAATTAATTTAAGTTTTTCTTGGGTAAGGGCCAATTTTTCAATAGTCAAATAAGCAGTCAGTTAGTATTTAATCGTCAGATAGAGCAAAAATCTATTTTTCAATGGGCAGATATAACTTATTCCTACGAATAGTAACGGTCAATTTATCTGCTCATTGAGAATTCAGATAAATTTATTCATAGGAATAATTATTTCCAAAGTCTAAAATTAGTGTTTGTAAACATTGCTTTGAAATAAACGTTAAATAAAATTAAAATTACATTAAAAAAGTTCGATACACAAAAACAAAAACATTAAAAACATTACAAACATAAATGAAAGTGACATTCAAATAATAATATTGTATAGATTATTTTTTCTCAATTGAAAAATTCAATTTTGCTATCCGATTGTTAAAGAGCCAATTAACTTTATTCTTCGAATAAATAACTGACTCTTTAATTGACTATTGAAAAATCGGCTCTAAGCAGAGCTTTTCCCATTCGTTTGTCATACAAATTTTGTTAGTTTTTGTTTTTTTTTTTTTTTGTTTTACAGAAAGACACTGTTGGCTGAAAGTATACGGCGTACAAAAATATAAACAAATAGTCGTAAAATCTGGCTGACATGTTAAGTTAAGCGACGGAAAATCTCAAAGTACGAATATGATTTCAACGATAAACATTCCACTTATCCAATTTTGAAAGCTATTGACTTCCAAAAACCAATCAAAACTGGAATAATTAAAAAAACTTATCTAATAATTTTGTTGTTGGTCATATAAACGAAATGACTTGATTCCAAATCCAGTATGCAGTCAATGCATGCGTGCACATCAAAATCGAAATTCTTCACATAAATTAACAAACACACAAAAACAAAAATCATTCTGAATCAAATTTGCAAAAATAAACAAAATTTTTGAGAGATGATTATCGCACTACGCCCCCGCATGCCACAAACAAACTTTTTCTCTTCCTCTCTAATACACACAACTTATACGTATCTACAAAGATGACGATGAAATTATTTTTGGAAATTTCAAGAAAATCTATGAAAATCCCAACGCTCGAAAAATTCCGTTTATAAGCGCCTGCAATTAAGCGAATTTCCATCAGTGTTAGGTGATTGCTACTCTACTTCAGATCGAAAGATACTCATCCAATAAAAACAAATAAAAATGTCTCTAGAACGTGCTGTTCGTGCTAAGGTGAATAGAAATTGATTGTGAAAAATATTTGTGAATAAATTCCAAAAATGGACAAAAAATATTCAAATTAAAGTGAAAAAAAAAAAAAATGATTTTAATAAAAAATAAAACCAAAAATTGCAGATTGCTGGCAAGCGCAATCCCGAAATGGACAAGGAGGCTCAAACATGGATTGAAGCTATCTTGGGCGCTAAATTCCCCCCAGGCGAGAGCTATGAGGATGTCTTGAAGGACGGACAAGTTCTGTGCACCCTGATCAACAAGCTCTCACCAAACGCTGTCCCTAAGATCAATAGCAGCGGTGGTCAATTCAAAATGATGGAAAACATCAATAACTTCCAGAAGGCCATCAAGGAATGGGGTGTTCCAGACATCGATGTCTTCCAGACTGTCGACTTGTGGGAAAAGAAGGATATCGCTACTGTTACCAACACCATTTTCGCTATTGGTCGTGCTGTAAGTTCTTCAAAATGCTTACGAAAATCTTAAAGCTAATTTTGTGACTTTTTTTTTTTTTGTACCTTAGGCTTACAAGCACCCAGAATTCCAAGGACCATGGTTGGGACCCAAGCCAGCTGATGAATGCAAACGTGATTTTACCGAAGAACAATTGAAGGCTGGCCAAACTATTGTCGGTCTCCAAGCTGGCTCAAACAAAGGTGCCACACAAGCTGGACAGAACCTTGGTGCTGGCCGCAAAATCTTGATGAACAAGTAAGCAACAACCAGTGACCTTTGAGGATGACGAGAAAAGGAGTTCGTTTTTTTATTTAGATATTTTTTTTTTTTTTATAAAACTTTTATTTTTAAAATTTTTTAATTGAATACTCTTAAGCAACAATTCCTCGTCTTATTATTTTTTTTTTGTAAAATAAGAAAAAAATATTAAGCGGTTACTTATAAGAAAATTTATATGGAAGAAAAAATAAATACAAAAAAAGTAGAGAAAAGCGTTTCTAACAAAAAAAAAAGTATCTCATGATTTTTTATTTCTCCACTTTTGGATTGGGTATTTTAAAGTCGAAAGTTTTAAGATATTTGATAGAAAAAAAAAAACACTATTGAAAATCAACTATTTTTAGATTGGCATTGAAAATTAAAATTAGTTTTTTTTTGTCAGGTCACTTTGAATACTTTTGAAAAATTTTCCATCAAAATTTATTTGCAGCTAGAGAGAGGCCAACGAGCCTATGAGTGGGTGTTGTTGAGTAGAATTTATTAATTTGTCGGATAATACAATTTTTGTTTTAAGTATATTTTATTTCTTCAAAAATATACGTAAACCATCTGGATGATTTGTGTTTTCTTTTGAGATTTTGAAATTTTCAGTGAAAGTATTTTTAGTATTTTTAATTCGACTTTTTTTGTGTGTATAATTCTTTGTTTATGTGAAAATTTGATTAATATTATTATTATTTTTTTCCACCAGAGGTTAAGTGAAAAGTTAAATAATGCTCAATTTTGATTATAGGAGATGCATTAACCTACTTTGGTCTGTCTTGTCAGATATATTAAAATTGAAAGTGTGAAGTTTTAAGGCTGTATGGCGTTCTTTTTTTTTATTATTATATTCTGTAAAGAGGTATTTTTTTCAAGTGCATATAATATTCATACTTTTGTTTGTTTGAATAAATTTACATTTTAGCTGTGAAAAGATTCTGAACATTCCAGATTAAAAGATTTTAGATAAACATATGAAATGATCCATAATTTCATGGTCTCTGTGTGAATCGCTTTTTGTTTTGTATCTTATATGACATAAACTAGAGTTAAGGAATTAAGATTTCATGAACGGAATTTAATGAAGCTTCTATCATCAATCAATGGGCTTTAAAATTTCTTTAGCTTTAGATCCACAAGAATGATCTTATTAGATATTGAAAAAGCATTCGATTCCCTCTGGCACGATGGCATGATATATAAAATGGTTCTATTCAATTTTCCTTCTTATCTATGCAAAATTGTGTAAAGTTTTCTATCAAGTAGATGTTTTAAAGTGCATTTCAATAGTGGTGTCTCTCAGGGTGTACCCCAGGGCTCAGTTTTGGGGCCGATCCTATATAACATATACACCTCTGACTTTCCCAAAATACCCGATTATTAAGCAGCAATTTTGCTGATGACACAGCTATATTTTCTTCGCATGAGTTTGGTCTTAACATTGAGACTAAATTAAACAATGCGATTGAAATACTAGAAAAATACTACAATCAGTGGAAAATTAAACTTAACTGTGATAAGATGCAAGCCATCTTTTTCACGCGAAAAAAAAGAGCTTGTCATCTACCAAGCAACCAATTACAAATACTTGGAAAAGAAGTTTCTAGGGATCGTCAAGTAAAATATCTAGGCATTCAACTTGATGCAAAATAAACTTTCAGCCACCATATTTCCCAAACAATCAAAAAAGTCAACATAGCGACAAGAATGCTCTTCCCCTTCATCAATAGAAAGTCTTGACTGTCAAAAAATAATAAAATAATTATACATAAAGTAATTTTTCAGCTGATCCTTTTGTATGGTTGTCCCGTCTGGAAAAATGTAGCTAAATGCCACATAAAAAGGTTGCAAATTTCTCAAAATAAGCTAATGAAAATGATGCTTGATCTTCGTTGGCATCACTCGACTTCTGATCTCCATAAAAGGGCGAATGCTGAATTGATTTCGGATAGAATTGAAAAACTTAGTATCTCATTCTTAGATCGGCTTGATCTTGCTCCGAATATTCTCATAAGCCAACTTAATCAATCTTAGTGTGAATTGTACAAGATTTACGACCTGTGATATATCATGTTTTGATTTTTTTTTTGTTATACTATTAATTTGTTAAGAAAATATTTGTTGCCTTGCTATAGCTAATATATTATTTATCTTTGAATTTATTTATTTATTTACCTATGTATTTAATTGTTTTGTTTTATATCCATTTATTTATTTATTTATTCATTGGTATACTTATGTATTTATTTACTATATATTTATTTATTTAATCTATTTATTTATTTATTAATCAATTCATTAATTTATTTATATATTTATTTATTTTTTTGTTTATTTATTTATATATTTATTTATTTATATATTTATTTATTTATTTAATTGTTTATTTTATTACTTTGTTACTTAATTTCTATTTTCATTCTTCTGTTTTTTCTCTTCTAGTCATTAGTATTAAGGTTATCTTTGATTCTTTCAATCTAATAATTTTTTTTTTCTCTCAAATGGAGGTTTTATCGTGTTTCCTCCAAATATATACTATTTAAATAAAAAGAAATATACTGAAAGAAACCCTTATAAAATAATATTTTAGTTCAAAAGATATATTGTATCGAATCTCTTAAATGTAAAATGTGCGGTAACAAACCATTGTAAATTTTATAACGAAATAAAATATATGTATCTAACTTATTATGCTAAGATGAAAAATGGTTAATTTTGTGATCAAAATGTACAGGAGTGGGGTCAAGAAGAAGCACTTAAGCCTTAGACATTATATTGAAAAGGGTTATGCTAGACAGACTAGAAGTCAAGCAGTATAATAGCCGAACATGGTACTTGCCTCATTTTGGTGTGACCAGCCATCATAAGCCGGGAAAAATTCGCATAGTTTTTGACGCAGCCGCTGAAGTTAAAGGGATTTCCCTAAACTCTATGCTGCTCAAAGGTCCGGAACAAGCCAAGCCACTCTTATCAGTTTTGCTCCAGTTTCGCCAGGGAATAGTTGGTGTTGTTGCGGACATAAAAGAAATGTTTTCTCAAGTCAAGATCTGCCAAGACGATCAGGGATGACAAAGATTTTTGTGGCGAAATGGTGAAATAGATCAGCCGATCAAAACATATGCCATGACTTCAATGATTTTTAGAGCTGCTTGTTCTCCGTGCTCTGCAGAACATATTAAAAACGAAAATGCCAAGGAATTTGAAAACGAGTATAATGAAGCCGTCAATAAAATAGTAAATAACCATTACGTGGATGATTTTGTTTGCAGTTTTACAAATGAGGAGGAAGCGGAGCGTATTAGTGCCGAAGTTCAACAGATTCATTCGGAGGGTGGCTTCCATCTTCGGAATTTTTTAAGCAATAAAAGGGAAATTCAAGCTAAACTTAACCAATCTTCGAGCTCTCTTCAATCATCGGTTAGCCTAGAATTAGATAAGGAGGTGGAAAAGGTAGTTGGGACGTATTGGGACACAGAGGAAGACACTTTTCGATTTCGACTAAAATTTCATAAAATACCAGAAGATGTGTTGAATACAAACAGGCCGCCAACGAAAAGGGAGATGTTAAGCATCGTCATGTCAGTCTTTGATCCGTACGGATTCTTGGCTGACTTTCTCATTTGCTCCAAAATACTATTGCAGAACACTTGGAAAACTGGAATAGGATGGGACGATCCGCTACCTTATAATCTCTACCGTCGATGGAAACTCTGGTGGGAAGAAGTTAGGTTCGTCGAACAATTTCAAATAAATCGCTGCTACTCGCCAAATATTCAACATGCACTTGGAATCGAATTACACATCTTCACGGATGCGAGTGAAAGTGCTTTCGCAGCAGTTGCCTATTTTCGAATACAATACGAAAATAATGTGGATATTGCCTTCGCCTTCGGAAAAACACGTTGTGCACCAAAGAAAACACTGTCTATCCCACGCCTAGAGCTACAAGCCGCAGTATTAGGATGCCGTTTACAAATAGCCTTCAAAACCTTGCACAGTTTTAACATATCCCGAGTTATTTACTGGAGTGACTCCAAAACGATTCTTTGGTGGATCAAATCATCGCATCGGATATTCAAACCATTTGTTGCTCATTGAGTTACAGACATTTTAGAAAATTTCGAGTCCATCAGATTGGCATTGGGTTCCTACGGACTTAAACACAGCAGATGCAGCAACTAGAGCCACCAACCCTCCCAGATTTTTATTAAACAGTCGATGGTTATCCGGGCCAGATTTTTTTCGCCTTTCCGAACGAGCTTGGCCAAAGGATTCTACCTTTCAAGTTCCAGATACACTCGATGAAGAACTTCGTCCTAAAATGCTGCACATAAACCAGGCAAGTAAGCTTATAATTTGTTTTGCAAGATTTTCTTCGCTGTCTAGGTTGAAACGAAGCGCAGCCTGGGTACTTCATTACACTCATTCACTACTAAGACTAGCAAGAGAAAAAATAGCCGCCAGACAGAAATCCAATGAAAGCAATCCTGCATCAAAATGCCGTGAACCTGTTTAAAGAGAAGAATTAACAGCAGCCGAAATTACTTCAGCCGAAAGATTCCTTTGTAAACATGCTAGAAACTAGAAGCCTTTAGAGAAGAGATAACCGCACTTAAGATGGGAAACCAAGTTTCTAGAAAAAGCACCATATACCAGCTGACACCGCAGCTATATCAAGATGATTTATTAAGAGTACATGGAAGAATAGACGCAGCCTACTGTTTGCCTGAAGACGCTAGGAGACCAATAATCTTATCACGGAATCATTACTTCACTTATCTAGTAATTGATCATTATCATCACCGGCTACATCATCAAAACGATTCTTTGGTAATAAATGAAATCCGCCAGCGCTATTGGATAACGAATATTCGTGTAGAACTTAAGCACGTCAAACGAAAATGTCAGAGATGCAAGATAGCAAAGGCAAAACCTAAAACCCACTCATGAGACAACTTCCAGTAGATAGGGTAACACCGTATGTTCGACCATTTAAATATACCGGCTTAGATTATTTTGGGCCGTTACAAGTAACCGTTGGCCGACGAAAGGAGAAAAGATGGGTAGCTTTATTCACCTGTTTAACAATAAGAGCCATTCACTTGGAACTTGCCGGAGATTTGTTTACCGATGCCTTCGTTCTCTGCCTAAGAAACTTCATTAACCGTCGGGGGACTCCAGTACGTATACGTAGCGATAACGGGACGATTTTTATTGGAGCCAAAAGGGAAATACATCGGGAGGCAGAGCTGTTGGACACTGATCGCATCCAATATGAGATGTCAATGAGAGAAATTGACTGGAAATTTTCATGTCCTTTGAATCCTAGCGAAGGTGGAATATGGGAACGTATGGTACAATCGGTGAAAAAAGTGTTATCTGTCACACTACAAGAAGAAGCGCCACGGGTGGAAACCCTCCGAAGCCTGCTTATAGAAGCCGAAAATATTGTAAACTTTCGACCGCTAACCGAATTACCATTAACCTCAGAAGAAGATGAGCCACTTACGCCCAATCACTTCTTACTAGGAAGCATAAATTCTACGCAGACGCCCAGCAAAGAGGACGCACCAATATGTTGTCGAAAGCAGTGGAGGATATCCCAACAATTAAAAGACAGGTTTTGGAAGAAATGGATTCAAGACTACCTACCAATATTAACCAGACGCACCAAATGGCATGAGAGGGTATTTCCGCTCAAAGTCGACGACCTTGTAATTATCTGCGATGCCAGCCAACCCAGATCCAGATGGCAGAGAGGTAGAATTATTCGCGTATATCCACGTAAGGATGGACAAGTGAGAAGCGCTGATGTAAAAACTTCACATGGAACATTTCATCGACCATCATCAAAGCTTGCCGTACTTAACGTTGATGGTTAACCTCTTCGAGGATTCACGGAGGGTCTTGTGATCTCCACCTTAGAAACTAATAAAAAACCAACAGATGGCGCATCGACAATTCTATTGTTCTCAAACAGTCCCAAAATTCAATACAAGAATCTTTGCAATTGGCTGGCCAATGAAAATCATCGTTCTATCGAAGTCCATCGAAGGAAGTAAGAACCAAAAAGAATAAAATCACTGAAATCCATCAAAGGCAGCGGACGCAATTTTAAGCCGCAATTACCAAACAAATTTTTAAACGAGCCAACAATTTTTATGTATTTGTTTTAATTAATGTTTTTAATTAATGTTAAAAAGCCGAGTTCTCATTTATTTGCCTAAGGCCAGGACAGACATTCTTAACTGCTTATATATTTTTAAATAACGTACTGTTTTTTTTTGTTTAACTGGCTTAATTTTTGACTTAATCATGGAAAACGATAAATGAAGTTTGAGAAGGGTAAATAAAATTATTATCAAAATCCAACACGATACTCCACTAGCAAAGAATATGTTTAAAAGTATACAAATCAAATTTATAATAATTAAAAATAAAACCGTTTTTCAAGAATTGTTAATCCAGGAGTATTCATAAAAAAAAAGCATTTATCTATCCCATAAAAAAATGAATTAAAATGGAAAAATTCAGCTCGAAAGACCAAAATGGATGAAAGTATTTTATTTCTATTTTCTATTTTTTCTTTATTTTAAGTAGTAAGCTAACAGTTGAAAGCCATACAAAATATACAATTTATAACAACGGTTGCAACAATAAAATTTTAAAAAAATATTGTATTTAGTGCCCAGAGGATGTCCTAACCAGCAGTGTTGTTCCTCTACGTGTCGACTTTAACTGTCTACATTTCAACGTAGACAATCGGTCGACAGTGTCGACAATGTAAACAATGTAGACAATGTGTCGACAATGTAAACAATAACTTAAATGTCACAAATAAAATCATTCTAAAAAGTCCTGCTACAACCGATAGGCACGTGATTGGATAATTTATAATAACGGAATTCATCAAACGAGATAATTATTCGCTTTGCAGAAAATTATAACTTTCCGCAAGATGTTTACATGAACACCCCGTTTAAAGAATACTTGCGTAAATGTAGGAAATAATCAAATTAAACGTCACAAATGACTGATCACAGTTTATCAGGTTTATTTCTGCACTTTCCGCAACAAATACTTGAGATAAAATTATCTGTTTTACTAAATAATTTACCCATACAAATGTTGACAATTCATTTCTACCGAGATAAAATTATCTGGTTTACAGGTTTAGCTGGGTTTTACGCCGCCGTCGTGCCTCCCATGAATAGCCCTATTATTGGGTGGAAATAAAAGTGGGAATTGTTTCCTTGTTCCAACTAATGTTTTTTAAAATCACATACATAGCGTCTTCTGTTATCAAAATGGATTTTGTTTCTTTCTTCGACGTATAGTCCAGTGCATTTATAATTTGAACCAGCAGTTTGTACCAACCCAAATTTTTGTTTTTATGCGATAGAGAGTTGGTCGAATACGATAAATCTCGGTTTTCGCATTCGTAATATTTACCGTTTTGCCGCCATCTTAGATTTTACTTTTTATTAAATATCTCGGTTCGTATTAGTACTACACAAAAAATTTTGAGATATAAAGTTTTTCTGTAGGACTAATACGAACCGAGATAATTAGTAAAAAGTAAAATCCAAGATGGCGGCAAAACGGTAAATGTTACGAGTGCGAAAACTGAGATTTATCATACTTGATCAACTCTCTATCGAGTAAAAAAAAACTTTGGGGGTGGTACAAATTGCACTGGACTAATAGTTGAAACTTTTTTTTTTAAATTAAATGCTTTAATTGTGTTTAGTGCTTCCAAGTTGGCATTTCTAAAGAAATTAGAATCGACAATTTTGCAAAAGTAAATATTTAAATTTTCAAATCTTTCGAATATTTCAAAAATATATTCACTAAAAATATACAATTGATTTTAAAATACGTCCAATAAACCAAAAAATGCATTTTTATGCATTTATAGTAAAATATGCAAAAATATGCTCTAACGATTGAACGCCATTTTTAAGGAATTTTACTGATTCGAAAAACTAAAATAATTGTTTTTTTCTTTGTTTATCCAAAAACAACATGTTTTAACATACAAATACTTGCGCTGGTAATAACAGTGCAATTTTTGTTAACATTACACCAAAGTAAAACGTTTCTTAAATCCCCGATAAAACATAAAATTTGAGATATTGGCGCAAAATTTTAAACAACCTATTGTTAAGGGCTTAGCATTTTACTAGTTAGCAATTTCCCAAGTATTCAGCAATTTACTAGATATTCCAAAATTGTAAACCTTTTGCTAACTAGTAAACTGCTAGTTTAGCAGATAGCAGAACATTTGTAGGGTTTGAATTTGATGAACACAATTGAAGCGCTTAGAAGATGAAGGTGTTAAGTGACATTTTTTTAAATTTGGCTGTTTTCCTACAGATGAAAGTGTTACATGAAAATTTAAATTTCTGACTCCTCTGTACTCTTCTATCGCCTCTAGATTCGTATTTAGCTAAAGATGAAGGTGTTATATGCAATCACTTTAATAATAAACTTTGTAGATGAATGTGTTAAATGCGCTTAAGTCCTTTATATTAAGTCCTTTATACAGAAATAATTTTATCTGAACTTTTTATTTCGTGCATAAAGGTGTTAAGTGGGCACTTTAAGATAAGACATTATAGGTGAACACCACAAAAATTAGTGTATGTGCAGGCAAGAGGCACCAGCCAACACACACTACTTCAAATTTGCTATTGCTATTTGCTTCAAGACACTCTCACAGGCTTTAGTTCAAAAACTCAGACCGAAATTCCGGGACAGACAGCCAGAAAACTTTTATAGTCAAATGGTATACTGATGGATCGAGAAGGTCTCACTGGGGCGGGTATATTTGGGCCAAGAACCAAACTTTCTGTACCGATGGGACAGTCCACAAGCATTTTCCAGGCGGAAGTAAACGTCATAGGTAAATGTGCAGAACATAACCTTGAAAGAAACTGCCGAAATCGGAACATTGCCTTCATGTCAGATAGCCAAGCCGTGATTAAAGCGTAAAGCTCCTATGGGCATATTCATAGTCGCAGATAGACCCAGGTTTAACTAAACTATAGTTTAAGACAATATTGGCTCAATGAATACAGACCGATTGTAATTACAAATTGTTGGTTTTATATTTCTACAAGATAATTTACTTCGTATACTACACAAATAGCTTCAAATATTTTGAAATGATAAACTTAAAAAAATAAATTCAACGTCCGAAAATTAAACTAAACCTATGTTTAACTTAGACCCAGGTCTAAAATGACTATGAATACGCCCCTATGCCTTTAGCTCAAAACTGGCATGGGAGTGCTTGCGGAGGTTAAATAAACTGGGCAAAAATAACAATGTCTAACTCGATTGGGTACCGGGCCACGTGGGTATCGATGGTAAAGAGGAGGCAGACTCCCTAGCCAAAATAGGAGCAACAACCCCCTAACAGGGCCTGAGCCCTATTGTGGATTAGGTGAAAATGTGATCAAAAACAAGATCAAATTAGAAGAGGAGGCAAAAAGATCCAAAATTTGGAATGAACTCCCAAAACTGAGGCAGGCCAAACTATTACTTGGGAATTACAACAAAGAATGCTACAAAGCCTGCATAAATCTCATCAGGAACAGCCTAAGAATAATAACGGGCAATTCGAATTTTTTTTAATGAAATCTAGGTCTTAGTGTAACGTTTCTGCTTCAAATCCTAAGCGGAAGTTACTCTGCAAAAAAGCAGACGAAAATTCCTTCACGAATACCCCAGCAGACTAATTTTATTTTTACTTTATTGCAAGGTTCAATTTAGGGTCTCAATAAAATGGATTCGCAGGGAGTATGGTTCTTACCTTTGCAAAGAATGCTATGATGAACATGTTCCTTATAGTAAGGTAATTATAGCCAAAAGTAACAAACGTCCTGATTATAACCAAGATGTTATGCCAAGAGAGAACAAATTGAAATAACTTTCTGCAGAAAAAATTAAAAATTTAAAAGAGCAGATGAATTTCGTTCGTGTAGAACATCAATGGTTTTATTTAAATGCAATTTCAGCAGATCCTGGAGATGGGAAAATGAAAAAACATACAAAAAATAAGTAAATTACAACATATCAAAAAGTCACTTAACACCTTTATAAACACAAAATTAAATTAAATACAAAAAAGTTCCTAGATAAAGGTGTTAAATGCACAAAAGTGTAAATAGCTCAAAAACTATTTGCGTTAAATAATAAAGATTCCTAAAATTCAATTCACCTGAGTTTTATTGACTTTAAATTATCCATACAGTATTTTTATTATTTTCGTAAAAAAAAGTTATAATTCAAATAAAAAACCAAAGTAATTTTAATATTTTAATATTCAATTTTTTTTTTTCTTTATTAAAAAAAGTTATAGGCAATAAACTTTAAATGCTTTTATAACTCAAATGTTTAAAAATGTCGCTTACGTTCTTCATCTTCTAAACGCTCCAATTATTGTTTTCATGCGTTGTAAATTAATTATATGTTGATGTGCTCTGCAAAAGTATTCGATGTTTATATTTTTAAAATTTAATCTTCATTATTTACAAAAAAAAAGTTGGGTACCAGCAGAGCTCGAACCTAGACCCGTCGGGTCCTTCGGTGAGATATACCATCAGATGCCATATGGATTTAGCAAATTGGTACAAGTTTAAGTAACCATTTTGTGATTTTAACTATAGTAAATTGTTAAGAGATAGTCAGATGTTAAAATCGTTTAAAATTAGCAAAATCTTCCTTTAACTTAATAACTTAGTAACTTACTAAAATGGCTTTAACAAATTGCTAAATCGTTAAAGATTTTGCGCCATTTATTTTAGAATATACCCAAAAATGATGTCCTGAAATATTATTGACGAATTAAGGGATTTTCTGTAATTAAAATATTCTTAAGCTACTGATATTGTTGAGAACTAAAAGCCCAACCAATTATCTCAGTTTTTTTTTTTTTTGTTTAAGTTTTTGGTAACGAATGTGCTTAATATTCGAACAAAATTAAAAAAATTTAATTGTTTAATTTTGTTTGCGTGTAACATTAGAAATAACAAATTTAATCCTCAACATTTTTTGTTCAACATGTACTTTTTTGAAGGACTAACAACAACCGATATATGTTGAATAAAAAATAAAATGAAAAATAAAGATAGCGGCAAAGCGGTTAGTTTCGTTTGTACGTAAAATTCGAGTTATGGTCTTAGATCATATTTACTTTCGAATACAAAAAATGAAATCAGAGGGTGTCCCAATCTGCTGGGTCACTCCACTCATAAAATTTTATTAATGCATTGGACTAAAAGTACAAATGTCTGCGAAAGGCTAAGGGACTCTTAAGGACCATTCACATGAGAGCGACCGACGACCGACGAATGAACAAACAAATGCGAATTAAAAAATTAATAAACCTTAATATTTCACAAAATCTAGTCAAAATGGTAGAATTCGATTTGAGATTAATTTTAAAAATATAAAATCTGAATTTGTATGTGCTTAAATATGAGAAATTTGAGAAAATAAATTGGTCGTAACGAACTGCGGCTATTCGCGACGAACAAATTGTTTTCTTAAAATTCTGAAAATTTTAGTACCTTAAAATAATCCTCAATTATATTTCTTCCATTTTGTCTAGATTTTGTAAAGAATTTAGTTTTATTAATGTTTTAATTCCCATTTGTTGATTCATTCGTCGTTCTTTGGTCGCTCTCATGTGTACAGCCTTTTACGTGTAGGGTATTTTTTAAAACTTTTTTTCACCAATAATTTTTCTCGAATGCCTTTAATATAAAATTATGTAAACATTTTATTAATGAATTCGATCTTTAATTTGTTTGTGTTAGGGTACAGCTTATTCTGGATTTTTTTTTATATTTATTTTATTGCCAAATTTAAAAATTTTAATTCAACTTTAATGCTTTTATTGAATTTTTTTTTCATAAATGGAAATTTCAACTTCGTTAAGGTTAATCGATTTCATGCTTTTGCACAAAATTGCGGCTCCCAACCTTTAGCACCTCATATATGGGATATTCGCAAAAAAAAAGTATGCCATCTAAAAGGCCAGTAAGTGGTCAAAAAAGGAAAACTAGTTTCAGAAATTGGTCAGCCATAGAAAATTTTTTAGTCAAGGGTAACATTTTTTCAAGGTCACCAACTATTTTTGGCACCTCATTTATGGGATATTTGCAAAAAAAGTATACCATTCGAAAGGCCACCGGATCGTGATAAAAGGTCAGCTAGTTTCAGGAATTGGTCAGCCATAGGTTTTTTTTTTTTAATGAAGACTCTTATACTGTAACCTTGAAACAATCTTTAAAAATTCATTAAAAAAAACCTATGGCTGACCAATTACTGAAACTAGCTGACCTATTATCACGAGTCAGTGGCCTTTCAATTGGTATACTTTTTTTGTGAATATCCCATAAATGAGGTGCTAAAAGTGTTATACGGCCTTGAAAAACAAAAAACTTCAAAAATTCATATAAAAAAAACCTATAACTGACAAATTACTGAAATTAGCTGACCTTTTATCAGGAGTCGGTGGCTTTTCAAATGGTATAACTTTTTTGCGAATATCCCATAAATGAGGTGCTAAAAGTCTTATACGACCTTGAAAAAATAAATTTTAAAATACAATTAAACAAAAACAATGGCTGACCAATTACTGAAATTAGTTGACCTTTTATGAGGTCTAGGTTACCTTTCAGATGGTGTATATTTTTTTCGAATATCCCATAAATGAGGTGCTAAAAATAGTTTTGACTTTGACCTTGAATTTTAAAAAAAAAATTATTAACAAAAATCTATGGCTGACCTATTACTGAAAGTAGCTGACCGTTTTTGACCAATTACTGACTGATGAGATGCTAAAAGTCTTATACAGTGACCTTGAAACAAACTTTAAAAATTCATAAAAAAAAACCTATGGCTGACCAATTACTGAAACTAGCTGACCTATTATCACGAGTCAGTGTTCTTTCAATTGGTATACCTTATTTGCCAATATTCCATTAATGAGGTGCTAAAAGTGTTATAAAAAAACCTATAACTGACCAATTACTGAAATTAGCTGAACTTTTATCAGGAGTCGGTGGCCTTTCAAATGGTATAACTTTTTTGCGAATATCCAATAAATGAGGTGCTAAAAGTCTTATACGACCTTGAAAAAAATAAATTTTAAAACTGAAATTAGTTGACCTTTTATGAGGTCTAGGTTAACTTTCAGATGTTGTATATTTTTGTCGAATATCCCATAAATGAGGTGCTAAAAATAGTTTTGACCTTGAATTTAAAAAAAAACTATTAAAAAAAATCTATGGCTGACCAATAACTGAAAGTAGCTGACCTTTTTTGACCAATTACTGACCTTTAAGATGGCATACTAATTTTTTTTTTTATTCTATAAATGAGGTGCTAAAAGTCTTATACTGTGACGTTGAAACAAACTTTAAAAATTCATTAAAAAAAACCTATGGCTGACCAATTACTGAAACTAGCTGACCTTTTATCACGAGCCGTTGGCCTTTCGAATGGTATACTTTTTTTTTTGCGAATATCCCATAAATGAGGTGCCAAAAATAGTTGGTGACCTTGAAAAAATGTAACCCTTGATACAAAATTCTCTATGGCAGACCAATTTCTGAAACTAGTTTGACTTTTTTGACCACTTTCTGCCCTTTTAGATGGCATAAGTTTTTTGCGAATATCCCATATATGAGGTGCTTAACCCTGCAGTCGTCGCGCGGATTACTATTTTGATCCACCAATGCAAAATTGAGAATTCCCGGAAAACTAGTGGTGGTTATTTTTTGTCTCTTTTAGCACTTACAGTTAAATAGTTTGCGCTTGTGCTCAGTGAATCACGAGTCCGGGTCGTGTGTGGTTGTGTCACGAGAGCGTTGCGAAGTTAAGTGGAGTACTATTGTAATCCGCGCGACGACTGATGTAACTATTATGTGTCATGTAGGTATCATGTACCGCATGTACAAAATTCGTTTGTCCTGACCATTCTAAGTTTATATGTTCATCATGCTTGGAAACAAGTAATTTGTTTATAGATTGTTATTTTATTTAAGAACAGACCTGAATTTGAAACTAAAGTTCCTTTTTTTCTACAAGAAATCTGAAATTTTTATTTTTTTAATTTATTTATTTTTTTTTTGTATTATGATGTAATAATTTATGTTTTTTATCTTTAAGTAATATGTAGTTGCATTTTGCATCAAAATAATTTTGAAAAAATTAAAGCAAACTGGTTTTATTTTAATTTTAAAATGGATTACATATGTTAGCCGCGCGACGACTGGTGTGACTTTTTGGTGCGCGACGACTGCAGGGTTAAGGTTAGGAGCCCAAAATTGTTCATAGAATTTTTATGAAAACTTTTAAATAAGCAACACCCAATGTGTGTATAATACTTTTATTTAAGAAAGTATAATCATAAAAAATAGCAAATTAGCTGTCAAAATAATTATGTACATATATCGTGTTGACAACAACGCGTTGTGAAAAAAATGGTAAAACGTTCATAGAATATACAGAAAATAACAAACACATATTTTTTTAACCACGTACATATACAAAAAACGTGTTTTTCTACAGATTATACGTTCAAAAAAAAAAAATAAAATTTGACAATTTAAAATATAGTTTCATGCTTCGAGTATATTAACATAAATACTTACATACATACATACATATACGAATTTACAAAATATGTATTAGCAAAAACAAACATGAATCACTCCATATCCATTTAAAAAGAGAATACATGTTTTATCCTGAACACAAACAATTCCATACGCCAACGCATTCACCAAATGAATCATTATTAATGTGACAGATATTTGCAAGCAAAAATAAATGTTATTTATTTGATTTCTATAATAAAATTTCACTTTTAATTAAATAAAACCATTTGACTCTAAGGTAGGCACTTTCCAAAAAGTTACTACGAAATAAAATTTACTATCACGTGGAAGAACTTTTTGACTTCATATCTGTATAACTTGCTTTTGAGAATTAAAAGTTCGCCTTTTAGAAAATTTTATCGTCCATAACGGAACATAAAGTTAATTTGTTAATTGCCCTTAGCCTTTATAACTTTTATGCTAAAACATTAATTTCCTATTAGGTACTTCACAGGAAGATAACAAAGGGGACGAAAACAATATGAATTGCTCTGCTTGATAATTTCATTGAAATGTTACCCTCTCGCTGAGCGTTCGCGTCCGTCCGTTGGCGTCATCTTCTTTGATCGTCTGGCCAAGAAGCAAAGCAAAAATTAAGGTCCCTTGAGGAGAAAATATTGTCAGAAATATCTTTTAAAAAATAATAAACCAGTTCATCTAGAAAGGTAAGGAATCTTATAGCAAATCTTTTCGCACATCAAGTGAACAAACACCTTCTTAAAAAAAAAAAAAAAAAAAAAAACGCATTTAGGTGGGTATAATATCTGACAAATTGCCAACTTTTTTAATGGGCAATTTAACAAGAACTTATGTACATTATATTCTTTTCCCGCAATGGGATTTCTCGCTGATAAATACCACATTTCTAAATTAATTAATTTTAAAACAGAAATATTAAAGATTATTAATGAGTTCAATCAAGGCGTGACCGAAAATCTTTTCTGATGGTTATTATTTATGTACTTATTCAATTTTGTTTGTGCCTGTGCTGTGCATAACACTTCCCTTGATGCATTTGGATTTTTAAATTATAATTCTTTTGTTTTTTTTTTGTTTAGAAAAACCAACTTAGTTAGACTCATTTATATAAGATCTTATTCTCAAAAAAAAGCTGAAACAATTTCATTAGACTTTGAGAGAATTTGTAATCGTCTGACCAACTTAGATCTGCAAAATTTGTGTTCGTTAACAAAAATTGAAATCTGGCTTCAGTACGTCTGCAAAACAAATTACGTTCGTTAACATCAAAAGTAAGCAGAAATCAAGTCGGCGTCGGGCAGTTTGTGCAGAAAAAAAAAACTTTGTTCTGAAAAAAAGTAATTTCTGCTGAAAAAAAATTGAAATTAAAACAGGAAAACATGTAAGTATATAAGAATTGACACTGACAGCTGTTTCTTTACAGAAAGACTGTATTATAACTCCGCGGAACGAAACGTATCGCTTCACGCTTAAACAACATTGGGAAATAATATTGAAAACTTATTTCAAAAGTGAGTGCTGTGTGAAAATCATCTTCTCTGATGAGGCGCATTTTCATCTCGGCGGCTCGGTTCACAAACGAAATTGCCGAATCTGGGGCTGGGAAAACCCGCACTGGCGAGAAGCTAATGCATCCACAAAGAGTGACAGTTTGGTGCGGATTGTGGAGTGGTGGCATCAGGACCATTTTCGTCGAAAATGAGGATGAGAACAACGTTTCGGTTAACAATGGTCATTAAAGAGCCATGTTAAACGACTTTTTTTTTTAATAAAATTAAAGACATGGGCGCAAAATTTTAAACAGCCTATTATTAAGGATTTAGTATGATACTACTTAACATTTTATTAATTCTTTAACAGTTTACTAAAATTTTCTTAATTTTAAATACTTTTTAACTAGTATCATACTAAACTAATTTCCTTCATAAAATTCAGCCGAACACGTCCAAAAAAGTGACAGCTCGTGCAAAAAGTTCACAAACACCCCTGATTTTGACAATTTTAAACGTCAAAGTGTCATATGGATTTAGTACGATACTAAAAAGATAAAATAGCCATTCGGTGATTTCAACTTTAGTAAAATGTTAGGAGATAATATGATGCTAAACTCGTTTAAAATTAGCAAAATACACTTTTTAACCTAGTAGTATACTAAAAATGATTTAACATCTTACTAAATCAACTAAAACTTGCGCCATGGATTTGGACAACCTCTGATGGTTCATGTAGGATGGTGTGCCATGCCACATAGCCATACCACAATTGATCTTTTGCGCACCAAATTCCAAAATTGTGTTATCAGCCATCTTTGCGACGTCAATTGGCCGCTTCGGAGCTGTGGTTTGACCCCTTTGAACTTTTTTTTTTGTTGGAACCGTAAGGGGCCGATGTTATAACAACAACAATTTTATTGCATTTTCAAAAAGAAACATGTATTTGGCCCATCCTGTATATGAAATGGCTTCGCAGTACATAATCAGGATATTTGTCTATCCTTTTTTTTTAATAAT
Organism: Melangyna quadrimaculata; assembly: GCA_949320155.1. Lineage (NCBI taxonomy): Eukaryota > Metazoa > Arthropoda > Insecta > Diptera > Syrphidae > Melangyna > Melangyna quadrimaculata. The sequence continues at coordinate 25,037,200 of OX439485.1, forward strand.
CGCGATTATTTACAAATAATTTTCTGCGCTGCGATGTTTACGATTACAAATACAAAATATAAACTGCCGCCTGCTTACTTTCTGCGGGAAGAAGAAAAATAAAATCGATAGGCAGAAGCTAAGCAGACATACGATAGATCTGTCGCAGATTTCTGCGATTACGAACTCGCCCTTTGTCTTTATTGTTTGAGCTCTTTTTTTTTAAATAATTTAATATTATTTTTTTCCCCTGTCTCTCTCACGACTTCTTTAAAACACCAGACTCTTTTGATTTTGTATACGGTAAGGTAAGTATTCGGATTTTGTATTTGGTAAGTCCAACATACCTTCCAAGTTTCATGAATGCAAGTTTTTTTTTCCATTTCCGACGATTTTGTGTAGTATTTTGCCTCTAGGTGGGATGTTATGTATTTGTAAAAAAATGAACTCGAGATAATAATTTTCCCTTACATCCTCAATTCTGTCTGTGTGTATGTTTGTCATTCTTCGCACCTACCACCTAAATAGCTGAATGGATTTCCTTCAAAACTATTTTTTTTTATTATTTTATCCAACGGTTTTCTGAAAAAGAATTAAAAAAAGAGGCTGGATGCGACCCACACTAGTAATAACTAATTGGTGCCCTTAAAAAGCATATACATATTTGCCTTAATAAATCGCTATGTACTTAAGCTATTTATAATAATACAGTTAGGATTTTTTTAAGGAATAGCATATAAAATTCTAAGAATCTTACGTATATTTCTTTTTTCCTCACGATATAGAGGTATTGGTTATATAAGCCAATTATTTTAAAAGATACTATTGGCAAACAAAATACAATAAATGAGGGGAATGTACTTAAAAAAAAAAAATTCGTGGTTTCAAAGAATATGAAACCATTTTGGGTGTAAGAATTTTTCGAATTATTACATTTTTGAAAAGTCGTTTTTGGCAACATTTTGAATAAAATATTTTTAAAATGTGGTTTTAAAAACCTCAAAATTACACAACATATAGATTGTATATATTTTTTTGGTAAAATTTTGAAGTCGATATCGTTGTTTGTTTTCAATAAGACATTCGAGTTGAAAGTCGTAAGTTCCAAAACTCAAACGTGAAAAAGTTTACAAAGCAGCAAGTTTCTAAACGCTTCCGATACGTAGTCGGTGCGCAATAACTGAGCAAACTGCGAAGCAATAATTATTTGGATACTTTTATTTGACATTTGTTTAGAAAGTAAAATGGCCTTAGCAGTAAGCAAAAGTTTTGTGTACTGTTAAGAATTCATTAGCTTTAGTAAAATTGTGGTATTTTTTAGTGAAAAAAAATGGAAAATGAAAAGTGAAAAGGATAATGCTGCATGTCTGCTAATTCAAGTTTTGAAAATTTGTCTTTCTTCGATAAATTTGGAAAACTTTTGCGTACAATGTGCCGATCCGCCGTCCATCGGCTGCACACATGTTTTTGTTAAGTCTCTGTGGAAGTAAAAGTCCCCTCGCTTACGTCCATCCCTGTTTATATTTATTATTGTCTCGTGTTTAGTCTAAATAATTAAAAAATAAAAAAAACTGCTTTATATCGTCCTTTTCTTTAATCATTAAAAAAAAAATCATTACACCCCCATTGTAATCATTAGTCAGTGCTTGTGTTCAAAAAAAAAAAAATCAAAACAAAAAGAAAATAATCATCAAAAAATAAAAATCACCAAATCTACGTTGCGCAAAAAAAAAAACAATAAACCGGTTTCAGTGTCTGTGATAGTTAATGTGCAACCAACAGTCCAGTACATCACCTAAGCTAAATGAGAAATGAGAAATTAAGTAACTAACAGCAGCAGCGAGTGGTATTCCTTCCAATTTACTTCCCCCATCATCTCTCGCAGTCAAATTTGTTTGACCATTGAAAGCACTGTGTGATGTGCATGGTATTGCTCCGTCATAGTGCTTACATTGAACAAAATAATTATGACGTCAGATAGATAGTTGTTTGTTTTATCTAGTTAACCAGGGGCGGTTCAATTTCAGATTGTCACTTAGGCATAATACTAGTGGCAAATTGTTATTGAAAAGCTCAAATCGGGATCTAGATTAAACGTTCTTCTTAGGTAATTGTCTGACTTGCGTTTTAGCAAGTTAGGAATATTTTAAATGGGTGGTAGATTTAGGGTGGATTCGTGGACTTAGACAGAATTTCTATTCTGCATACGTTCATAATGTGCAATACAAGCCAGCTGTTTTGGCATTGAGTGAAACACAAATAGGTGAAAATTCTGATCATTCAGAATTTAACCTATATGGGTATAGCTTAGTGCCTCTATTCTTTGCTCACCATGGACTCGCCATTTATATAAGAAATGATGTTGCGTACCAACTTCAACTACAATATTGTTTGTGCTCAAACACAAATTTTAACTTCATGTGGTTCAAATTTTCGGTCAATAAGCACATCAATCAATCCTGTTTCATTTATCGGAACCCGAACCTGGACAGAAATTTAACTTTTAACGAATTTCATGCTCTGTCCAACTCAATCCAAAGAATTGTTTCCCTTTATCCTTACACTGAAATCGTCATTGCGGGCGACTTCAATGTACACAATTCTAGTTGGCTTCGCTTTTCAGGCCAGACAACACCCGAAGGAAGGTATGTTGAGCTCTTCGCTGAGTTAAACCAACTATCTCAGCTTGTTGACGAGCCCACTCGAATACCGGACGGTGCAGGTCAATCCGCCAACACCCTAGACTTGTTTCTCACCTCTGATCCTAATAAATACTCAATTAGTGTATTATCGCCTCTAGGCACATCAGACCATTGTGTCATATCTGCTAATTTCTCGTGCGAACAAAACACAGTTAAAGAGAAAGCACCAACGAGAACCGTTTGGCAGTACGAGAAAGCCAACTGGGACGGTCTCAACGGTTTCTTCAGTAACTTTAACTGGTCACTATGATTCCTCGATTGTGACGTAAACTCCAGCGCAGATATGATCACAAACCTAATTCTTTGTGGAATGAGAAATTTTATCTCGAATAGGGTAAAATCTATCAAACCCAAAGAAAACTCATGGTTTGATTCGAGCTGTAAAGAGGTTATTAGGGTTAGAGAAGTAAATTTCCGATGTTATAAGGCCAACCCTACTGAGGAAAACCGGAATAAGTTCAAACAAGCTAGAAAGACCTGTAATGTTCATATTCGACGAACCAAATTTTTGCATGATCAAAAATTAAGGCACAAAATACTACAATGTCTTACAGGTAGTAAAATTTGTTGGTCATTTGAATATAACGAAATTCAACTTCGTCGTCGGTTCCAACGCTCGTCTTCAATGACACCCCTTTTGTCAGCTCGATAGATAAAGCCAATTTTCTTGCAGCACAGTTTGCTGTTAATTCGACGCTGCCAGAAAGTGTTATGACTCCTACTGTACTTGAGAGCGTAAATGATTTTATGGGACAAATCTTCTTTCGCATTTGTGCAGTTGCCAGAGTCCTGAAAGTTCTTTATATACACAAATCCGCTGGCCCGGATAGTAATCCTCCCATTGTTCTGAAGAGGTGTTCTTCAACGCTGGCAAAACCACTGCGTAAGCTTTTCCATCTGTCCTACTCTACTGGTCTCTTACTGAGTGGATGAAAATTAGCATTTGTCCATTTGTCCTGTCCCTAAAAAAGTCGTATCTTCTTCACCCTCCAACTATCGACCGATTGCACTTACGTCCCTTCTTTGCAAGGTCATGGAAACGCTGATTAATTTCCAGCTCAAGAAATATCTCGAAGATCGAAAGCTTCTTAATGACCGGCAGTACGGCTTTCGCAGCAATAGGTCCACTGGTGATCTGATGGTTTATCTCACCGAACAGTGCAAAAATCTTTACATCGTTTTGGAGAAAGTAAGATTATTGCACTTGATATTTCAAAAGCATTTGATAGAGTTTGGCACCAAGCTCTCTTATCGAAAATTCGTGCATTTGGTATCGACGAATCTCTACCTCGCTGGATTAGAAACTACCTTTCGGACCGTTCAATTCAAGTTGTATTGGATGGTTTCAAGTCTGAAATCCATAAAATAAATGCTGGTGTGCCCCAGGGCTCCGTTTTGTCTCCGACTCTATTCCTTATATTCATAAACGGTCTTTTATCTGAAACTTCTAATCCATTAAACTGTTTCGCAGATGACAGTACCCTCAGCTTCTCATATTCGTTTACAGATTCACACTCATGTCCTTCGGATTTGGAACTTGAACGGCAGCGTATGATAAGCTCATTTAATTCTGATCTAAACAGCATTGCCCAATGGGGAAACAAAAACCGCGTAGAATTTAATGCTTCAAAAACTCAAAGCTGCCTCCTGTTACTAAAGCGAAACCCACCTCCAATGCCGCTTTCCATGAACGGCACTTGCATCGAGGAAACCGAATAGCTCTCAGTTCTCGGTATGTGTGTCACAGACCACCTAATGTGGAATGACCACATATTTGACGTCGCCAAAAACGCTGCTAAGTGCTTAGGTTTTCTCCGAAGATCCAAGAAATTCTTTACCCCCTCTGATCTGGCTGTGATCTACAATACAAAAAAGGGCCCTTAAAATGATAGGTGATCGAACAATAACGTTAACAATAGCACTCCTCGAACACCGCCGCAATGTCACCTGTCTCTCACTGTTCTATCGCTATTTTTATAAACAGTGTTCAAGTGAAATAGCCAGTTGCATTCCTCCCCTTGAACAATTCAACCGTAATACTCGCGCTTTTAGGAATGCTCATCAGTATAGGGATTCTTTCTTTAGTCGCACAACAAGTATGTAGAATGCTTTACCTGACCCTATTTTTCCCCCCCATTTTGATATTCAGAACTTCAAAACCAATGTGCATCGGTATCTCCTTTTAAATCTTTCCTTATTTTCCTAAGGCTCGCACTGTGCTAGTCATAATTAAGGGTAGTAAGAACCCCTTTAGTGCGCGGCATCTTTTAAAAAAAAACATTTGTTTGCTTGTGCTTCAAATACGTGAATAATTGACATGTATGTAATGTACATTTTGTTTAATGTATGCTCTGAATAGTGTGTTCCGAATTACAAACTTAAGTAAAATGACAAAGCATTATGTTTGCTGCTACGCAATGCGCATCAATCGAGTATAGCTGCCGCATTTAGGAACCATTTTTTAAGAGTTTTTTTTGTTTTGTCAACTGTTTGTCTTAGTTTTAAAACAAGTGTAGGTTGAATTTTTTTTAAAGTTTTTACCAAAATAATGTGTAGAACAAAATTATCACGTGTAAGTCAATATCATTTTTCGTTCGCGATACCTATATTCGAGACGAATGACATTTTACAGCTTCTTTTTAAATTGATGTAGTAAATAAACTGGTAATTGAATTTGTTAGAAAATCTTTTTAGCAAAGTGATGACAATATTAATTGTCAAATAAAATACGATACAAAATAGCTTTTAACGACCTTTAGTTCTTAAAACTTGGCGTTTCGTCCCGGCGTTCTCACTTGGGCTCTTTAGTTGACAGTGAGGGCCTTGTCAAGACGCTTTTTTAATTAAGTTCAGTACAACCAGTGTTGTCGCTGAAAAAAATTAAAAAGGGTTCTAAAAAGGGGCTCGAGACAAAAAAAAGAGGCCAATATACAAAAATTCGACAACGTACACAAAAATCAAAACAGTTTGTTTATTTGTATTGTTATTTTCACAAAAAATAGAAAATAAAATACCTTTTCATCAAACAAAGCGAACATTTTGCAACAAAACTAGATACCTAACTGTTTAAGTTTTCCAAATAATTAGAAATTAAATTGTAGTGATGTGTGTATATGCTAATCTGACTGATCGGGGCAGTCGCATGCGCCAACCGCTGATCTATCAAATTCACCCACCACACGTTCCCAGGAACCACTGGTGGAGGGATGATCTGCACCCAGTAGGGTAGATCATCCCTCAACGCCCTTTACGGGCTATGTCATAGTATTTATCATAGGTTTCTTTGTATGGGGATCAAATCCCTGGAGTACCACAATAGATCTAGACTGATCTAATTGTGACGGTAACAAGACCAACTGTCAGCCCACCAACCTATCCTCTTTCTGCTATCATTTTGCGTTGCTATCGAATTTCGAAGCAAAACGACAGCATTTTGTGATATGAAACTTTGTGATCAATTTGTTTAAAAAAAAATTGAAACTTTTTAGAATGTCTAAACGCAAATTATTAAATTGAGAGTTAAATCGTAAAAAGGGGCCTATTTGACAATTTCTAAAAAAGTCGGGCCACGGGGAACGCTGAGTCCAACTTACATCAATTTTACATCGAAAATCAATTGGAAACTATATCCAACTCAATTAGAATTTCTAATCAAAAATTGTTGAAAATGTTTCCTTACACGTGGCCTTGCATTATTAACATATGTATGAGTGTTTTTTTTATAATACAAATTCTATATACTACTGAAATAAATCAGCCAAGTAGAAGCATTATTTAATTGGACTTGTTGAATTATTGATTCAAAATAGCTTTTAACAGCCTTTAGTCCCTAAAAGCTATTTTGAATCAATAATTCAACAAGTCCAATTAAATAATGCTAAGTCATCTACTTGGCTGAATTATTTCAGTAGTATATAGAATTTATATTATAAAAAACAAACACTCTCATATATAAAATTCCATATCTATATTCGTGGACGAAAAAAGTACACCGAACGTACGTACATACGCACATACAGGCTAAAAAAATCAGATTCTGATTCTAGAGAGCTCAAAAAGTGAAGATATGACAACATTTTTAATTTGGCAAATCGCACCAATTACTATAAGCTAGGTTCCAGAAAGCACGTAAAATGAAAATGAAATCGAAATTAAAAATCCAGTGAATTTATTTTCCATGTTCCACATTTCGATCGATTTCATAATTTCGAAAGCTTTTCGAAATCGCTTTAAATGAAATCAAAAACAGCTTACATATGTCATGCTGATTGATATTCGTTCTTCAATTTTCAACTTTTTTTTTCTTTTAATAAAATTTAAAAAAAATTAGTGATGTTTTCATTGCTGCGGTCTTGGAACTTGAGAAAAAAAGATTTACAATAAAGAAAATTAAAAGACATACGTTGAGAGACGTTTCTAACCCTTATGAATTGCTGATGCAGCGTGAGTACCTAACGGAAATTTTCAACAAAATTTTTTTTATTAAAATTTATTATTTAATTTAGGTTTGTTAAAATTTTCGCTTAAGTAAAGATGCCTTTAAAAGGTTGTTGGAAGCTGTTGCGCCGTATCTAGGAAAATCTTCCATTCCCTGCACATTGCAGCTGGCTGCTGTTTTGAAGTTTTTTTTGCAGAAGGGAACTTTCAACAATTGGCTAGGAAAGATGCTGATGTAGCTACGGGTTGTCAAAAATCTTATCACGAGTCTTGAAAGTGTTAGAATTAGAAGATTAAACTCTGAGGCAGATGCCGAACGAAACGAAATTTCATGGATAAATTTAGTGTTCCTAGTGTCATAGGATGTGTCGACGGCACACACATTAAAATGCCACAACCACATCAAGATCCTACCGTACTTTTTTTTAAACAGAAAAGGATACTTTTCAGTCAATGCACTTAATAATTCTGTTTTCAATATTTTATTTATTAATTACTTTTTAAAATAAACACACAAAAACTCAGACTTCGACTGTTTTTGATTGAAACAAAATCCTGAAATATAGCGTGCTTCGCAGTAATTTTATGTTTCCCAAGTTGAAATAAGTTATTTTACTTGAATAATATTTATAAAATATGAAAAATCATTTATATAATAGAACGCATAAGCTTTCTTACCCAGTTTCACTTTGAATATCTGGTCGAATTGAAATTACGTGAAAATTGATAAAATCGAAGTGTGGAAATTCGATCAGTTTTAACTTCGAAAAAAAATGAAATTGATATCGGTAAAAGTGAAACGTGGAACATCAAATTTGGTTTCACATTTCACAACATTCAATTTCATTTCGATAGAACCTAGCTGTATATCTTCCATTGGGACAAAGAACCAATTTTCACATTTTTGGACTTTTTCATTATTTTATAAACTGATTTAAATTATTTCTTTTTTATCCAGATGCTCTTAAAAATAATAACCAATATAGCATACTAAAACGCTTTACTTAAATTCTTTAAAATTTGATTTTTATAATTCTATAAATAATTAATTTAAATTCGAGTTCCAAATTTTGTTCTCAAAAATGTTAAAAAAAAAATTACAGAAAATAATAAAAAAAAAACACTAACGATTTTTAATTTTATTCATAAATTCATTAGGGCTGGCCACGAGACAAGAAAGATCTAGCTCTAGATCTCGGTCTCGCATGACGACACTGAGACGAGACGAGACTGGCTTTTAAGCAACCGAGACGAGACCGAGACGAGACTGTATATTTGGACCGAAATTTACAGAGAGTCTAAAAAATTAAAAAATCCAATTTCAGTTAAGTATTTATTTTCTTCTGCACGTATTCACACTATAATCGAAAATATTTCGTTCCAATAATCAAGAGGTTGTCCGGAAATCGCATTTTTCGTAGACGAGACCGATACGAGACTTAAATATACGAGACCGACACGAGACCGAGACGAGACTTATAAAAGTCTTGCAGAGTCTCGTCTCGTGGTCAGCCCTAAAATTCATATAAGTTTGCATATTTTTCTTTTTGAAATGTTTTTTATTTTGAAAATATTTTTTTTTTTAATGTTAATGAAGATAACTTCATTTAAAATTGTAAACAAAATTATTTGTTCCACTTTTATTGAAAATTGCCCCTTAACGAAGGGAAATAGACCAGCCCTTCTAAATGTTGTTTTTACTTGCTCTACAGGGCAAGTTTTGGTTTCGTGTCAAACAAAAATATGAGGTTTTAATCAAAACTATTATTACGATGATGGAGAAATCCAAAAAAGTGATTTTCGTCAAGACGTCCGTCGCGTCGGTCTGTTTGTCTGTGCGCCCTGATATACATCGAGCTAGAGCCTACGGTTAGACGGATTTGTTTCAAATTTGGTGTGAGGTGTTCTTATGTGGTTCCCTTGAGGACAAATTCGAATTTTTGTTTTCGCTAATCTAGAAACGCTAATCTCAAAAACGGGTCTAATGCTAATGTTTCCACTTGTCATTGAAAACACGCAAATTGACAAACTTTCCAGGACAGGGTGGCTTTTACCAACACAAAAAGCAAAGAATGTAGTAGTATCGAACAAGTATAACTCACCGTCTTGGAAAGTTTGTCAATTGGCGTCTTTTCGATCACAAGTGGAAACGATGCAGTACTTCTAAGTTATTCAATAAATATTGCATTTGAAATTTGTATATATAATTTTGTTTAACAAAAAAATAAAATCAAAGAAATTTATTTTTAATTTTTTTTCCAAATTAGTTTGTGTTATAATCAAAACTGGTATTTTAAAATGTTTTTATTACTTTTTCGTTAACGATATAAGAATATTAGTAAACCATTACTACCTAGACTGTAAATGTCTAGCTACATTCTAGTTGTTAACTACATAAAACGAGGCCTTAGAAAACGATAACTATAATTGTATTAGTATTGTGGAAAAAATTTATTTTGTTCTTTAAAATCTTTATTGTGATTTTAAAAACACAAATAGTAGCTTCATCCTTGAAGAAACCAAAGCAAACACAACACATACATACATAACTTATGACAACAAACATTTTTATTGACGTGATTAATAATTACTAGACACAAAATTATTCATAGATATCTACATTATGTTTGCTATGAATTTAAACATTCACAGAATTTCTTTTTGTGGTTCAAGAAGGTATGTCTACCTTCTGACTGCCTTGAATAAGAATCATTGAATTCCAATGCTGATTCAAAAAAATTAGACTTCAAAGAATGTGTTACCGAACTATTAAGTTCTTTCATAATACTCGATTTACCATAAGCATTTCGCTAAAATTCCAAAAACATCTTTTGTTTGAACATCCCGACATCATCACTATACTGAACAAACGTAGGTATATATATTTGTTTGTATTTAACAAACATCATATTACTGAAGCAGGATAACATTTTGCCAAGAGGAAGCTAATTAATGAATTTGACGATATAGTATGCCAAGCAGAAAAAACATTTATTCACCATTAGCATTTTTCCGGCAGGATATACTTACCTACTCTGGCTGAATCTACATTTATGTCATTATGTTTTTTGGCGGGTGCCTAAATAGGGTATTTACAATTGTGTATGTTTGTAATCACAATAATATATTACATCACAAACATAAAAGGATAATATTTGACATCAGGAGTTAAACATTAACAATCTGCCTTTACTGTTGAATCACGTTCATCATTTGTTTTAATTTTTCATCAACAATAAGCTGCTCAGATCTTATTAAAGTTATTTTAGCTTGAAGATTATTGACTTTTTCTTCAGTTACATCATAATCGAGTAGGAGTTCAGGTTTGTCAAGAAGTCCATTTTGATAACTAATTTTTTTCAATTCCCTCCTTATGGAACCACGTTCAATTTTTAAGCCATTCAAATACTCGCGACAGCTTTGTTTTTCTTCGATGAGTTCGTTGAAGGCATCTTGCTGAGCTAAAATTGTATTACGCATCATGTTCTGTTTTTCACGAATGTGAGCAAGGGTATGGATGTCGGCATTGCAGCGGCAATGAAGTCGATTAAGTTCGTTGTTTCTGTCTGAAAAGTTAGAAAAGTTAAATGAAATTAAAGTTGGACAAATGAGTTTCTGGTCTTCTTCGTAACGTACCTTCGATTTTTTTACCAAGAGCTTGAGTTTCAGTTTGAAGATGTTCGAAATCCACCATATGCAATCCGTTCCCGAGATCTTCTAGTTTTCTGGCCCTCTAGAAAGGATCAAAAAACGTTCAGATGACTTAGGGGAGTTGCAAGTAAGGCAGCATTATAGACTGTGATTGGCCAGCTGTCGAAAGTTCCCTTCATTTGAAACAATTTTTTGACAGCTGACCAATCACAGTCTAGAAATTCGTCTTACTTGCAAGTTTCCTAAGTTCTCTGAACCTACCCATTCTTATATGTACATACCTCTTGTAAACCAGCTATGGTATGCTGTCTTTGGATGAGAACAAATCTGATTTTTGAAATTTCTTTTTCCATATTTTGCATCTTCCTTGTTAAACTAACAATCAACTGAAAAATATATCCATATAAAATAATGAATATAATATAACTACACTAATACCACTTACTGCTTCCATTTTTTCGGAATTATCAGCATCTAAGACATTTTTGACAGTATCAACAAATTCATTTGTTTTTATTTTAGATTTCTTCTCTAACACGGCCAGTTCCTGTTTTAGTTCGCCAATCTTTGTTTCAAGCAATCTCTTTGTCGACTCCTCCAGACCTTTAAATCTATTTACCCTCATCAAACCTTCACGATACTTCCGCAGTTGATTAAGTATATTCTCCGGACTGTCATCTATTAGCGGTCGAGTTGCTTTCTTTCGGCGGAAATATTCAACAGCTTTGCGATTCAAAAACAATCTAATTTTTTGTTCGATATCAAGTTGAAACATTTTATCATCTAGCTCTTCGCATACTTTATTTTTGTCTAAACGAGCTCTAAGAATATCATCAGGATCTTCGTATTCACAAGTTTCAACCACATCGTCGATCAGCTTGTCTAGGAAATTATTCGTACTATCAACCAACTTCAAACGAAGATTTTCTTCGTCTTCCTTCTTAGACTTTTTCTTAATGCTGTCAAAATCTATCTTTACTGTGTCCATCATTGTGAAGGTTGCAGCGACTTGTTTTTTGGCTTTAATTTTTGGTTTCTTAATTTCCACCTGAGGAATTTCAAAATCATCTTCAGATCGAACATCAGCTGTGACGGCAGGGGTTACTGTATCTTCGTCATGATCTTCAGCAATTGAACCAGCTTCTAATGGGATTTCAGTTGTTGACAATTCATCTTCTGTATGCCTTTCTAAAAGGGTTTCATCAGTTTCATCAACATCAGATTTTGTAAAATCTTCTTTTTCAAGTTCGTTTTTAATGAAATCTTCAAGAGATGGTAGACCAGAGGGAATCTCAAAGATTTCTGATTCAACTACACCAATTTCAATGGGTGGATTCCAATCACATTCGCTATCATCATTCATTTTCAATATCGAGATAAAGAATTTAAAATAAAAATTAAAATTAACCTGCAGTAATGAATTAATTTGAGTGATTTGTTTTCTTGTTTTAATTTTTACAGTTTGTTTTTAATTTTTTTTAAATTTTAACAGTCACTTACAGATTTCAAAAGATATATGTAGCTGGGCAAGAGTAAAATCTAGTGCGAAATTCTTGTTGCAGACAAACTTTTATACCTACTCGTTTATCAAGTATTATAGGTGCTTGTTGTATTATTTATAATTCCGTTAGCACGTTGTCATTTCGCGAAGAACCTCCAAAACATTTTTGATAAAACAAAATACGAAATTATATTAATTTTAAGAAGAAGGCATTATTCTTAATATAATTTCCAGAAAGCGTAGCAACGTTAGAATCGTACACATTGAAAGCCGGTAATTGCAATAAAATATGCAGTTGCCTTTGCAATAGCTACCTATTGATGAAAATTGATAAATGTAACTCGAATTCAAAAATGCAGGAATGCAACAAATCTGCAAAATTTACTTTCCATTTCTGCAGACAAATAGTATCCATTAGAAAACATTTCTACTGTTATAGTAAAAAAATGTTTATAACGATATCAAATTTTACTAAAAAATTACAGCATTTCTGCATCCACACAAATTAATTCGTCAGATGTTACAATTACAGAGCAAAGTAACTATCGCAGATTTATAGAACACTGCTTTTCGGAAATAAAGTTGCTAAGCTTTCTGATGAAATAAACACATCTTTTTTTAAAATAAATTTAATTTCTGCCAGTTACAACAACTATTAAAATCTTATAAGAAAATGTATTTAAATCTAATACAAAATGTATTAAAATCTAATACAAAAATGTATTAATCTCAAACAAGTGTATTAAGAGCTGTTTTTGTGGCAAATAGCTTTCTTCTAATGAAAAAGATGGTCAAATTTTCTGACCATTTTCACAATGACCCTTTTTCATCATAAACACTGAAAACAAAACAAGAGTTCACTTCTACCTCATCTAAATGAAAACTGAAGCCTACATATTGTTTAAAAAAGCTCAGTTAGTCCATTAGTAATATGTCACATCATTTCGAAATACCCACGAGAACATGAAAAATACTTATATGTAAAAATTGCTTTCAATATGGAAATTCTAAAAAAAATAACTCCATCATCCTGCATGCATCATGAATGAAATGAACATGAACAAATGCCAAACAAAAAGTTATACAAAATAAACTCTCAATAGAATTGCTATTTTCATTTGCCCAAAGGAGCATTCATTTTCACAAAGAAAACATGAAACGTAAAACAAAACAAAAAACGCGAATGGTACCAATCAAAATAACCCCAATTCAGGCAAAGATACTCTTCATACTTAAATAAATATTCTCCTGAGTTTCAGTTTGTTTGTCTTGATTTAGTCTTAAACCTGTATTGCTATAACGGAAAACAAAGGAAGAGGAACTCACTCCGCTGGGATGAAAAATATGTATTTTGGTAGACCGAAAACAGGATGTTATCATAAGCAGAAAGAAAGAAAAAGGGCCAATTGGGCACTTTTCAACAGCCCCAAGGGGTAATAATTTTAACCTTGTTTTGATTTTATTCTTTAATGGGAATAATATAAAAATTCACAAAAAAGCAACAAAACGACTCCAGTGTAGGTATGATGGAAAGTTCTTCTGAAATCTGTTTTAAAATTCGGGTTCAGGTGAACGTTTTGCAGAAGTTTTCCCTTAATCTTTCTTTTAAGGTCTGCCTAGAGAAAAAAGAGCGAAATTGCAAGGAAAAGTTCTTATTACCTAAGGTGTTTTATTTTTTTGATATTGTGTTAATATTGTTAGACGGTTTTTCAATGTTTTATTACTGTTAAGCTTAATAGTCCATGAGCAATAATCCCGCTGGAATGTCATGTTGCCAATTGTTTTTTTCTTATTCATCTTTAATCGTTGAATTATGTATGTAGGTATGTATGTAATTTGAATTTAATAACGCGTCATACCACGCAAATGCAATTATTTTCGTTTTTCCTGCGAAACGAAATTTTTCTGAGGTATTAAGAGAAGTAGGTATCAAGAGAACGATATTTTTTTTATGGAAATCGAAGAAGACGTAAACGTGAAATTTGAAAATATAAAATCGGTTATACCAAAATATTAACCATATTTTAATAATAATTCGTATTTTTTGTTATATTTAAATCGTTTGAGCAGTTTTTGAGATATATAATTTTCTGTAGATTGGTTGTATGACAAGTACCTCGTTACTTTTGGCTTGGAGTTAAGAACTTTTCGATTTCCCTTCTAGGAAATCAACTCGAAACCTAAATATGTCCATACTGTGAAAAACAGGCCAGCTGTTTTGCCACTAAGTGAAACCCAGGTAGGGGAAAATACCGATCACTCGGAATTCAGCCTACATGGTTATAGCTTAGTGCCTCTATTTTTTCCACGTCATGGTTTCGCCGTGTATGTTCGAAATGATGTTGCTTATCAGCTTCAACCAGAATATGGTTCATGTTTGAATACGAACTTTAATTTCATGTGGTTTAAATTCACCATCCATAAGCGCATCATCCATACTTGTTTTTTTATCGTAGTCCTAGTTTGGATAGTAATTCGACTTACAACGAATTATTTCCCATTTTCCACACAGTGAAATCGCTGTTACGGGCGATTTCAATGTACATAATTCTTCGTGGCTACGCTATTCGGGTCAGACAACACCCGAAGGAAGGTATGTCAAGATTTTTGCTGAGATAAACAACCTAACTCAGCTGGTCGACGAGCCTACTCGGATTCCTGATGCAGGTCAATCCGCCAACACTCTAGATTTGTTTCTTACCTCTGACCCTGATAAATACACTATAAGTGTATTATCGCTTCTAGGCACATCAGACTATTGTGTCATATCTGCGAATTTCTCGTTCCACCAAAACACAGTTAAAGAAAAAACTCCCAAAGGCTTTTTGAGACATGGGTAGCACATCAGTAGTCCTTTCCACAGTAAATGAGCCAAATGCTACTATCCATTCCGACAGCATTGCTCTCTACTACTAATTTATTTGCTTTTTTTGTTGGTATTTGACAACTTGTCGTGTCAAAATGTGTCAATTTGGGTCTTTCAATGACAAGTGTAAACCTAAAAAAAATAAATAAATCGGGTGGCACAACGGCTCATGAAGAACCGGGGCCTAGTGACTAACAACTCGCAACCATTCCTGTGTGCGCCTTTCGACAGGAATGGAAGGGACCTACAATTTTATGCAGAATCCGAACGGCTAGACGAGAAGCACTTATTCGTGACAAGTGATACTCTTGGAGGATTTGTCAATTCCTCGCAAGAGGCAGTAGCCCTGAAAAAAACTTTTTAGTTTTTAGGTGGACGAGGCCGGGAAGCGATCCCAGACCTCCAGCGTGACAGTCGAACGCACTAACCATTACGCTACGGGCTACTACCTAAAAACCTAGCAAACACAGTTAAAGAAAAAACTCCCAAAGGAACCGTTTGGCAGTACGAGAAAGCCAATTGGGACGGTCTCAATGTTTTCTTCAGGAACTTTAACTGGTCACTATGCTTCCTCGATAGTGACGTAGATTCCAGTGCAGATATGATTACAAACTTAATTCTATGTGTAATGAGTAATTTTATCCCGAATAGGGTAAAATCTTTCAAACCCAAAGAAAACTCATGGTTTGATTCGAGCTGTAAAGAGGTTATTAGGGTTAGAGAAGTAAGCTTCCGAAGTTATAAAGCCAACCCTACTGAGGAAAACCGGAAAAAGTTTCAACAAGCTAGAAAGACCTGTAACGTTCATATTCAACGAACCAAATTTTTACATGATCAAAAATTACGGCAAAAAATTCTACAATGTCCCAATAGTAGTAAAAATTTTTGGTCATTTGTAATTCGAATTTGTAATTCGAAACACTACTTCATCTTCGGTTCCAACACTCGTCTTCAACGACACAGCTGCTGTCAGCTCGCAAGATAAAGCCAATTTGCTTGCAGCACAGTTTGCTGTTAATTCGACGCTGCCAGAAAATGTTATGACTCCTCCCGTACTTGAGAGCGCAAACGATTTTATGGGACGAATCTTCTTTCGCACTCGTGCAGTTGCCACAGTCCTAAAAGATCTTGATATACACAAATCCCTCCCATTGTTCTGAAGAGGTGTTCTTCAACGCTGGCAAAACCACTGCGTAAGCTTTTCCATCTGTCCTATTCTACTGGTCTCTTTCCGAGTGGATGGAAAACAGCATTTGTCCAGCCAGTCCCTAAAAAAGGCGTATCTTCTTCACGCTCAAATTATCGTCCAATTGCACTTACGTCCCTTCTCTCCAAGGTCATGGAAACGCTGATCAATTTTCAGCTCAAGAAATATCTCGAACAACGAAAGCTTCTTAATGACTGGCAGTATGGCTTTCGAAGCAAAAGGTCCACTGGTGATCTGATGGTATATCTCACCGAACAGTGGAACAACTTTTTACATCGTTTTGGAGAAAGTAAGATTATTGCGCTTGATATTTCTAAAGCATTTGATAGAGTTTGGCATCAAGCTCTCTTATCGAAAATGCGTGCATTTGGTATCGATGAATCTCTTCTTCGTTGGATTAGAAATTACCTTTCGGACCGTTCAATACAAGTTGTATTGGATGGTTTCCAGTCTGAAATTCACAAAATAAATGCTGGTGTGCCCCAGGGCTCCATTCTGTCTCGGACTCTCTTCCTTATATTCATAAACGATCTTTTATCTGAAACTTCTAATCCATTAAATTGTTTTGCTGACGACAGTACCCTCAGCTTTTCATATTCGTTCTTAGATTCACATCCATGTCCTTCGGATGTGGAACTCGAACGGCAGCGTATGATAAGCTCATTAAATTCTGATCTCGACAGCATTATCCGATGGGGAATCAAAAATCGTGTAGAATTTAATGCTTCAAAAACTCAATGCTGTCTACTGTCGTCTAAACGAAACCCACCCCCCATGCTACTATCCTATGCTACTATGAGTGGCACTTGCATTGAGGAAACCGAAAAGCTTTCAGTCCTCGGTATGTGTGTAACAGACCACCTTTTGTGGAATGACCACATATTTGATGTCGCCAAAAACGCTGCTAAGTGTTTAGATTTTCTCCGTCGATGCAAGAAATTTGTCTCCCCTTCTGATCTGGCTGTGATCTACAAAACCTTTATTCGTCCAAAACTTGAGTATAACTCCCACATTTAGACAGGTATCCAATAACCCACTTAAGTTTATTGGATAGAATTGAAAAGAGAACTCTTAAAATATTAGGTGAAAGAACTATAACGCAAACATTCTCATCTCTTGAGCACCGTCGAAATGTTTCATGTCTTTCGTTATTTCACCGTTATTTCCATGAACAATGCTCTAGTGAAATAGCCAGTTGCATTCCTCCCCTTAAACAATTTAACCGTAATACTCGCGCTTCTAGGAATGCCCATCAGTTTACCCTTGAGCCCAATTCCGGACGTACTGTTAAGTACAGAGATTCTTTCTTTAGTCGCACTACTCGAATGTGGAATGCTCTACCCAGCTCAATTTTCCCCTCCCATTGTGATCTACAGACGTTCAAAACCAATGTGCATCGGTATCTACTTTTAAATCCCCTCCAATCAACCTAATCGCTCGTGCTGTGTATATCATCTTTTGCACACGCTAAATATAAAAAAAAAAAAAAAAAAAAAATGGTAGGTTTTCAGTTGCCATTGAATGACACAGGTTGACAAAACAGGGTGGCTGATTTCTACTCTCTACCACTGCTGTAGTTTTCATAAAATTTGGGGAGCATTTTGGGAAGCCTCGTTTAAAGGCTCTCCCAAACCAATGCGAAAGCGGCACGAAACATTCGCTCTAGAGGGTGAATCATTCGCCATAACAACAAAAACTGTCGTCGGAAGGAGGGCCTTAATTCTAGATATTTCATAAAATAAATATGATCACAAATGAAAATATGTCATTTTGTCATTACTATTTAAAAATAATTTCAAACTGCAAAATACGTTTTCCATGTCTGCGAGTTGGGGAGGCTTTTTGAGACATGGGTAGCACATCAGTAGTCCTTTCCACAGTAAAGAAGCCAAACGCTACTATAGTAGCCATTCCGACAGCATTGCTCTCTACTACTAATTTATTTGCTTTTTTTGTTGATATTCGACAACTTGTCGTGTCAAAATGTGTCAATTTGGGTCTTTCAATAACAAGTGTAAGCCTAGCATACCTCAATAATTTGAAGAAAACTGCTTGAGGGGCTTAATAGTAAAGTTTATATATAAAAAAAGAATGAACACTATTTTTGTTTAATGAATCTTTATTGGATATATTTAAAACGAACTACCCGCGACAAGGAAAGAAAATGAACTAACTTATTGAAACTAATAATATTTCCACAAGATATGCAGAGTGCATACCTTGCAGTTATACGAAGCTTATGGAGCGATAAATGGTATTGTGACACAAAATATGCAAAGTTCATATTTTGCAGTTACTTATCTTTTCGTTGTAAATTATTAAACATTGTGAAACAAAATATGCAAAGGTGCATATTTTGTAATTAGAACGAAGTTCTTTATTTATTTCTCTTTTTCTTATGAACCATGAAACAAAATATGCAAAGTGCATATTTTGTAAATTATTTATTTTTTCTTGGGAATTGAAACAAAATATGCAAAGTGCATATATAATCGCTACAAAAAAACATTTTAAATAGCTAGAGCTCAAAATGAAGTATGCCATCTGATGTTTTTGTACAAACATAAAATTATTTATGAAAACAAATTTCAAAAATCGTTAGATCAGTTTTTTTAAAAAATAATTGCTTACATATCTGGAACATTTAAAAAAAAATCAAACTTTTAGTATTATTTATTAAAATACAATTTTACAAAATTTCTGTGACTGTAACGAAAAATGTTCAGGATATGGGCTTAAAATGTTTTGAAAATAATCGATTCATCTGATATCGTTGTAGGACGTTGTTGTTAAAGTTGATGTAGCTTATGTTATAACAGTTTACTGACATATTTTTAACTACGTTATTTCTCATCATACAAAAGTCTAGGGCTGGCCACGAGACGAGACTCTGCGAGACTTTTGTAAGTCTCGTCTTTGTCTCGTTAAAATCGAAAATTTTCAGTCTCGTCTCGGTCTCGTATAATTAAGTCTCGTCTCGGTCTCGTCTCCGAAAAATACGATATTCGGACAAACAGTTGATTATTGGAACGAAGTATTTTCGATTATCGTTTGAATGTGTGCAGAAGAAAATAAATATTTAACTGAAATTGGATTTTTTAATTTATTCGACTCTCTGTAAATTTTGGTCCAAATCTACATGCTGGTCTCCGTCTCGGTTGCTTAAAAGGCAGTCTCGTCTCGTCTTGGTCTCGTCATGCGAGACTGAGATCGAGACCGAGACTTTTCTCGTCTCGTGGCCAGCCCTACAAAAATCCTATGACAAATCACACTTTCGACACCTTTGGACATAATAAAATCATTTTTTAAAAGCAATAAATATCATCATTATCATTCTTGGTAGGTATGTACATGTACATTGTACAATGTACATTACATAGCTATGTAATTTATAAGAAATCTCAATCAAGATAATTTGTTAGGTCACGTAATCATGTGTAATACACGTCTTCTATGTACAAAGCCATCAAATAACCTATGTGGATGACGATGAGCCCTCCCCAATGTCGTGGTTCTAACCACAAAAACCACACGAATATGCTAAAGACAAGATACACCCTTATTTAGTATCCAATTTTTGTTATCGATTGTGGATGATATGGTGTAATAAATGGAATTTCATACTAAACTATTGAAATTTGAGCACCTCTTGTAATATTCTGTGTCTGTATGTAGGTACTTTGTTTATTTTTCTTTTTGCGTAAGATTAGAAGCCCATTATTTTTTATACATGGTGTGAACCTCAATTACCAATTTTTTTTTTTTTATTATTTTCTGTTTTTCCAAGAAGAGCTACATTCAAACATACTTGCACGCATTGAAGAAACAGGATTTATGAGATCCTTGTAGATTAAGTGATACTGATAGAAATAAATAATAACGGTATTCATGCAACGTCGTAAAACACGATATAAGTTTACGATTTGGTTAAATTTACCATTTGGTTAATGAACTGTCAAATTTTGTATGGGAAATGGTTTACATAATTTGGTTAAAATTATCCAAGGATTTTAATGGGAAAATTAAACAAATTTTTAAGTTAAATTTATCCAAACGTCATTCAGACTTTTAGAATTAGGCGTGTTCAGAAATATGATATACATAATATGATTCTCACTCAGAGAACTAAAGAAAACTCTGACCGTGTTCTGTACTATCGAATCGCGATTAGTTGGCGACTTAAAACGTTGTTTATGCTAGAAAAAAAAAATTAGGACGTCTTCATATAATCAAAGATTGAGAAAGCTACTTTTCGTAAACTATTAAGGTAGAATTATAAAGGTTCTCTCCAACCAATCGTTGACGACGACGAAACTATACATCAAGATCGGGGGCGCAAATCAAGAAACCCACATTATGGGCGCACTTGGTATATGATATTTTTGTAAAGGTTCGCGTACACTGAAACCGTTTAACCGGCCGATTTCGGATCGGAGCTATACGGACGAATGTCTGCATACACTACTGCCGTTCTCGCTCGATGCCCGTGTTGAACGATGCCGATTTTAAAGGATGCCAGTCGGAGTGTGAAACGTAAAAAGCAAATGTGGCTCTATTATAAACACAATAAATTAGCTATTCACTATTAATTTTATCTTATTTTAATTTTTAATTTAATTTCATTTTATTCTGACAAGAAATAACTGACAAACTCACGTAAAATCCAAACAATTTCGGATTTGTCGGTTGATCGGTTTTTAACGGCCAACATTGGACGTTGTCGGTTGTAGTGGTGTACGCGCTCTCTTCCGTTTACATACGTTTGATTCAAATCGCCGAGTTCAGCCGACGACGGACGAGCATAATTCGGCCGATAATGGGTTATGTGTACGCGAGCCGTAAGACTATTTCGCTTTGGTTCGGGAGAGGTTCTTCATTGAAATATAACTTCGAAATCTAAAGACGTCTAATGTGTCACACACCAAATCTGTCAAATAAACGAACAGCTGATTCAATTACACAGCATTTAACCAAATTAATAAAAATGTCGTTGATGCAAACTTTTGTGTTAAGTTATCATTTTACAAAATTTGTAAACTTACGACTCTCTATCATCGTAATGTTAGGGAAAATTATTATCTCGAGTATTTTTTTGCACGAATCCTTCACTTGCCCTATACTCCGTATAACACAAGTAAAAATGGTAGGAACTTCAGCAAAGCTTATAGGTACAAGCTTATGTAGCTTATTGCCCAAACCATTGCTTATATTTATTTTGATTTTTTTGGTAAGAGTGTGTATATTTAGACCGCTCAGAATACACATAAAATGAAAGGCGTAACGAAGCATATCCCACCAAATCTCTTTTCTGGCAAAACATCATAAATCTTTCATGTTATTTGTTATGCCAAAGTACCAATTTGAATCGAGTTAAAACAAATTTGTCTCAAATTTAAAAAGTTCTCAAGCCAAAAATACATTTTTCAATATTCATTTAGTCGTGTTTACTTTATTAAAAAAAAGCATATTTTAAACAAGCAGTCTCCATCCCATTTCACTATCATTTATTCTAGAAGAAAGTAATATAAATCCTTACAAAGCTTCCAAAACAAAATGAAAAGAAAGAACCATACCTACCATACCCAGCCCATCAAGTTTAATTCTATAAAAATATGTAATGCAAAAGAAGGTAGCTTAACAACGTCTACTTTCACAATATACATAGCATTATTAACTGTGTCTGCCTGGCCTGTAACAGGTAGGCTAATACCTATAATAAAATTTTAAAGCTCTCAAAATTGGATGCTTCAAGCAAGCAAGAAGTAGTGTAAAATACAGCATCCTATTTCCTATGCCAATTTTATCACATTCTTACACGTCGAAAATATGTATAAAAGGAGAGCAACATTTTCGTAACGCATGAGGCATGGCAGGATTTGAAGAAAACAATGGGAAATGTAAACCTCAACAGGTAGGTAGAATTATAAAGGTTAGGTAAATGCTTTAAGATTCAAGACTGTCTTTAAGGCTGATTGAGTTCTACGACAATGTTACCAGTAAGGGACTTGTGTGTAAATGAAGGAGATGGTTTCAGTGCAAAAGGCTATTTTGTAGAGATATGTGTATCTACCTATGTATGTATATTAGATTTTACAACTCTACTTACCATGTCTTGGGGGTTTTAACAACTTGTTTAAAAATATTTGCACGAAAATCACGTTCTTGATTTAATAAAAATGTTCCTTGAAGAATCATTTTGAGAAATAGAGTGAAAAATAAAATTAATTATGTATATATGTAACTTAACTATACATTTGTTTGTTTTAATAATAGAACAGTAAAGTTAGTAAAAAAACAATTGTGGAACGAATAACAGGTAAGCTGATTTGATTTCTGAAAACGGGCCATACAAAAAGCTTAAGTCCAGGGCCCCTACTCTGTATCTCGTTCCGAAAGGAAATTCTATTTGAAATTGTATTTTGTTTCATTTTGTTTCTCGTCTCGGTCTCGGTTGCTTAAAAGGCAGTCTCGTCTCATCTCGTGGCCAGCCCTATCAAGAAATTTCAGTTTCACTTCCGTGAGCTGCACTCAGGGTCGCTCTTCACTACCGAAAGCAATAGTTTACGCAAATCAAGAAACCGACATTATGGGCGTACCATTTAATTTTTTTATTTGCTAATTTTTGTCCGACCACTACTGTGAGCCTATGACTATTGTAGTTCCATCGTGTATCTCACATTGTTTTATCGTTCCGACTTCCGAGACATTCGGCTTCGATTTCACGTTGCGTTGGTTGGGAAGAGGTTCTTCGTTTAAAAATAACTTTTAAATCTAAACACGTCTAATCTGTCACACAACCAACTTGTCAAATAAACGAACAGCTGATTCAATTACACAGCTTTTGATCAAATGAATAAAAAGTTCGTTCATGCAAACTTTTGTGTTTGTAAACTTACGAAGTTGCATGAATACCCTTAATAGTTTAAGTCTAGACTAGATTTATCATTGGTATACCTAGACAATTCAGCTCGAGTTGAAAATGACTTCTCATTATTTACCTCTGGATGTCCTACCTAAATTGCATGTGACGATAGTGATTTTCTCGACTGGAGAAACTTATTTCAAATATTCAAAATTAGCATTGTACTCAACGAAGCAGAAAAGGTCAGCACATATGTATGTAGGTATAACATCCCAGTAGAATAAATGTGCAAGTTCCATATGGTATGGACCTATCGTTTTATGTATAACTGACAATCCAAATCAATGAAGCTATTACACATTATTTGCTAATGTTTGTTATACAGGGTGTTTCCTTCGCAATTTACAATATTTGAGGAATTATTTATTGTCACGTTCCAAGAAGAAAATGGATCTGGAAGGAGGGTAAATTTCTCCAATTAATGCCAAAGATTTAATTTTCTAAAACATTGACTTAAAAGGGTTACAAAACATATATATTTTTTTTTAAATATTTCTATTTAAACCTGTTTTTAAATTTTTTTCAAGACAAGCTGTTAAAAGATAGTTTCTGAAAAATTATTCAAAAAAGGTAATTTTCTTCAAGATAATTTTTCGAAATCGAACATAATTACCTAAGTATTATTTATTATTATTTTTGAGCTGGTAACCTTGGCTGAGAATACAATCTGATTGTCAACAGAGGAATATAAAAAGAGGAAATTCATAAATTTTAACAATATATTAAATGTGAGAGTGATTCCAATCAAAAGTGCAAATAAAGAAAAAGCACAGTAAATCGAGTGCATCAGATCGTTCTTATATTTTGTGCGAAAAGTGAAAATTTTGTATTTTGGATAATCTACCTAAATAAAACTTTTTTTTCTTAGTGACGTTTGACAAGCAAGGCTCAAGTAGTAAGTACAAAAGTAGTTAGTCTCTTTTGCCTATTTTGATACCAATGCTTAAAAGTATGCAAAACAATTCAAACGAAACGCCGTCTAAGACATTAGGGGCCACTTATAACACTACTCTTGTCACGCTTCCAAACTCGAAAAGAAAATGTGGAGAATTTTCGCCAGAATCACTTTCACCAAATATGGTTTCAGATCTGTCCGTCGAAGATCTATTGAGCAAAATGCAAACAGCATTAGCTTCGTTGCTTGATGAGAAGCTAAAACATTTGCCAACAAAAGAAGATTTAGAAGGAGTCAACGTACAAATAAGTACTCTTTCCAACCAAATCAATCAATTGGCAGGAGAAAACCAGATGTTAAAAGAACAGCTTAAACACCTGTCAACGGAAAAAGAAAAGGATCGCCAGACAATAACTTGTAAAGGAGTGGAAGCGCAAACTTCAGCGCCCGAAGAAATTCAGAGAATTTGCGAACAAATTATCAAAATGCCTTCGACAGTAAATGTGCGCATAACTAAAAAAATATATGAGAAAGATGGAAAGATGACTGTGATTGCTGAATTCGAATAAGCAGAAATAGTGGATGAAGTTTTTAAGCGTACGAGAAACCTGGCCGGCACTGCAATTTATCTCGAGGAGAAGAAGTATTTTAGATAAAAGCAAAAAGTACAAAGCGAGCGAGTTTAACCAAAAGATGCGCATTGGTGCTAAATGGTTCAAATGGAACAGTGATAATGAGCTGGTATGTGGGGCCTTAAGGGGAGAATACATGCTCAAAACGCTTAATGATAAAGAAATGGTGGGCTTGAGCTGTAATTTTGGTACTCTCATCGAGAATACTCGACAAAAAAACTAAATTCCGTCTGTCGATATAATCAAAATACGTCCAATTCAATGTCAAATCTATGTAAAAATGAAAATATCCAAAATATTAGAATTGTATCTTACAACGTACACGGCTTGGAGAACAAAATAATACTTTCTCACTTTTTTAGTTTATTATCCTACGAGATATTTATACTCATAGAAACACATCCTCACGAAGAAAAAATTAATAATTTCAAAAAATATTTTAAAGATCAACATACATATTGGAGGCCTGCGACGCGTAGCAGTCGGTTTGGGAGAGCAATTGGTGGCATGGTTTATGGAGTTAAAAAGACACTGAACCAAAGTGGCATTCAACATGAGTATATCAGTTATGAAAGCGTAGACATCATAAATATAATAGTTAGCGACAAAATTATGACCCTTCTTCCACTTTATCTTAGAGGGCCGAACTTGCAAAACGACCTACATTCTGTTAAAACTTTCGTTTCTAAAAATAGTTTTGCAAATCTTATAACAATGGGGGACATGAATGTTAGATTGGGGAACTTACAGCAGGACGTAGACGATAACTACAAGTCAAGTTTTACCGCAGGACTTGACCAGCGATGTTCAAAAGATTCCACTGTAAATGCAAAGCGGAAGGAGTTTTTGGAGTTTTGCAACGATAACATTCTTATTATCCTGCGTCGTTTCACAGGATATGCTGATGAATGTTGATAGTTTTATCGTAGAAGATGCAATTTGGTCTGATCACTTACCGATAAAACTGAGCATTCAGCAAAACGGCACAGCTACTGGAACTTCTGGAACAATCTTTTACCAAAGCTTAAATTAAAAGAAAATAAAAAAAACTGAATACCAAGCAAGACTAAGCCACAACCTTCATCAAATAAAACTTCAGAAAGATAGAAATCGAGATAGCCGATCTTACTAGTGTAATAAAGAATTCAGTACCTCAACAAAGTCACAGTATAAAAACCTTCAACCCAAAAAACAAGTGGTTCAACTCCGAGTGTGAAGCAGCTAGAAAATTGGCTTTTAAATTATTGAATCAATTCCGTAAAACAAGAAATCAAGAGATGAAACAAAGATATTTGAGAGCTTAATATGAATATAAAATTATATGCAAAAATAGCAAAATTTCATACTTTCAACAAATTGACTTAAAAATTAACTCAGTCAAAGACAGCAAAGATTGGTGGCGCCTGGCTAAGGAGATAAGAAACCATGAACAACAATTGCGGCCGGAGATAGATGCATCAAAATGTATGACCTACTTAAGAGATCTTTTAAATCCAAGTCAAGAAATGAACAGTATATTATATACACCCAATTTTGTTGAAGATCCGTTATTGGATACATCGTTTTCTGTTGATGAAATTAAAAATATGCTAAAAAATGTAAAGCTGAACAAAGCACCTGGAGAAGATAGAGTTTCATATGAGTTCTTTATAAATGCACCCGATGATTTTCTGGAGGAACTTGCATCAGCTTATAGCAAAATGTTGGATGAGTGCAGGATAGAGGAAGCTTTCACTAAATCTGTAATTTTTCCGATTTTTAAAAAGGGTGATATTCACGACCCAAGTAATTACAGAGGCATTTCATTCATGAATTGCATAGCAAAGATTATGATGGGAGTCCTTAATTCAAGACCTTACACTTGGGTAGAGACAAACAATATCCTAAATGAGTATCAGGCGGGCTTTAGAAAAAAGTATTCTACAGTGGACAACATCTATAACTTGGCATCTATTGTACATATAAAGCTGGCGGAGAAAAAGAAAGTCTATGCTTTCTTTGTGGATTTAAAGGAGGCCGCTTTTGATAAAATTTCAAGACAGTTGTTGTTATTTAAGTTACGTGAAATGGGTGTCTCAACTAAATTTACCAACTTGATGGAATCCATATATTCTAGTACGCAGTCAGCGGTGTGGACGGGAAGGGAGTTATCAGATAACTTCGAGACCCTTTTTGGTGTTAAGCAAGGATGCTTATTATCACCCTTACTTTTCGCATTATATATAAATGATCTTCATACATACATTCAAGGTGGTCTCAATATAGAATTTTTAAACATACGGTTGCTGATGTATGCTGACGATATGGTGATCTTAGCAGATGATGTAGAAGTTTTGCAACAAATGATAATACGTCTTGAGGAGTACTGTGAGACCTGGAATTTGGAAGTAAACCTTACAAAATCAGAAATAATGGTTTTCCGAAATGGTGGCAGACTAGCAAATCGAGAAAGGTGGATTTTTAAAAGGGAAGAAATTCGTATAGTACCGCAGTATACTTATCTTGGTGTACAACTTACTTCAAAAATGAGCTTCTTAAAACATATAGAGAATAGAAATACTGCAGCCAAGAGCAGCATCAACGCGACATGGCATTGCTTTTTGAGCAAGAAAAATATTACACTCAGTTCGAAGTGGAAACTATTTTTAGCGGTATGTAGAGCTATTCAAACTTATAGCGCTCAAGTCTGGGGCTTTGGGATGTTTGAAGTGGTGGATAAGCTAAAACGCTATTTTTTGAAGAGAGATTTGAAACTCCCGCCTTGCACTCCAAACTATGCCTTATTGATTGATGGACATTTTTATACGCTGGATTTACATCTAAGGTATGTCCAGAAATCAGTTTTCGATTACAGTAATATCAGGCTGCCTCATCAACTCACCAAAATACTTTTGAAAAATCAACTTTTTTGGGTCAAAGAGGTAAACAACATCGGAAATATGTTTGGCTTACACTGGGATGAGAGTATGGTAGATGAAAATGACTGGAATGACAAAAACTTACAGATCCTGGCTCAACTGAAGGCAGAGGTATACCAAGAAGCAGAACAAAGAGCGAGGGCAAGTAGAGCGAGAATTTTTAAGTTCCTGGATTACTCGAGGGCTCGCAATATATTACTGACTCTTTCGAAGCAAACAAAATTACCTGGATTTTTAAAGCTAGATGTGACCTTATTTTTCTAAATGGAAGTAGATTTGGAAATAACGTTTCAACATTGTGCAGCTTGTGTAACATGAGTGAAGAAGAAAATATTCAACATTTCATAGGCAGGTTCCAGTATTAAGGGAATTCAGAATAAGATACTTTAAAAAGGCATTTTTGGTGGAAGAAGAACTCATCGGTATACTCAATGGAAGAAGTGAAGCGGATTGGAACAAACTGGCTTGTTATATTATCGTTGCGATTTGTATAGGAAACAAATCTTAACAGAATTTAGCTAATTCAAAAGTTTTTCTTGTTATGTTCCTTTTTTCTAATAAACAAAATGTAGTTTTATTTATACAAACATATGTACCTTAATTAAATTTAACTTTTAAAATAATTTACCCGACAGACGACTTTTTATGTCAATGTCGTAAATTTTACTTTTCAATTGAAACAGTTTTGTCAATTAAAATTAATAACCATATTTAATTTTATAAAGTTGAAAATAAAATAATTACTACTACTATTTAAGATTTTAAAATTCAATGCTTTTTTAAATTTAAAAATCAAACAAAATATCGAAAACATAGGAAAGCACCTTTTGTTATAAAAAAACATTTAGCTGATGATGAATTCAACGGTTTGCTGAAATGCAAATTTAGCGAAATTCTTCTCATTTGTAGTATTGATTTCTTTATTTGTATGTGTTTTGAAACATCTTGTTTTTAGTTTTTGACTAAAAATTAATAAGAGCATTGCATATTTAAATCTAAAATACTAACTTATTAGTTTAACATTCAAACAATACTATTTAAACTAAAGGAGAATGGGCAACAATATATAGGACCTGATCTACCTAGTTCCCAGAAACGAGACCTGTGAAAATTATAAAGTATGGAGTGTACCAACGTACGAGTACTTTTTTGTCCTTAACAATGGGAGTTGGAAAAATTAAGCGACCAAAAAAATAAGAAAAAAACTTTGCAAACTCGAATAAACATAGACGAATTGTTTTATATTTTGTAATATATTGCATGAGCCCCATGGTTTACAGTTGTGTATACATATTAAAAAATGATGCTCTTGGCCTAAGCTTTCCAACGTTGTATATCCCAATTGTGGGCACTAGACGCACAATTATTACCATTCATTAAATATGCTAAATCGAATAAAAAAAGTAGAATTTTCTTAATGATAAGCGAATTATTCATCAACCTTGATAGTATTCGCTATTATCGGCCATTGGTATAAAATTTCCTTTTTTTGGGTCTATTAAAATCATCGAAAGCGACCAATACTGTTATTTCAATGGAAAACTATTGCAGTTCATTTTTGCTCTAATTGCAATCTTTGTTGCCATATACTGTCTAAGCCCATAGTTTACAGCCTTGTGTCCATACACAAAAATTATGTATTAGGGCTAAGCTTTCCAACGATATATATCTCATTTCTGGGCATTAGGTAGACCAAAATGCCCATTCTCCTTTCTAAGCCTTTTGAGTTTGAAAATTAATTTTGTATAAACTGTTCTTTTACACAACTTGGTATGGAAATAAAATTAAAGAATTGATGAATTTTAAAAAGAAAATAATCCCTCTTAATGAACGGTGCGATGGTAAAAAGACCGCCTTTCAAACGATTTTTATCTTAGAACATAACAATGGCCACGATTTATTTCATAAATTATTGTGCGTTACTTATATGCACCCTGTATAATGTTACTCATTCATGTATTTACATGAGAGTGGATCTTATTTTGGAAATATTTGAATTTATTTCGTCCCCAAATAAAAGTGATCATAATAAATGAAACTCAATTCTGTGCAAAATTTCATTGAATTCGGTTAAAGTGCCACCGAGCAGTGGTAATTTACGTGCAAAATACACGTACGTACGTATATATTTTCACATTATTTACTCAAAAATTCGTAAAAAATGTAATAGAAGATGGAATTTTGTTTATTTGTATTTGAACCAACACATGTTTTCCTTCTCATTTGTTTTTGGGCGAACAAAGTTTTAAAAATTCCAAACTAAGCTCCACCCGAATGTACTCACTGTTTATATGTAAAGGTCAGATTTTTTTTATTGAAAAGTAAATATTCAATTTTATAGATACTTTCTGTCTCAGACAGCGTTATTTTTTTTTTATAACCAACATCAAATGTTGAGATTCAGAGTTCAATTGCTCATCCTTAAATGTTTTTTTTTTGTTGTTGGAAATTAACCTTTAGACATAGACACACGAACAAGCACAATAGGTTCTTTTAATGTTTATGAATCATTTAATTTAATATTTGATGATAAGTGCCATCGTTTACATTTTGTTATGTTTCAAATAAAAAAAATTCTGATTTATTAAATCCATCAATGACAATATGTAGGTATACATATATTGGGAAAAAATACAAAATAGACCAGATTTAAGTAGCTCTTAAGAATTTAACACTGAGAATTTTATTATTTGGCCAGTTGTCAGAGTAACAGACGATTTTTCGTAATGCAAAGTTATTCCGATCTAATCTTATCACTAAAATGGGTAGGTAGGTTGTCTACGAGTATGTTATAAAAAATTGGCGGGGCTTTAAGTATTTTTACCATTTTAGAAAATACTTTTTAACTAGTAGTTCGGGATACACGAGCGCAAAAAAGAATTAATGTACGAAATAGATCGGATTATTTTTAGAAAGAAAGAAAGAAACGGAAAAAAGTGCCATCCCTTTCTTTCTTTCTAAAATTCATTTCATTTAATAAAGAAATTTAAAATCTGTAATCTCAATATAATGGTGTTTTAGTTTCAATTGAAGTTAGATATTTGAGAGATTACGCTTTATTCCAAAAACATTTTTAAGAAACTAATCCATACAGAGCCGAACATTCTTGGTATAGCTTTAGATTTCTTTTTGACATCAGCTGTTTTGTTCGTCAACTGGTTTTGCCTAAGGCATTACAACAACACGAACAAATCCAGATACATTTGGTTGGGTACCCGATCGGGGCCGTTGGCTTCATGCAATTTTTATCTGTCGTTCGGTATTTATTTTAGTTCCCGATTACACGATTCTTTTTTTCGGTTGTTTCGTCTTTTTGACAGCTTGGGTGAGGGGAGTCGTAATGTAGAGGGAAGGTAGTAACGAAAGCAGGAATGAAAATGTCAAGACTTTTTCTGGTTGAACTTTGACGTATCTGATTTGGCAACTACAATGCTCCTCGATGTAAGCCAAAAACGATTTGAACAAAAATGAATGAATGGGTAAAGTGTTTTTCGTGATTGAATATACCTAATATACGAGTATATTTGAGAAAGAAGTGATTGCAAATTATTTTTATTTATTACTACTAATTATTTTCACACAAAACAACCCAAAATTCCATAAACTTCAAAATAACGAAAGGGAGAACGTCCGTATTTTCGCGAACCATGTAATCATGAACCTTCGTGCCTGTCAAAAACACGAAAGACGAAACGAACGCAAAAACGAACTGTATAATCAGGCTCTTATTGTTATTTGAGATTGTGGTTCGGAGGTTCTGTTTTTTTTTTATTGAATTCCGTGAATTTTTATGTGTAGTTCAATAAAATGAAAAGGCTGGTTAAATTAATGCTTGAAATTTTGTTATTCTTTGTAAGAATAATTCAAAGTAAACTTGCATTATAATACTTTTGTTCTTGGAATAAATTATTTATTTATTTATGTTTTGTTTTTTTTTATTAACTGAGTTTATTTTTTGATGATTTTTTTTTAAATAAAATTAAAAAAAATGTGTTCACACACTTATTTTTTAAGACTTAAAAATATCTGTACTACTATTTCTTCCTAAATACTCCCCTTTTTTGGCTGCTGTGTTACCTTCTAATATTTTGCTCCGGCAACACTGGAACCACAGCACCCAGGGTCAATGTGGTTCTGATTACATACAACCACTGCACCCTATGCTCGATGGGATAACATACAACAACACACAGGAGGCCAGATGGTGATTGAATGCACGTCATATAATCTCTTGTTCTTCTCCGTTTTTTTCTGCGTTTTTCTCAGTTCACATGCGCGTTTTACTGAAATATATAATAAAGGGAAGTATACGATATCAATGCAAATTTGTCTTCTGCCTTACCGTTGTCTGTACCAATATCGTGTACATAAGGAAGGAAAAGGATACCATAACCAATAATAAAGATCTATTCTGGAACGTTCACGCTGTTATCAGAAGTTTCGCTAAAATTTTTGGGTCTTTGACCTCTACCTTTTTTTTTGGGGCTTTTCCTCCGTTTAAAAATTAATTTACGGCGATTGACTTTCTTCTGGCATTTTGTAAGGAGCGGGGACCGAATCCCAAACTGAATGTTTCCCTTTGTTCATTGTGCTTCTTCTAATCATACAGTGAACGTACGCTATCTGCATACCGGGCGCAGACTTGACTTTCCTTCAGCTTGCCGCTGTCGGCGGGGACTGAGTCCCATATTGAATTCTTCACTTTGTGCTTCTTTTAAGTACACGAACGCTGTACGCAAAACCGGGTGCGGACCTAGAATTTCCTATAGCTTGCCGCTGTAGGCGGGGACTATTCCCATTTATTTGTATATGAAATAATCTGTTAGTTACTTACTTACTTTTGATGGCGCTCACAGCCCAGGATGGGCATCGGCCTCAACTAACAAGCCCCTCCAGCCAGCTCTGTCCCTAGCTAGCCGCTTCCAGTTGCGCACACGGAGTGCTTTAATGTCATCATTCACTTGATTGCGCCACCTGTTACGGGTTCTTCCTCTGCTGCGTACCCTATCGGGGTTCGATTCGAAGACTCGTCGGGCAGGTGCGTTGCTGTTTATACGCTCCACGTGCCCCAGCCATCTCAGCCGCTGTATTTTCAGCTTTTTGACCAGGTCAACGTCGCTGTATAGCCCGTATAGCTCGTCGTTGAATCTTCTCCTCCATACTCCTTCGATACACACCGGACCGAAAATCACACGAAGAATCTTCCTCTCAAAGCACCCTAGCAGATTTTTATCCGAATCTTTCAGTGTCCATGCTTCTGACCCATAAAGCAGGACCGGGATGATTAGGGTTTTGTATAAAGTCTCCTTGGTTCTCTGAGAGAGGGCCTTACTACTTAAATGCCTTTTTAGACCGAAGAAACAGCGGTTGGCAAGAGTAATTCTTCGCTTGATCTCTGCACTGATGTCATTCGTCGATGTAATAGTGGAGCCCAGGTAGACAAAGTCCTTGAAAACTAAGAAGTTAATCTGTTAGTTATGTAAGGAAAATATTGAATTGATTATATGAAATACTCTGTTATTTATACATATAAGAGCCGATTTTTCAATCATCAGTTATCGATCAGAGGAATATTCACAATAGCAACAGGAACAAATTTTTGTTTTGTTCTAAGAATAAGTACTATCTGAGGCTTAACTGACTATTGAAAAATTGGACCTAAGTCAACCAAATTATAAATTTTTGTAAACAATTGAATTTTTAGCTAAATAAAATAAATACATTGATTCAGAGTTTGGAAACTCTTAACCCAAGTTTTGTGCTTTCTTTGGGCAAAACCCTGCACACCGACGAGTCTACCTCAGCATCAGCAAAAAAGCATCACAAGCTAAGGTTCAAAATATAGGTAATGTCACATTTTGCCATGTATCTCTATATCTATATATACCTACCTATATACTGATTATCCAAAAACCCAAAGTTATTACACATTACACCCATACACCCACCACTTAAGTAAAATGCTACTAGTGTGGGTTGACACAGACTCATTTTTGTTAAAAAGGATCAACTATTTGTATGGGAGAAATTTCCTGGAATTAAAAGAGAAATTTCAATTGGAATGTTGGAAATTACAGCTAAAACCCATGGAAAAGATGCCACAAAATGCAACTAGTTATGTAGCGTTGCTTTAACAATTATCAGCCCTGGGAGGTCCTGTCGATGTGATTCGGTGAGGAAAACCTGAAATGTTACTTTTTTCACATAACTTAACAAAAGCCCCACATTGTTTTGGGTTATTTGACTGAAATCCTTCAAAATTGCACCTCTTTTTTTCCTTCCTTGCATAAAACATTGGAAACTTTATTGAGATTCGTAATGCTTTTTATTTAAATCTGGAGAAATTTCTGTTATCCAAAAACTTAAAAAAGTATAAATTTATCCAAAGAGCATTTCAAAAGGCATATTCTTAGAAATAAACTCTTTTAATATTCGCCGCACGATTACTGGTACGGGAAACCTTAATTTCACAAGAAAATTAATTAATTAGTTACATTCTGGACAAAAAAGACATGACCTATGGCGTAACTGAGCTCTCGTTCGGTCGAAATATTGGTTTCATGATGAATCATTGAACAGAAAATAACTCTTCATAATAATAATTATACGTTCCTCACCTACACCTTATACCAGTCCAGGCGCGAACGAAAGAGGGGGTGGACAAATTTAAGATGTTGATAAATATTAAATTTTATCACGAAAAGTCGAAATCTTGACTTGAAGGACAATAATGTTTGATCTCCGATTAAAATGAAAACAACTAAAAAAAAACATTTTCTTGAGCCTGGCAGCCTTAAGGCAGCACAAGATTTTTTTTTGATGAAAAAGTTCATAGCCCCATTAACGTATTTAATTGCATGGTCTAAGTACACCAATACTATTCTGGATGCCTCATAAAATCGTACATTATAAGTGATACGGAATTTACAAACTAAAGATGTCTAACTAATTCACTTTTAAGAAAAATTTTATACAACTTCATATTGGTTATTTCTTTACTGATATATCGGGGGGTTTCAACCCCCATAAACTCCCCCCCCTCTGCGTACGCGCCTATACCAGTCAATCAGTATTTATGTATAAAGTTGACTTTCCTTGAAATTATTTTCTAAGAATTAAATGTTTGTCCTTTCTGAGTCAATACAATTTTTTTATGTTTATTAACGCTCTTTTCACTACTTACATACATACATACTTCCATATATCGCAAGGCCACAGGGTATGCAATCGAATGAAAAGCCGAAAAATCGTCGATGTTTTATTGGCGTGACCAAATTCATTCACAATTTATCATTGACAGCTTTTGTAATTTGGAAAAGGCGTTTACATGATATTAATTAAACACGTTTCTATATTTAAACCTTTTACCAACTCAGCAACGCGACACGTTTAATGCATTTTGGCGGGTATATCAACAGAATTAATCACCAATTTATTTACTCTGTCTCTGGGATATATATGTAGCTTATAATTTATATTGTTACATATATAAAATAAATTAATATGAGAAATTAAAGATCTTACGTCAAATATTGTTTGGTAAATAAGATATTATTTTATTTGTATATTTAATGATGGATATAAATATTACTCATATCAAAAGAACAAAACTAGAGTTAGTAGATGTTGAGTTTCATATATACTCCAGTCAACGAAGCAAACAAATTTTGTTCACTTAAAAAAAAAAAAAAAAAAAAAATGGGCACGACTGGATCACACAAATTTGCTCTCGTAGCTAACTACTTTAGCGTAGCTAGAAATTGATGATAATACAAGTAGTCATTTGCCAACAGTAACTTCCCTTGTTTTGCCAGGTGTGACTTTGGGGACAAATAACGCAATTAAAAGTATAAAGTTGGTTGAAAATCACGCTGAAGTGTACAGGCGAAGGCTTGATGCCCAATTAAACTAGCTACCTGATAAAGAGAATTGGAGTTGTGACCAGGCTTGTAAAAATATTTTAGATATTATAAGGCAGGCATCTTGTTTGAGAAAAAAACCCCAAAATGGTGGTATATTTGCGGCTGAATGGTTTGACTGGGAGTGTATGAAACTTCGAAAAAAACCGTTTGCTCTTCTTAACCTTTTTAGAATGAACAATTCCGTGTTTTTCAAAACACTTTACTTAGAGTCAAATAAACAATATAAAAATATTTTAGTTCAAAAATGGAAACTATATGTTAGTGGTGTGGCCACTGGTCTTACATAATGTAAGGACTCAAAAACATTTTGGTCTAAGGTAAGGCTGCTGGGTGGTTGTAAAAATGTGTCATCTTCGGTTTTGGAAGTTGAAAAACTTGCTGATCACTTCAAAGATCTTCTGAACCCACCATCAGTTCATCAAAGGTTTGATTATGCTTTGCCTTTAGTGGTAATTCCAGAACTTGATGGGCCAATCTCAATGAAAGAGTTGCAGGATACCTTGCAATCTATAAAAAATGGAAAGTCTGCGGGGATTGACGGTATTCCTGCCGAATTTTATAAAAACGCATCAATAAACTTTTTGTTTCATATTAATTCATTCTTTAACAGGATTCTTGATGAAGAAACAATTCCAAAATCTTTTTTAAAAGCATGGATTTGTGCAATATTTAAAAAGGGAGACCCCCAGCGCCCAGACAACTATAGGGGCATATCGATTTTATCTTGCCTTCGGAAAATATTCACCCATCTTCTATACCATAGGTTGACGAAATGGGTCGAAGAGAATCAACTCCTTAGTATTTTCCAGGCCGGTTTTCGCTCGGGACTATCAACAGTTGATCATATATATGCACTCACTACTATAGTCAAAATGTTTTTAGAGAACAAAAAAAAAAACTTTACGTTTTTTTTGTCGATTTAAAAGCGGCCATTGATACGGTAAACAGGAGTTCTGTAATCTATAAGATTTCTACCTTAGGCATTTCAACCAAATTCCTCAACTTATACAAGCTCCTTTTAACCGATACCTCTGCTGCTGTATGGAATGGTACTGTAATGTCTGATTCCTTTTATACAAGTGCTGGTGTTCCACAAGGTTGTGGATTAAGTCCATTAATGTTCGCACTATATATTGATGATGTATCCAAAGATTTCCTTGTCGGTATTAAGGCTGGCGAAACATTAATAAAGATGCTTCTATACGCAGATGACATTGTATTACAAATAAATAAGCTGAAGCGTTTTTGCGATTTATGGGATCTAAGCATAAATGTAGCAAAGTCGAAAATCATGGTTTTTGAAAATACACAGCGAAGAAGAACTCCACAAGAAAAATGGTTTTTGGAACGTGAACCAATAGCAATTGTTAATCAATTCAAATATTTAGGTTTCTTGATAACTCGCAACCTTGATTTTCGCCCACATGTAAAAGAAAAGTGTACTGCAGCCCAAAACGGCTATTAATCTTATGAGGAGTAATTTCTTTTGTAACAAATATGTGGGTGCAACTGCTAAATTTAGAGTGTTTGATGCAACCATCAAAACATGTCTGTGCTATGCAAATCAAGTTTTTGGCTATCAAAACATAGAAGAATTTGAAGCAATTCAACGTTTCTTTTTCAAGCGCATCTTTAAACTAGCTAACTCAACACCCACGTATGCAATCCATGTTGAATCCGGTATGCCACAAGTATTTTTAAAGAATTTAAAATCAAATGCTGATTATATAATAAAAGTTATGAAAATATCTGACTCAAACCTCCAAAAACAAATATTAAAATATGCACTCCGACGTCTAATATCGCCTTTTAAAGAATGGAACGACTTAGTATATAGACATAGCGTAAATCTCGACCTTAATAATACAGCACTCAACTATTGGCAGGATATTTTCTATGGCTGCATAGCAAAAATAGACGATTCTCTTTATTTGCATTGTCTGAATAGAGCGCAAACATCGCCAACTAGGCTTTTATACAAGGAATTGAACCATACACTCTTTATTAAAAACTATTTTAACGAAAAACTCACTCTCAATCAAATGAGTCTTATCTTTAAAGCAAGGACCGAGATGCTTTGTTTAAACTATAGACCTCATAGAATTGACCTTCGCCCGATATGTAGTTTGTGCAACCGCAATGAAATCGAAAATGTGTATCACTTTTTAGCTGTATGCCCAATATTACAAGAAATCTGCAGGCTTTATTTTTCAAAGAGCTTCCTTACACTTGAAGA
This sequence comes from Melangyna quadrimaculata, assembly GCA_949320155.1. Classification (NCBI taxonomy): domain Eukaryota; kingdom Metazoa; phylum Arthropoda; class Insecta; order Diptera; family Syrphidae; genus Melangyna; species Melangyna quadrimaculata. The sequence goes on from OX439485.1 coordinate 25,075,068, forward strand.
TACAAAGGATCTTTTAAATGGTTGTTCAGGTTGGAAAATTCTTTTTCGCTTTGTGAATCATGCCTTAGGTTACCGTAGCAGTTTCATAGATTGAATGTAAAATTGAATTTAAATTGTTGAACAAAATGTAAATTTATTTTTTTCTAAATATCTCTTTTTCAATTTATGTTGTATTTATTTAAAATTTATTAAATTTGATAAAAATAATTGTATATTATTGTAAGCTCAGATTTTCTTATACTTTATCTTATTTTTTGTTTGATTATATACTTATAACTTTAACCTTTTCTTTTTATTAAAAACTCGAAATAAGTCAACTAGGCAGACGGCAAAATTTTGTCATGCTTTACTATTCTTAAGTAAATCAAAAATGTTAAATTATCGAGAAATAAAGAATTAATAATAATAATAATAATAATACAAGTAGGTACATACACTCCCTGTCACTTGTTTGAGGCCACTATTTTCACAAACGTTTTTTCTCGATAAATAGGTACCTGTAGGAAATATATTTCCTGGAAATGTTTGATACGTGTGAGTAGGTAAATATATTTTGCAATATTTTTGCCAGTTATAGCTATCATTGGAAATCATCATTGCAAAAGTTAATTGTTGATTTTGAGACCCTTCGAAAGTTTAATCATTGAATATTTTAATGCAGAAATATAGCCTAGGGCTTCAAAATTATTTCACTTCCAAAAAAAAATTAATTTTGACCCATATCTTCCCCATAACGTAACTTTTAATTTTTTCAATGATCATTGGTAAGGTAGTTCATCATTGAAAAATTTAAAGTGATGAGTCAATTAGCTTTACTTTGGCATCAAAATAATCACATATTTTTTCTTCAAAATGACTCAAAATTGACAATTAATATTTTCAATGATGGTTTTCAGTGATAGCTATAACTGGTCCCTAACTTGGAAATTTCATTGGAATTTCACAAATTATAAGAATGGACTGCAAAAATGGGTATACAAAAATGCGTCACTTGATAGAGGCCACTTGAAAAATCTTATAAAAAAAAGAACAAAAATATAAAAATGTTTACATTTTTTTTGTTTTTAAACATTAATGTATTATGTTTTTGTCAATTAAAAATGAGTATGTCCGACATTTCTTGAAATAATCTCTATTAGACGGTTTTGAATTAAATCATACAGGTTTTTTGGAATAATCCAGTGAAATCTGGCTTCAGGCAACGCAGTTGGCTTCGACCAAGACGTCCTTATCTCCAAACTGTCTACCAGTATCAGAAACTTTTCGAGATAGCCAGGCCCAAACGTTTTCGATGAGGTTTGAGTCCGGTGAATAGGGTGGCTATGGCTATGGTATAAGTCCAACGTTTTCCGACTGAATCCAGCTTCTAGCTACCCTGGAAGTATGGATAGGGGCATTGTCTTATTGGAATATCCAAGGTAGAGGTTCAAGAATATTCTTTAGCTGTGGAAATATCCTTGACAGCAGGCATTTGTAACTATTTCCGTTCATTGTTGTAGTAATAAACTTCAATTCAAATGTTCCATAAGAGGTTAAAGCTCCCAACACCATAACACCTTATGTATGACTGTGATGTCTTGACAAAATAAGTTCGTCTTTTCCTTAATCGTGAAAATAAAAGTTGTAACCATCGGGTCCGTCAAGATTAAACTTTTTTTATCTGAAAAGACAACCTTTTTCCATGCGTTGCTACAGGCAACATGCTCCCTGGCGAAATTAATCCCTAGTTTAGCTGCCGTATCCATTTTGTGCAGTCCATTTACATAATTTGGAAATTTCTATGGATTTTCAAATTTAACTCTTTAACTTCATTCTTTTTTTTATTGCAAAATACAATACCTACTCACACGTATCAAACATTTCCAGGACAAATATTGCTTACAGGTATTTATCGAGAAAAAACTTTTATGAAAATAGTGGCCTCAAACAAGTGACAGGGAGTGTAGCTATTGGTTCCAAAATATTATGATATCATTACAAAAAAAATAAACTATTGCTTTAAATAATTATTAATTTATAATTTTAATGGCTTTGCGAGTTAGAGCTTAAAATCAAGTATGCCATCCGATTTGTTTGATAAATATAAATTTTCTTAAAAATTAATTTTTTTTTTTAAATTGTTTCGCTCATTTTCAAAAATAAAATCTAGTATACCAACATTTAGTACTTAATAAAATACAATTTTACACAAAATAAAAAAAAAAAATCATTAGCTCGTTTTCAAGATACTGAATTTTCAAAAAAAAAAAAAAAAATCCATCACCTATATTCCGCAAGTCGTATTTTCTATCGTACTCGTACTTGAACTCGTATCGTATGAAAACCCTTATTCTTCAAGTCGTATACATTGTAGGTATACGAGAAGCTTAAAAAAACAACTTATGTATATCATTGCCTGTATAAAATTTGTCAAAATAATTGAAATGTCATAAAACAAATTATTTTAGTACGAGATTTGTTCAACGATTTTCTAAAAGTGTTTTATACCGCTTCATATTTGGTGGATTTGCTATTTGTATCAATGCAAACAAGATTGCATAAGCCTTGCAGCGATACCGCGGACCTAAGACCACCAAAATGCATTTTCGAAATGCAAAAAAAGGAGGAAAGAAATAAGTGTTTTATACAGCTATACATTTAAGCAATACCCTGTCGTAGAAGACCACTAAAGTGCACTGTCAAAATGCAATAACAAAATTGATGTATGTTATTGTATTGTATGTATTTATTTTATTTTTATTGTACTTAGTTAGTTAGTTAGTTAAGCTACTATTAGACGGTCAACGCAAATGGTCAATGCGTTGAATCTCTGACGTCACCAAAAAAACGGTCAACGCTCACCGTGTCAACACCTGTAATATTGATGATCACACAAATGACACAAGTCTGTCAATGTTGTCCCAAAATGCGTTGACATGTAATAATTGTCAACGAGATTTATCCAAATCGGTGTCAATGCACTGACAAGAAATCGTTGACGATCACACGGCTTGACCATGTCCACGCGCTTTGACCGTTGACAAAAGTATAAATCTGTTATTTTTCGAGTTGACGTTCACACATAGTGGTGCCGCGCGGTTTAAATTTTTTTTAAAGCAAGGAAATTAAATTTGTTTTAAAGTAAGGAAGAAACGACATGGAAATGGCAATTTTAGCCACGTATTTAATTGATACAACCGACTAGTTTATAGTCGCTGCATCCTCCATCCCAAAGCGCTGGTCGTATCTCTACTGCCGCAATCAAAGCGGAGACCTCGTATTGTTTGGTCCACGTGATTTTCTATTACGTTTCTCCGCCACCTTTGCCTTGGATTCATCAGCAGAACGCGCATTTACTGGACGATTATCCGACTCACTGGTGCTTTGGCTCATTTTTTTTTTCAACTCAAACTAATTTAACTTTAAATAATTTTGTTTGGAAATGTCTTGTTTTCTTTTATGTTGCTGTTATTGTTTTGTTGCTGTTTCTTTATAAAACAATGAAATAAAAACAATGTCAACGCCAGCTATTTTGATATAGCAGAAAATTATGTGTCAACGTTGGTACCTGGTGTCAACGTTGGTACCTGGACAACGCGTTGATGGGCAGTCGGGAAATATCTGTCAATGTGTCCGAAAAATTCTGTTAGGGTGATTACACGGTGAATGAAAATAGTCAACGCGTTGACTTTTCAATCCCTGTCATCGCAAGTGTCAACGTTGATGTCAGTGCGTTGACAACGTTTTGCAATGACAATCACACGACTTGAAAGCCGTGGGACATAATTTGACGTCATTCTAACGTCGGAGAGTCAATGCGTTGACAATTTTCGTTGACCGTCTAATCATAGCTTTAGTTAGAGTGACAGCGTGGACCTAAGACCACTAAAATGCAATACAAAAATGATAGATGTAAAAGAGCCTTATACCGCTTCAAAGCTCCTGTAAATAACACGGGTACATAAAAGTATCAGTAAACGAAATTTGGAGCGGTATAAAGCTGTTTTGCATCTATCAGTTTTGTGTTGCATTTTAATATTGCATTTTAGTGTTCTTAGAGTCGCGCTATCACTGCCAGGTTGATTTGAATAAAGTTTCCACAGAGAAGAGATCTCTTACATCATTAATTTTGTATGTGCATTTTAAAAGTGCATTTCGATAGTCTTAGATCTGCTGTGACCCTCGCCGGTTGAAAAAACAAACAGCAGGAATATTGAAACAAATATCTACATTATATGCATATTACATGCACTATGTTTTTGTCCTTTTTTATCCGAAAAAATATATAACTCGTTTACAAGATTTCACACGACGAATAAACAACGCAAATACGACTTTAATTCGAATTAATACTAGACCCGGAATAATGATAAAATATGAACAGCCGTATGCGATGTTCTCCGTTTCTCAATATTTGTAGAAGTGAAGTCGGATATACGACTTTTGGAATACCAACATACGACTGTAGTCGAATACGAGTCATAAATACGAGTTTCAAAATATTTTTTTAAAAATCCAAAAATAATTTTTTTGAAAACTATGCAAAATTATTTGAATTGTGAAGAAGGAGAATTTTGGTTGAAATCGGAGCAGCTGTCAACGAGAAATTTGAAAACAAAAAAAGCGGTTCTATGACAGGTACCGTTATTAACCGTTATTGGTAAAATTTGTTTTCATCAAAATATTGGCCATACATTAAATAGTAAACGCACATCCTTTTATCAAATATTCTTGGATCCGTTTTCGAGAAAAAGAATTTTTTTCTTAATGGTTTTCCAACATTTGTATAGAAGGTACCGTTATTTTTGAATATAGGAAGATGATTTTTTCAAGTATTCTACAAACTAGTTAAAAGTTTTCTTACACCTAGTTTTGAAAATATTAACCAAGTCGTGCTAAAAAAATTTGGTTTCCAAAAAAAAAAAATTTTTTTTGTTTTTTTTTTTAAATTTAAAAATTTTGGTTCACAATAATGAATGAAGTTTTACCATAAGAAAATAAAAATTTTCAACTTAACTGTTTTCGAGAAAATCAAAAACCAAAAAAAATTGTTGTACTGGAGGTACCTACCCAAAATATTCAATTTATGAAAATAAAAAAATTATTAAAAAGAAGCATTTCCTTACCTAATTTATTTGAATTTTTTTTTAACAAAATCCTCTGACCCGTTTTTGAGAAATATATTATTTTTCTTTTTGGCGAACAAAAATTGTATGGCAGGAACCGTTATTGTATTGTATTATATTGTATTGATTCCTCTAAGGGTTACAAGTTGTCCTTCTCCTTACTCTCCTTACTTGACCTCCTCTTCTCCGCTCTCTCTCGACTTATCTTTTCTCACCTCCTCTAGTTCCTTTATCCACTCTTCACCCCTCCCTGTTTCGTCCATTATTTCCCTCATTTTTTCTATTTAATGTTCACACGTCTCACATTTACCCTCACATACTCTCCACACTCTCTCTTCTTCTCTCCTCCAGTATCACCTTTCTCTCACCTCATTTCCTAGTCTGACTCTTGCCATTCTCCTTGTCCTTTCTGTTTTCCATCCCTATTTTCAATATTGGGATATCCCCTCCGTCATCACTTCTTTATACCACCTGTTATACCTTGATTCTTTGATTAGTTCCCGTCTTTGCTTCTCCTGCTCTTTTCTGATTTCTATTTCCAGTCCCTCATATCCATTTATACTCTCTTCCCTCCCTTCCCTTCATTTTCTCTCTCTCTCTCTTCTTCCCATCGTGATCTTCTCCCATGTCCATCTCTCTGTCTTTCTTTTATCTCCTTTAAACATTCCCTTGCTATTTCACTTCCTTTTCCACCTGCTAGTTTCTCTTCATAATTCCGTGCCCTTTTCCCTGCTCTTATCTTAATTTTATCCCTTTTCGTTTCCTCTCTCACCATGTATGCCGGAGTTTGCCTTTCTACCCCTAGCGTCCATTAAAGGTACCTTTCTTGCATCTTTTCCATTTCTTGTCTCTCCTCCCATCCCCATACTTTCGCACCATATCCCATCACCGTCCACACCAGGGGGTCGAAAAGCCACATTTTCTTCTCCCATATCTTCTCAAATTTGCTTCTTCCAATTCCCAGACAGACAGACAGACAGACAGACAAAACTTGTGAGACCCACTTTTTTCGCTTTCTCTATCGTCGTTATGTTAGGGAAAATTATTTTTACGAATCCATAACTAACCATGATATACCTTGTACCTACATATATCGCAAGAAAAAATCAATAGTTTTGAAGCTTGACACACAGAAAAGAAACATGTAGTTTTTTTTTATACGTTTATCTTGAAAACTGTTTCTGGAATCAAAAAATAATCTTGTACTAAAATAAAGCTTATTTATTTTCTTAAAAAAAAACAAATTAACCTTTTTTTATAATTCAATTAAAAAGTACAAGAACAAGTGACCTCAACTCCAGAAATAATTGTGTTTCGCCCAGGGTATAACAGTGTGCTCTTCAGTCAGTCTGTTATACCCTACTAAGACACAATTTTTTTTTTAAATCACAGCAAAAAGATACAGTCAATTTTATTACGGGTATTTATTTTCTGGGTGCACGAATTTAAAAAAAATTCCCCTGGAATAAAAAAGTTCACAGTATCTTTTTGCTGTGATTTTTATACGAGTCGGTAAACATCACAATTATTTCTGGAGTTGAGGTCACTTGTACTTTTTAATTGAATTTTATTCATTCACTCCACTTAAAACAGAAGTAATTTCAATATTTTAATATTTAAATTTCTTCATTTCCTTTTTTTATATCTCAATCTAATCTACTTAATCTAAATCTATAATCCAAGATAAATGGGAAAAAAACTATGTGTTTTTTTTAACTACCGCTAGAGTTGTGTTCTAAACTATCAAAATAACTCTAGTGGTAGTTAAAAGAAACACGTAGTTTTTTAAAGTTTTTTTTTTTTCAATTTATCTTGGAAACTGTTTCTGGTATAATATTCTTCTACAAAAATAAAGCCAAGAAAATTTTCTACAAAACCAATTACAGATACAAGACTTTTTGTTTTAATTTCCTGTTTTTGTTTTTCAAACCAACAAAAAAAAACGAAGCAGAAAGTTCTCTCCTCCTCTTTGTAAGGTGCCAGTTATAGCTTTCATTGAAAACCATCATTGAAAAAGTTAGCTGTTGATTTTGAGAACCTTTGAAATATTAATCATTGAATATTTTAATGCTGAAATATAACTTAGGCCCCTAAGGGGCCAGTTATAGCTATCATTGAAAACCATCATTGAAAAAGTTAGCTGTTGATTTTGAGACCCTTAGAAAGTTTAATCATTTAATATTTTATTGCAGAAATATAGCTTACGACTTAAAAATTATTTCTACTCCAAAAACATTTATTTTGACCCATATCTCCGCCATAACGTAACTTTTTATTTTTGCAATGATCATTGGTAAGGTAGTTCATCATTGAAAAATTAAAAGTCATTTTATGATAAAAGTTGTGCCAAATTGAATTTTGTTTTACCTAGAAATAATTATTAAGTCAATTAGCTTTACTTTGGCATCAAAATAATCATTTATTTTTTCTTCAAAATCTCTCAAAATTGACAATTAATATTTTCAATGATGGTTTCCAATGATTGCTATAACTGGGCCCTAAGCTAGAACTTTTCCTATTTCTTTCTGATTGATGACTTTTTTCTGCCCAAAATTGCAGATTATATGAAGTAATGTCTCGAATTGAAATCCGAACGTACTCCAAATGGACTTTTATTCGATTCCAGTAACATACCAAGTTGAATTTCTTTTTATGCGTAATCAAGAGAGACAAGAAATGGTAAATTTAATGGCCTTGCTAGGGAAAGACTAAATAAAACAGGAAATTATTAACATAATCCGCTTGTACTTCTATTTTGGCTTTTTCTGCAGTGTTTAATGGTTTTCCGCGTACCCATCTTTTCTTTGATAAAACAATTATTATTTTTAATCTACACTTCTGATATTAGAACAATATTTTTTCTTCTTACCGTTGTAATGTTTGTGGTTTGTGTGAAGTGTGTGCTTAGCTCGAAAACCGCTTATAATTTCCGAGCACCAAAATGCACGATTTAATGTTAAGTGGTTTCTGAGCTCTTCAGCCGAAAATTAAATTGATTGAGTCGGTTATAGAAACTTATTCTATTTATACTTAAAATATGTATGTATGTCAATACTGTCTTCTTTTTTTAAATTCAGTTTTATTTTCAACATTCAATTTTATTTATGACATACATTACTAACGTAAGAATTAAATGTCTATTTGACAAAATAAACCTTCGGTTATATTTCCTCAAAGACATTCCAATATCTTACTCATAGCAACGCATATAAATGCAGCCATAAACAAAATTGATATTAATTAAGTTTATATATATATGTACATACATTTCGTGCATAGCAACGACTGACCATTCTCAACATGATCATTTGTAGGTCGATATACTTACGAGTGCATTGTTTATATTTATGTTTTTGATTTTTTGGTTGCATATTTTGTATGGTTATTTGTATCTATATACACAACACCGTAATCTATAGAGACAAAACGCACACTGTTTCTATTCAAGTGGCGCAAAGAAAAAAACAGTTTATTTAATGAAGTAATTTGAAAAGTGGTAAAAAATATCTTAATGGTATTTTCCTAAATTATTTCCAGTTGTATTCGCAATAGATCCCACTTATAGGAACTAAATCCAAAAGGTGAATTTATAAATTCACCAAAGCGCTACACGCTCAGATAGTAAACAAAAAGTTTGTTTCTATTCAAGTGGAGCGAAGTGTATGTATACGAGTAACAGTTTCCAAGATAAATAAATGGAAAACCCTACATTTTTCTCTTAAATACTAGAGAGAAATAAAATACTAAATTGTTATTAGTGTTTCCATAATCTCAAATTTCAAAATTCTAGATTTCAAATTTTATAATGCTAGATCGTATGGGAGCTCAAAAATCAAAATGCTAGATTTCAAAATCCATATAAAATCGTCTATATCGCTGATTACAAAACAAACACTTTAAAAAATGCAAAACAAATATTTACCTATTTTCTCATAAATACCTAAATTACATACATATGAACATAGGTATATAACAAAAAAGAAAAAAACGAAAACAAAAACATAAACAAAACAATTCAAAAATAACGAAACTTAAGCCTTATATGTAAATAGGTATTATGAATTAGAAATTTTACAGCAAACTATTTTTAAGTAGGAACATATTTTAGTAGTTTATTATTTAATTTTAAATTAGTCAGACTTATCACATTCTTATTTTTATAAAATGACAATAGTTTTTAGAAATAAATATCTTATCAATCTTATGATTTTAATAAAATAATGAGTTAGTCCAAAGTTCTTCATACAAATAATCTTCTTCACCCTTAGGTTTTTCATACTTCGCCGAGATTCAAACTTCCTCTAACACTTCTTGAAACCTTAAAAGAAAAGCAGCATTTATCTTTTATCTTCAGCCTCTAGCGTATTTGGACTGCTGTTCAATAATTCTTTTCCAATTTTATTATGAATTTTTGTTTTAATTATATTTGATTGGCCGAACAGGCTCTCAACCTCAGCGTTTGAAATGGGAAGTGAAAGCAGTCTAATCACAAATCGACCTAATTCATTAAACTTTTCTCCTAGCTGCATCCAAAACGCATTTGTGTTTTGCGAACTTTTGACATCTCATAGATTTCTTAACAGTTTTAGCAGTCGAATACCATAATATGGTATTATTATAATTCATAAAAGATTTTTTGACAGCTTAAACTTTTGTATTGAAATTGATCGCTGAATAGGCCAAAATAATTGACTTTCCAGATTTCAATATGAAACAGACGCTTTAACTAATTCACTTCTATTAGAAAAAGTCATTCATTTTGTCAGCGTACATTTATGTGTGAATCTCCGTGATTTGACGTTATTAAGGTTAAATCTTTGTAATTTTTTAAATATTTTTTTTTTTCAAATATGATATCATCAAATCAATGACTCGAAATCATTTTTGGCATTCAAGAATGCAAAAAATAAAAACAAGAATGCCAGAAAAACATTTAGCATAGTTTTAAAATGTCTGCTTTTCTCTTCTCTACAATGCTAGATCTAGCATTAATAATGCCGTTATGGGAACACTGATTGTTATTTGTTTTTACCTAACTAGCGGTACCTGTCGAACGTTGTATCGCCCGCGCGCCGTCACTTCACTTCAAATGCTGTTGATGGCAAACACTTTGATTAAATTTCGCCAATAACCAGAATTTCCTTTAAATTTGCACATTTATTTTTCGATATTGGTGTGTTCTTAATTTTTCTCTGGTATATTATATAAATTTTTGCTGTCGGATTGTTGTATAGATATAAATGTTTTCTTCGAATATGTCAGGACCGAATCACTTTTGGGCTGTTTATTGTTTTTTTCTCAATTGTGCTAATGTCTATACTTAATCCTAAATCCTTTCGACTAATCCGAAGGACGAATAATCACAAATAAAGTGAATGTATTTCGAGTCTCATGGACGTGAGATGTTTAAATATTCAGTTAATGGATTATGGTTGTATATACAAAAACTAAATCTTGTGAATTAAAATCTTTTTTGTGTCCTGAAATTGTCCTCTTCATACAAGGATACAAAATTATGTGTTGTTGAATATCACACCCAATTGTTATTTAATTTGTAATTAAAAGAACTTGAAAAAGCAAATACATGTGATCATATCGACAGACAATCTTAGGAAAACTATAATAACTATAATATAGGTACTCAGAATAAAGATAAACACGATGAGACTCAAAGAAGGAAATTGAGAAAATTCAACATCCTTTGGAATGTTTGTTTAATGCAAGCAAGCATCAATGAAATAGTAAAAGAAAAAGAGAAAAAAAAATAAATAAAGGACTGATAGGAAAGGAAGCCATAGAATAAAGTTCTATCTTCCTTTTGGTGATATACTAATAGGCAATACGAAAAAGCAACAAACATACACAAATCTATATACATATGTAGCAATAGCTTTGGTCTATTTGGAGAACAATTTATGCAGCGAATTGAGTTGTGGAAGCGATGGAAGCACATATACATAACCAACTTGGTGTTAAAAGGAAGCAAACATTTACCGTTCTTTGAAGTAGAGGATGTTTTGTGTGGGAGTTATAGGTATTTGAGGAAAGTTTAAGTTGCAGAGGCCTTCTTTATGTACCTATGCAAATTAGTAGGACACAGAAAGGTTTTTTATGTTTATTGTATCGAATGAAAACTCAAGAGGAAAATACCTAGGTTCGTACTGCAAAGAAAATTTGAATAAAATTCCTATTTGAAAACACACCTGTTGTCATATTTTTTATGTGTTGAACTAAATTGTTTTTAGAAATTTTGTGGCGCATAAAGGGATCAAATGGCGGGTGATAAATTCGAATTTGTAAGTCTATTTTTGAATTCTTCTTTAATTGTTTGACATGCTGTATATTCTTGCAACATCCTATAGGTACAAAATTTATTGTGAACATATAAATTTTAGCCTTAGCTACATTTACCCATTTTTTATTTCTAAAGGTACAAGTGAAAAATTAACATGCTGACAGATATCTGAAGCCACTATACTATAAAGAAAAAGGACGGGCGGCAAAAAAAAGGACGAGCGGCATAAAAAAAAAAACAACGGGCGCTCAAAATAAGAGGACGGGTGTCTGAAAAAAAAAGGACCGGCGGCCAATAAAAGGACGGGTTGCCACAAAAAAGGACAGGCGGCCAAAAAAAGGACGATCGGCAAAAAAAAGAAGGATGGTAATATGCAAATCTCAAATGCAATATTTGTTGAATAACTTAGAAGTACTGAATCGCAAAATAATGAAAAAATCAACCAAGCCAATGACGGGATATGAGGGAATATACCTTAATAAGTATAAAAAAGGCAATTTAAAAAATACCCATGTTTTCCATTGTTCGTAGATTTTGGTAAAACAAAATGGGCACGACTGTATCGCACAAAACTTGCTCTAGTAGCTAACAACTTTATCGTAGCTTAAAGTTGACAGTGCATATGTATTGGTTCCACAACATTATGATATCATTAAAAAGTTTTAAAAACAATTAAAAACATAAATAGTACTAAAAGTTACTATAAATCTATATATTAATCCGCTTAGCAAAACCTAACGGTACACTTTTCCCTATAAATACTCAACAGAACTACATAAATTATATAACGTTGGAAAGGTTTTGCATGCAGAAACCAAAAATTATGTCTGTGTGTAGCTGTTAAAGCAATTAATGGACACTTGAATTTTTCCAAATAAATAATTTTTAACATTTTAAGGGTTGGGTTTAGAAGTCTATAACTTTGAGAGACGATGACCGTTATAGATTTGGATTTTGGGTGGAAAATTTATAATTCATATTTTACCGTTAAGCACAGAAAATTTAATTTGTATATATTTTTGACCAAAAATTACTTCCATAAGAAATACATAAATATTGAAGTACAGTAGACTAAACTTTAAAATTAAAAAAATAAATATTTCGTATGTACGAGTACGTACATACACTCCATTTCACTCGTTTAAATACATATATTTTTTCAATAAACTTATAACTTTTAAAGTTGAGTTAAACTGGGTATTAAAAGCATACTGCGCCTCATACCATTAAATGGCCTTCCTTCTTGTGTCATACCCGCTGGGCCCATCCAAATTAAACTAATTTTTTTTAGTAAGAACCACCTGATGCCATTATCTTTCACACCGTATTTTGTATTAAGGCGCAGTTTAACGCCACATCTAAAAGCTCACGAAACAGATCTATTCCAGCCTGATTTTGGTGGATCTTTTTAAGTTTTCAGATGGTTGAAATGTGTGGCTTCCCGGACAATTTGATAAAAAGCATTTTTGGTGGCTTGAGCTACGGTTTTACCATAGATTTTGCTAACTGATAATGTTGAATTTGAGACTTTTCGGAGTATGCGTTGTTTTTCTTGTGGTGATGTAGCCATGTTCGCTAGCGGTTTGTTGATTTTTCATCGTTTTCCCTATATCGAAGGTAGGTGCATACTAAGTCCAATGTCGTGACCTTCACATCGACTGCTATGACCATTGTCCTGATAGTCTCGAATTTGAGCATTTTTCTCTTCGGTTAGAACACTTACTTTTGTCAAAATTGTTAAATTCATGAAAACATTTCTTTAACTGTGTACTATTTGATTTTTTGCAAACTATTTTCAACGATTTTCTGAGCTACTTGGTTGTTTTTCAAGGTGTATTTAAACACAAAATAGGGTAGATTTTTTGACTAACATTGTGCAAAGAGCCATAAGACTAACAATTTTTTAGGTGGATTCAAAATTCTTCCTGAATCTGAATCCCCATATTACACTTAATAAATCCTATAATTAGATTTGTCATAATTATATAAGGTTATAGAAAAATCGTTAAAAGTTTATTGAAAAAAAAATGTGTGAGTACCGGGACTCAAGGGGATGATGTGTAAACATCAGTGTAGTATATAGTTTATACTATAGCTTACAGTATATAGTAAACTGATGAGGTTGCCAAAGGCGCCCGTCGAACATGTTATGTTGTTTCATGTGATTCAGGGCTGAGCGTAAATATGTATTTAATTTTGTTTCTAACCTCACCCTCCACTTTCAAAAAAGGTACTTTTAGAGAATGTGGCAACTCTTAAAATCATACCCAATTTAGACCTTAAAATCATAACAGTTGCACCATGCCTTAAAAAACTGCATTTTCCACAATTATATGATAATGATAATTTTCCCGACACTATTTAATGCACAAACCGTTGGCTTGGTTGGTATCGTTGGTGTATTACTATACCCAACCACATTACCGACATTTACCACATTATCTCAATTTACTCAGTTTTTAAATAAACAAGATGGTGGCGGTTCCGTAATTTTGTCTTTCCTCTTTCAAGTTTATCCATACCGAGAGTTTGTTTTTTTCTTAATACCTAGCGCTAAGATGTTTACACATCAAAAAATCTGTATTTAAACGAGTGAATTGGAGTGTATGTACATACATAATTATTGACAGTATTTGAATAAAGGCAATGGAAGTTTATTTGTTATCGTTTTTATTTACATACTTATTTTCCACGGCCGCCAAATATATGTACAAAGATCTCTCAAACCAACGCGAAATATTCAGTGCGACGGAGAAACATTCGTCAGTCAAAATTCATTTACATATGTCCATACATACATGGTGATAATTGAAAGAGCTCATGCAAACGCGATGGATAAACATTTCTCTTTCAAACTTAATTTACATGGTGGTAAAAGAGAGTGCCCACACAAACGGCGAATTTTTATCCACCGCGCCGAATGTTTCTGGTTTGCTTGGGGGAGCCTTCAACGTTATGTTTCAGGATCACCTCCGATAAAAGGAAAAGAGGAGATGATGGAAAAATCAAACATTGTATACAAGATCAGTTGCTTAGGGGGAAATGAGACGTCATGTTCATCTGTATATATAGGTACCTCCATGCAGAAGCTTAAACATCGTCTCTCAGGTCATAAATCGGACTTGAATAGTGGGGCAGCACAAAAAACTGCATTAACTCACCACTGTATACAAGAGACACACAAACCTGATTTTCATAATGTTGAAGTGTTGCAGATCGAGCAACATTACTCGAAGAGAATGTTGCTAGAGATGCTGCACATCATAGGCAACAACAATGCTGTCAACCGAAAATCGGACTGTGACAATCTAATAAGCAGTGCCTACAGCCAACTTATAAAAAGGCCAGCAACAAAAATTAGGGCAAATTATAGGTGATTGTGTAGGAAGTGGACCAGTTGTTTCTTGCTAAATTATTGTTCAAAGTAAACTTTTTAAATTTCAATCTTTAAATGTTTAAAGAATATTTCATATTTTTAATTAAATTCTTTTTAGTTTTTTGGAAGAACAATGTGTTTGTTGACGTTAAGTTATGAAATTTAACGTACTATTTGTATATTTTATTGTAAGTTTTTTTGACCTCACATATTATAATAGTGTGATTTAAATAATACTAATTATTTGTATTTTATATTGTTTTTGTTAACCAATAAAGGCCTGATGAAGAGCATAAACATGCCCTTAAGTAATCATTTCATTTTGTTGATTCTGGGTTTTCTGTCCAAAAACTTTTGGTCCACTTCTATATAAAAAAAAATATATTAACTATGCACAAAAATCAAGTGTTAGCTATAGTTTTAAATGTTGGACAAATATTATTTAGCCAACTTATTAAATGGCATAGTGGGATAAAAACTGTTATTTAAAAATGAAAACAAAAATCTCTCAAAACACCAAAACATCTACTATCTTGTGCCATGTGCCCTTGTGCGAATTATAACCAATGACCAGGAAAGTTGTGTGACGACGGTTTGTACGAAATACCTAGGTTTATTTCTTTAAACTTCATAGATATATAATTCGTTGATTGTAAATGTAAAACAAATAATTACAATGAAGCTATCTAAGCCCTAAAAACTTACTAACTTTTTAAGTCTTTCCCCGTGGGATCTAAAAATGACATTATTCAAAGTTTTTATTTTTATCTAACTCGACCTTGAAGTATAAACAAGAATCGAGACTTTCTATTTATAAAATGAATTCTTCTATACGACAAAACTCATGTCTTTAATTTCCCACGTGCAATGTCTGATGACGACAGACGATAGAAAAACAAACTCACTACTCACTGTCAACGATAAATTTAAAACAGAGTACCTACAGGAAAATAAAATTTCGGGTAACATCAAAGAAAATTATTTTTGCAAGTATTGATGACAAAAAAAAACAAAAAAAATAAAAGAATTCAAACTTTTATTGGAAATTTTTTGGATAGCTACCACAAAATTAATTCCAAAGAAAAATAAATCAATATTGTCTTCTGTGATTGCTTAGCGTATAATGTTGATTCCCAATCCTTGTCCATATATCCTTCTTATACTCTCAACTGAACACAACAATTCACAAGAACTTGACTCTATCTGTTACTTTTCCTCGATTTCATCGAACAAAAAATACTAGGACTTCACAAAGAAAGTTCATGAAATAGCAATAAAACAGTATAACTGTGTAACGTAGCAAAAAGGTGGATTTTTTATTTAAGTCTACATAAAATTATCAGGAAAAGGTTTTTGACCAAAAAAAAAAAACAAAAACTTCACTCTTCTGTCGTACTTTCTGCCGTCGTAACACCCACTTCTTCATCAGTTATAGCTGCCGTAGTGTTGTGTGTCTCCTGCGGAAGTTCTTGTGTTTCATTTTTTGATGGCAAAGGATCAGATCTTGCAATGGCAAAGAGTCCTTTATTTTCGACAGATTCCACTACCTCCCCACTCAACTTGTCATCTAAACCAGCATCAGCATCCGTAGGTATGTAGTCATCAGATTGTAAAGGATTTTCATTTTCACCCGTATCAGCACCGACGCCGACATCTTCAACAAACGTTAACAAAATGATCTCTGGAAATACAAACGCCGTCGGTCTAAAAAAATGAATTTAATTAGCAAGTTTCACTTTTGTACTTTACCTTCCTCAACAGGATGTGTGAGAATAATATCATGGTTACACCCGCCATGATAAAAATTCCAGCTTCCGCATGGTTTTGCTGATGCACTCCAGAAGAGGAAAACAAAGAAAAGTACTGCAAAACCTGAATATGAATACATTTTATGTATTCTGCTATAATGACGGTGAGATACTATTTCAAAAACTTTTGTTCGTAGTCGGTTTAAAGTTTCCTTGATGCTTCCGCAAAGTGTCCTGAAAGTAATAAAAATTATAAAAAAATATATAATTTAACCGTCGCGTCAGTAGGCTTATACCTATCGTACAAAATAACCACCTTCTTGCGTGCTTCAATGTTGACCTTAACTGAATTACTGACTGATAAAATCTGTTTTAAGGTTTTCATCATTTTGTGCTAATTAACAAAGCAAACTAAAAGGTGGTCGTGTAAAAAAGGCATCATTATGAAAACATCAAACAAAAAAGATGCCCAAAACAAATCCGAAAGGGGTTTGGCTGAAAAGAAAAAAAAAAAACAAATTCAAGTACCTTACTTGTTTGGATAATTAAGTGATGATAGAAAAATGTTAAAGTAGCACATTTGAAAAGGTGCCTTAAATATTGGATGATGCAATGTTGGCTTTTATCAGTAAATTGCGAGCCTATCGATTGAATGCTCATTTTAGACTTGGCTGGGGTCAATGTTTCTGCGAGAATGCCTACACAAGACACTAATTGTTTCTTAAAGTTTCATACCACAGATCCGTTTGTTTAAGAGAAACAAATAAGAACTATAATTGACTTCAATGTTAGTAAATAAAAATTGTTACAGTATTACCCGCTTAGTAGCACCTCACCTTATTGACAAAATAAGCTACAAAATAATGTTTAGAATCTTCGGGTCATTTGACGTTGGCGAACAAAATATTATTTTGCAAAGTAAATAAGTAATAAAGTATTTTTAAACAGTATCTTGTATTTTTGTCTCGATTCCGAAGTGTTCCAATTTGTGAAGTGTTCGATGATTTTCTGATCTTTTGTTTGACTTATAGAGAAGCTTATAACCATTTTATTTCTATAATTTCACACCCGTATATTTGATCCAAGAAATCAGATCAAATGTTCGTGCAATTAAGTGGAGACCACTCACTGTACTTTAAACAGATTTAAATGTCTTACCTTCAGTTTCACAGTGGAAGTTAAAACTCTACTTTTGGTTTAAGCCTCAGGTCAATAATTATTTCAGTTTCACAGTTTCGTTTAAATCTTAAACTAAGTTCAATCTGTAGTTTAAGTTAAACGACAGCATTGTTCGGATTAAACCTAAGGACACGGTTTGGAACCACTTTAGTATATAAGTGTATTTTATAACACTAGCCCGGTGAACGTTGTATCGCCTTCACTCAAAATGCAAAAAGTTGGCGTTGTCATCGGATTGAGGAAGCAACGAATCGATGTTATGGTAGACTTGTCCTTGCACTTTGATGGTGGCGTGAAACCTGCATTGTGGTTGTCAATTTCGTTGGTCTATACAAAGTCATTTGGCAACATGTGTTGGACAGAAAATGTTTTAAGTCTGAAGTCAAAGTCATGCCAGAAATATGCATACAAAGTTCTTCTGGTGGCGGCTACAGTGATGTCGGCACCAGTAGTGACAATTTTACTTTTCCAATTCCTCAATAACAATATCGTGATGACTCTCGTAATTTGTTTCTTTGTCGAAGTTAAATGCTTACAGATAAAAATTGATTCTTTCCATTTCATAATTGTTTGAGCGGATTAAGGCGTGATTCGCGTTGGCTTAGCGTTTCAGTCGGTTTTGAAGCTTTTTCTCTGCACCGCTGTTGCTCCAGGTGCGATTTCTCAGATTTCGTACGATTCGTTGTCAAAATCAGTGAAATAAGAAGAAAAAATTCCATTTCCACTGAAAGCATCAAGAAAGAAAATGCCATCATTTCCGTTATCGAATGCTTGCATCAATTCATTCTCTTAACTAAATACGACACAATCAAATCCATTTCTCGGTCGAGTTCTCGATGTCACTTTGACAACTGTCACTTTGACATATGTCACTTTGACATCTGTCACTTTGGCATCTGTCACTTTGACATCTGTCACTTTGACATCTGTCACTTTGACATCTGTCACTTTGACATCTGTCATTTTGACATCTGTCAGAAAGGTAAGGAAAGGTAAGGAAAGCTACATACTATTTGCATTACGTTACTAGGCGAAGTAAAAACGTGCAATGTTGCCAACTCTTTTCATAAAATCTAGTTAAACGAAGTTCAAGTGAACTGGAGTTCCGATTTCACTGTGAAACCGAAAGACTTAAACCAAATTTTAAACATAGTTTAAGGTTCAGCCTCGCCCACCAAAAAACTAAAAAGTTTTTTTTGTCAGGTCTACTGCCTCTTGCAAGGACAAATCCTCCAAGAGTATCACTTGTCATGAATAAGTGCTTCTCGTCTAGCCGATCGGATTTGGCATACAATTGTAGGTGTACACGCGTAAGCAGGAATGGTTGCGAGTTGTTAGTCACTAGGCCCTGGTTCTTCACAAGCAGCCGTTGCGCCACCCAGTTTATTTTATTTATTTATTTATTATAATGTTCAGCTGAACTGAAGTTTAAACTTTCACTGTGAAACTAGGGTGTAATCAATCAATATAATAATATTATCATATAATCATATTCCCGAATTAGGGCCGAGTTATAGCTATCATTGAAAACCATCATTGAAAATATTAATTGTCAATTTTGAGAGATTTTGAAGAAAAAATAAATGATTATTTTGATGCCAAATTAAAGCTTATTGACTTAAAAATTATTTCTATGTAAAACAAAATTCAATTTGGCACAACTTTTCTCATAAAATGAATTTCAATTTTTCAATGATGAACTACCTAACCAATGATCATTGAAAAAATTAAAAGTTACGTTATGGGGAAGGTATGAGTCAAAATGAATTTTTTTTTAAGGAGAAATAATTTTGAAGTCGTAAGCTATATTTCTGCATCAAAATATTTAATGATTAAACTTTCGAAGGGTCTCTAAATCAAAAGCTAACTTTTTCAATGATGGTTTTCAATGATAGCTATTACTGGCACCTTAGCAATACCTCTTGTCTTGGGTAATGCTTGAAAAGAAATTTGTAGAACGACTAATATTCCTAAGCTAAAATGGAGGAATAATTTTGAAATCTAATTGAAATATAGGTCACTTTTGTTTATACATCCTTTTTGTGAAATGGTAACGCTTACACTGCGCTGCTGGTCGGATTCGATCTATTTGCTGACTCAGTCTCCTTACACTCAACACCCCCTCTTGCTATGCCCCTGAATGCTTGTTACCCCGTGTTATCCCATATTCTAAAACTTATAAAATGGTGAGAAGAAGATTTTGCAATTCATTTATTTTTCATCTTACGAGAGGTGTAAGCTGTTAATTTAACATTTTTGCATAAAGTACCTATACGAATAAATTCTCACAAAGAAAATAGGGCTTGTAGGTTATCAAACCACACAAAAGATATAAATTTTAAGGATGGGGGTGTGGCTTTTCCTGTTTTAATTGGGAGGGCAATTTTCTTTAAAAGGAGCTGTTTTTTGATTTCTAATTTTTAGCAGAAGAAAAGCTTTAGCAATAGATTCAAAAATAAATGAGATGTAATTATCTTTATCCAACTTAACATTTTAAGGGAAAGGACTTCTTTATAGAAAAAGCCTTATTCTACGTATCATTATTTATGATATGATATTGAGTCAATCTTTCATAACAATTATGTTCAATTTCTAAAGGTAATCTTTAAAATGACCCATTTAGGATTTATTATAAACCTACATATACCTACTTTGCTTTAATAAGAACTATACAAAAGTTAAATTGAAAATTTGGATTTATTAGCTTAAAATACCCTACCTCCAGATGCCATCAGATATTTATATACAGGTATACATGTATACTGCACATTTATTTTTCTAAAACTGTTTTCACAGCAAATTTGTCTCTTGAAACTTCTAAAAAAATATCCTGGAAGTCTCTCCTGGCACGTATAAAGCTTACCAGAAGCAGTTTACCCACACAAATAGCATTATCTGTTTTATTTTCTATGCGGATACCGTACCTAGCTACTATAGTTTCCGAAGCAAAAGTTTGGTTCTGTTTTATTTTTTGTGTAGGTAGAAAAAGAGTAAAGTTTTCTTTTTGTATAGCAAATTATTTCTCAGTTTACGTATGTACCTATACAGTTAAAAAACAAAAACGTATTGTTGGATTTTTGTCCTTTGGTTTTCGTGTTTAAAACTTTTCTAAATAAAATGCACCTGAATTCTTTATGAAGTTCTTTTTAAGGCTTTTGTTGGTGTTTATCTAATCTATGTTTGAATTAAAAAAAAAAAAGAAAATAAGACAGCAGAAAAACAAAGGCATCCAAAGAATTTTGTTATTTTGCATTTTTCATGAGAGCGCAAATTGCATTTAGAAAGGGTAAATAGGATTCCAAATTGACTTTAAATAGCAGAATAAGGTACAAGTTGGTCTTTTGCCAATCAAAGTTTAAATAAATTGAATCTGCGGGGTTTGTTTTTTTAAATTCATAGACGCCACATTATTTTTGAGACATATCCATTACTAGGTTTTTGGCAAAAAAATCTATAATGATTGAAATAAAGCTTTGAGGATTTTTGAGCTATTTTTTCTTTACATATTCCCGCGAATATCTCATCAATGACTTGGTTGGTTTTGTTCTAATTGTGCATTACATTTGAAATTTGTAAATGTATTGTTTTTTTACGAATAATGTTATCGTAGCAGACGAGACGGGACAAGTTAACTATTTTTCTGGAAATTGTTGCAATATTAATTAAAAGATTATACAGTCAACAACGCTTAAATTGTCCGCCAAGGGACCAGCCAAATGTTGTCGCAATAACCATTGGTCGTTGTATCCGACTCACCACAAAAATGATCGATAAGAAAAAAACAGAAGTTCATTAGGCAAGCGCTTTTAAAATTTAGGAACAGAATAATAAAGAACCTAGTTAAATTCAACTGCGAAGAAAAGAATTTTTGTACCTATATTCGAACACATTCAGGTTTGAATTTTCAGTTAATAATTTGAGGCTGTGAGTGCAAAAGTGGCGTACCTAACCCTATTTTGAAAAATTGGCTTATTTTGTGTCTCATATTTTTGCTTAAGGGAGAAACATTATTTTAGACATATTTTGAGATTCTTAAATATCTAATCTTTCCAACAAAAATATAAAATTACTATTTAAAAGGCAAAATTTGTTTGTTTTAGTTGGTTTAAACACAATTACAAAAAGTGGGTTACGCCACTTTTGCACTCACAGCTTCATTTTTAACTGTATTTTTCTTCATTCCGTTGTTGTAGACGGCGAAAAAGAAGTATTTGTTGTCTGAAATTGGTCTTTATATGCATATGCAACTAATCGTTATAGGCGACGATTCAACGACGTTGTAACCGACTATAAACTAATTCAAATTGAAAGAAAAAGTAGTCGCTAAACGACTCGTCGTTATAAGCCACATCGTTAGGCTGCGCGTACAGTGGTGCGACAAAGCGATGCGATGCGAGAAACGTTTGCGTGCGAGAAAATTATTTACATTTATTCTTATATGTGTTCGCACAGTGAAGCGATATTTGATGCGAGTTTTTCACATACCTATCGCAAGCGTCTCGCTCACAAACTCTTTTGACCACTTTTTCAAGCGAGTTTGTGCGAGTAGGCTCATATTTCTTGCTTTGACGTTTAAAAAAAACAAATCAAAAGAGTAAAATATTAGCATTTCAGTGCTTTAATAATAAATATAAATTTTCATTTAAAAATGCATATTCTGATGATGAATCCATATTATTGACACTAAACAAACGAGCAACACAGCCGCACTAAATTGCTTTTACTGTGTGCACTTTGTCGCATCTCCAATGGCTTGTTGCATCGCTTCTCGCATCGCATCACTTTGTCGCACCACTATACGCATAGCCTTATGTTGCGTCGACTGTAGTTTATTACTTTGAAAATAACAGTTTTTTAAACGAAGAAAGTTTTTTTTTTCAAGAATGCTTTATAAAAAAGATCTCAGTTTCAGAAGAGTAAAAGCTAGTTGATGGCTTTAGTTTCTGATCAACTGTATGGATTATAGGCAGACATACAGTGTCGGACAAAACAAAAGCACTAAATTTCACTTGGTTACATTTTGCTTAAGTTAATTCCTAAACGTCAATATATTTAAATGCATTTTATTTCGTTAATGTACATAGGTATTCGCTCTTCAATCACAAAAAAAAAAAAATATATTAGTTACACATTAAAGGAAATACAACAAAAAATTAAAAAAATTATTAAAAGGGATTGCGACAAAACTAAAGCACATAATTAAATTCTGTAGTTGTTTTCCAATATTTTGTTATGAAGCCACTTTTTTTGATAACTGGTGCTGGACAACTATCAGGCATGGACTCAATCAAGTTATTTATGATTTCCTGGGGGATACTTCCAATCAATTTCTGTTAGAACAACAAGAAAATCATTGTTTTTGCAGCTATCACGTTGAATCTGGCGATCTTCAATCTCCAATAGGTTTTTTTATGGGGATGAGGTCAGGTGATTGTGCCGGCCACTTCAAAACGTTGATTTTATTTTCCAAAAACCAATTTTGCACTAATTTAGCGGTATGTCCATTTCAAGGGCATTTCTACTTCTGCGTGTGGCAGCATGATGTTTTGAAGGACGTCATCATACACAAAATGGTCCATTATACCATCTATTTTATGAGTTGAAAAAAAAACTTTTTAGTCCACCTAAAAACTAAAATGTTTTTTTCAGGGCTACTGCCTCTTGCGAGGAATTGACAAATTCACCAAGAGTATCACTTGTCACGAATAAGTGCTTCTCGTCTAGCCATTCGGATTCGGCATAAAATTGTAGGTCCCTTCCATTCCTGTCGATAGGCGCACACAGGTATTGTTGCGAGTTGTTAGTCACTAGGCCCTGGTTCTTCATGAGCCGTTGTGCCACCCGATGTTTTTTTTTTTTTTTTATGAGTTGGGCCGATTCTTTGACTAGAAAAACATCCCCAGGCCAAAACACTTATTCCTCCGTGGTCCAAATAAAATTAATTTAAATATATTCAAATTTAGAAATTTACTTAAACAAAATGTTACCAAGTGAAATTTAGTGCTTTTGTTTTGTTCGGCACTGTAACAGCGCACCTCTTTTCTCCTTCCTATATAAACGTAGAAAGTAATATATTATAGCGTAAGTGATTTAATAAGTAAGATTCAGTAAGTTTCTTATGTTACTTTTACCTACACCATCACATTCTTAAACCCATTTTCTGAATACAATTTAAATTAAATGCAATTCCTAGGATTTTTCTACCATCAGTATTTTTATCTCACTACCTTCCTTCTAGTCTAAGAGCCCACATCAGATTTGGCGTACGAAAATGTACCAACAAAAAAAATTATATGAGTCGAAAGGTGTATTAAGGCTGATAAAAGAAAGGCAAGTGTTGCAGTCCCTGGTGGCGGCTGTTAGGTGGGAGGGGCAATTTTCTAAAAAATTGACTTAAAACAGAAATTATTATATACTTATGGAAATTAAAAAATTATGTTGATACAATTTGGACATATGATATTTATACAAATTTTCATCAATGTACCATTTTTTCAAGGTATTTTTTAGTAGTTTACCAGCTTTACTGAAAAACAGTCATCTCTGGATAAAATGGACCATAACTTTTTTTTAGGATTTTTGTATCGCCTTAATTTTAATAATAATTTTGATGTCATTAGATTCAGAATTGAAAAATACCCTAAAATCATGTATCATATGTTCAAATTGTATCAACATAATTTTTTAATTTCCATAAGTCATACCTCCCCCTTTCCACCTCCAAAAAGTACCCGCGGTATACAGATATTTTTATGGACTCTTTTGATTCTTTATTCTTTTGGTTAATCCGACATTCCCACAAAGTTGCAAAAATGTAAGAATTTTTTCCGCTTGTTTGTCCTATTTTAACTGGTTGCTGAAATAATAATTTAGCCGGATTTGTCTTATTTTTATGAAAAAGCTGGTTCATTTACTTTTTAATATCTTAAAAAGCAAAAGTCCTAGAACTATCCGGTTTTCAGTTTTTGACTACAAATTAATAAGGGCATTGAATTTGGAAATAAAAATACGACTTAATTACGTGAAAATCTGCGAAAAAAATATTTTTTACCATTTTTTTAATTTTTTTCTTCAAAATTTTGAGTTCAAACATAAATATTTAAAAAACTATTCATTGAAAGAACTTTATTTAAAAAGAAAATGGAAGAAGGGACTTCTGGCCTTTCATCAAAATATACCAGGGCATTGTATATGTTACCGTTGTTTTTTAAGTCAATTTTTTAGAAAATTGCCCCTCCCACCTATAACAGCCGCGACCAGGGACTGCAAGACTTGCATTTCTTTTATCAGCTTTAATACACCTTTCGACTCATATAATTTTTTGTTGGTTCACTTTCGTACGCCAAATCTGCTGTGGGCTCTTGGTCTATTCGGTGTTATACAAGTTCTCCCACCACTCTACCAGTTTCCTCTAAGTTTCAGTTGGCCAATTTCATTTATTTATTTTATTTTATTTTACTTTATTTTTTTTTTTCGGAAAAGAAAAGTGGTCGGTATCCTAGGTATACTCTCTTTTTATATTTTTCTTGTTAACACCTACACAAAAGTATTTATGGAAAGTGATGGATGTATTAAAAAAAAATATAACAAAATTAATGATTTTACTTGAAATTGAAACGGCAATTGAAGGATTAGGTAGGCAACTTGTTGAAATATATTCTTTATTTTTTGTTTTTTTTTTTTTTTTGTTGCAGAAATCTGAGGCAACTGCTCCATCTGCCTACGCCTCTGGTTTAATGGTATAAGAATAGCAGGTTCCGAAGCCCCTGGTGGCTCTTCAAAACCAGGCAAAGCAGGTGGATCAGGACAGCAGGTACCAAAATCCCTATTGGCAGTTAGGAAGTTCTAACATTCCTACCATGACTCCCTACTTCGGGTAAGGGGAAATATATTAATCGTGAAATTGCTGGGCTTACAAATGAACGAATTTTTATTACTCGTCGGTGGGTGAAGTGAAAAAGTTAAAAATAACCAAATTTACTTATGACCGACAGGGTGGTTTTTATGGATCAAAACAAGTCCTCTTGTAATATTTTCTGACAACATATATTTCGTGAACTATAATTCGGGTGAATACAAATTTCAACCACGTGCTGCTCTCGCTGTGACGTCATGGGTTGAAAGCGGTTACGAATTTTGTTAAACTGAGCTCCAATCTACCAGGTTGGTGTAGTCTTTGTGGATTACTTACTTACTTAGGTCCTCGGACCTATTACGTCCGTGATGTTTCCCTTACGGGACATAGGGCCTCCACTACACCTACGCGCCATCGTGTACGATTTCTGGAAATATATTTCAGCTCTCTCCAACTTTTCCCCAGTCGTACCGATTCCTGTTCGACCGTTCTTCGCCATGTACTTCTAGGCCAGCCCACTTGTCTTCCCTCCTGTGTGAGCGGGTTCCACTGCATTGCTTGAGATGCAATGCACCGATCGCCTTTTCGAAGCGTATGGCCAATCCACTGCCACTTTCTTCTTCGTATAATGGAGTCTATGGGCTCCTGACCCGTTCTCGCATGAAGTTCGGCATTGGAGATACGGTTGGGCCAGAAAATCCTCAAGATGTTTCGTAGACATCTATTAAAGAAGGTTTGCAGCTTTCTAGTGACAATTTCAGTGACTTTCCAAGTGCTGCAGCCGTAAAGCAGAACGGATTCAACATTGGAGCGGAACAGTCGTAGCTTGGTCTTTAAGCTAAAAGAGTTGTTTCTCCATATTTTGGACAGCATTCCGAACGCAGCCTTTGCTTTTCTGATTCGGCTGTTTACGTCTTTGTGGATTGCCGTGTCTATTATAATATAAGAATGATAACGTTGCGTAGAACACTTCATAACAAATCTTCAAAACTTTTCACTGCTGTTAAGTATAGAGACATACATAAATATATAGCAGATAACCCCTTAACACAATAGTTCTTAGCTAATGCTAGTATTTACTTAATCCTGTTTATTTTGACATTATCTTTTTTTTAATTTTCTGCACCATTTCCTTTATTGCATAAAATATGTAAACAAAATCTCGCCATATCTCATAATAATAAGCCAAGGTAAAGTTTACTTTTTTTAAATAAAATTCGAAAGGCCACCCCATTAAATTGGGTACCTCCACGTTATTTTTATTAATAGGCGTGTTTTGTTGGTAACGCTATCAGCAGTACAGTACGATTTACCAAAAAAACGTTTCGCACTATCCGCAGTTGTGCGTTTTTTTTTCTTAGGTTGGTATTCTTGCTTAGTTGTCAACGGGTCGTGAGAATATCAAAATTTTTAATTCGCTAAAAATTTTGTTTCTATAAATATATGTTGGTTTTATTATTGTTTTTACGATTTTAAATTAATTATTATTTAGATTTTTTTAGTTTCCATTTGTTTAGCTGCCATTTGTTTGAAATTTCTTTTGAGTTTTGCTTACTTTTCATCTGTTAAGATCAAAACAAAAGTCAAGGGAAGTGTTCGCAGAGTCCCGATCTACATTGCCCGATTTTTCCAGAATTCGTGTGAAATGTACACACAGTACGATTTTTTCCATAAGATTTTTTCCTTGTCTTCTTCATGTTTTTATTGCTGTGCTCTTCGTTTTTCATTGATATTCACTCACACCATCAAATGAACGGCACATTGACACCGAACAAACACAAAAAACTGGAAAGAAGGTGAAAGAGAACATAAACAGACTGGAAAAATCGTTCGAGTTTTGTGGTACAAATGATTTGATCCCTCACGTCCCTTCACCAACGAACAAAAGATCGGCACTGGAAAAATCGTTCAATGTAGACCGGGACAGACTTTGATCACTTTTGAATTTACGTTTGCATGCTAAATTCAGTGGTCGGGTTGAAGCCTAGTTCAGACCTGCATGTAAAAGTGGTAAGCGATTTGTACACGATGAATTAAGACTAACGCGAAATATTCGCTGCGAAAACAATAAGTGATGCGCTTTTCTTATAAGATCCCTCTCGAGAAAGCCCTTTTTAAGAAGAAAATAACTGATCAAAGAGTGCAAAAAATTCATTCTCACTTTTTAATAGCAAAAGAAGGAAACTTTCAAGAGGAATAGCTTTTCTATTTATAAAAATAGGGAGTTCTCTGAGATCTTATTAATATAAACTGGCCAACTAAAAATATAGATCGATTTTTTTGTCAAATGGAAATAAAGAATTATAACTACTCCATGAACACATCCATCGAGACTCAATTTAACTACCAATCGTACCAATTTCTAAAACAAAACAAACACTTTCCAATTCGAGACTCGAATAAAAGTCAAAATTCTATCCGCAGTAGGATTTTACTTCTACTTTTATCGGCAGTACGGAGTTGTATTTGTAATACGTGTAAAATCCTACTACACTGGGGACAGCTTTGCCAAGCTTTGCTTTTTTTTAAGTTCTATTATGGAACTGTTACTTAAACCTTATAAAGGCAAACTTATAACTAATATAAATATGCCATCTATGTAAGTGTCAGCAATGAAAGTAACTATACAATTTAAAGTAAAGTTTTGTAAATATATGTGTCGATGTCAAAAGACGATTTTAAGAAAAACGTTTAAGAAATGTTTTTAAAATGTTTTTGAACCCTTGTTTCCTGTTTTCCATTTACTTTAGAAACATTTTATAAACCCGGCCTTCATTTCAGAAATCTTTCTTTAGCTTATGAAATGTTTATCAAATGTTTCAGAAATGTTTATTAAATGTTTCTTAACTGTTTTTTTTTTGTCGGAACATACCAAAATATTCAAACATCTTAAAAACCTTTTATTTAATTGGAATGGCTTTAGCAACCCCAATTTTTTTTTTTCTGGATTTAAATGTAAGAAATAATCGTTACGTTCGTCGCGGTCGTCGTCGCGTTGGTCGTTTGATATTAGATCTCGTAATTGGTGCGCTCAGGAAAATGATGTCTCAGAGATTTGCTACGTCAAAAGCTGAGTAAACGAGTCCAATACATTCTCTTTCCCCAGTATTTTGGAAGCGAAGGTCGGAATTTTTTGCTAAATAATAATTATGTTCAATCAAATTGAATCGATTATTTTCAAAACATGTTAAGTCCATTAATTGGAAAACTAAATGCGTCCTCGAATTATATCGATTTGAGGCTTCCAAGCTCAAATTAAGTACTTAAATTGTGTGCTACTATCCTGACGCAATCTTGATCATTTGGCTAAGCGCTCAATGCATTCGAAATTCACATGTTTTTGTGACTGTAACAAAAAATGTTCAGAACGGACTTAACATATTTTGAAAATAATCTATTCAATTAGTTAAGAAAATAAAACAAGTTTGGTTATAATTTTGAACACAGCATTGTACATATTATAACACATTTATACAGCGTGAACGGATGGCATCCAGTTCTAGGTTTAGTATAAAAGAAAATGTTTGAACTTCTTAACTATGCACACACTGTGTGCATGTTGTTTTCAGTTATTCAACCCACTAGATTTCATCAGTAACCATACAACATAAAACTAGAAAAACATCGATTGTGAGGGAAGTGATGGCGAAATATTAATTCAGTCTAAGGATATTTTTGGAAACTTGAAATAAAATCATGCAGTGATGCAAGAATATTCTCTGTGCAAAATGCGAGATTGTCTGAAGTTTTTTTTTTTACATATAATTTGAATTTGAATTTTGTTATTTCAACAAAAAGGTCTGAACGCGTGATGGGAAAAAATGTTTGATATTTAAATTTTGTTTTTTGTTTTCACGTGCAGTGGTTTTAAATTTCGCATTCAGAAGCAATAATTTTGTTGATTTTGAGTAAAGTGGTTTATTTTTGTATTTTTTTCTATGTAAATTATTATAATTGTTATGATAATGAGTTAAAATAAAAAGTAAGGCAAATGAACGAAAGTATCTGTTGTCTGTTTTTCTATACACAAAATCACTCATAGATACTGTACTTTATTTAGCACGAATAATGATAAGACAGAAGACACAAACATTAATTTAGTTCTGCCAATTTTGTAAGTACTAAAAAGAATCTATTGACAGCGGTGGGATTCGAACCCACGCCTCCGAGGAGACTGGTGCCTTAAACCAGCGCCTTAGACCGCTCGGCCACGCTATCATATAATTCACATTTGCCCAATCCACCTGCCACCCCACATCCCCAAATTATTATTATTATTACTTGGGGTATGTACTTTTATTTCTGTTTTAAAAAAAGAACGACTGTTTTAATTGGAGCTGAATTGTTGGCACATGTTAGTTTAACGGTTTTTCATGTGGTTCCATAGTGTAGCGGTTATCACGTCTGCTTTACACGCAGAAGGTCTCCAGTTCGATCCTGGATGGAACCAGTGTGAACATTTTGTTATTTTTTTTGTGCGTATGAATGAAACAAATTTTTTCTATAAACGAAATTGGCATTTAGTACAGGTAAAATAGTAAACAAAATCGCTCTAAAAATGAAAAAATTCGTCCCTTCATGAAATTTGGTGAAAACGTTACTTTTACCATAAGAATGAAGAATCAAAAGAGTCTATAAAAATATCTCTTGACGAAGGGTGTTTTTTTGAAGGGGAAAGGGGGGAGGTTGCAGTGTATGAAAATTAACTTTAGCGCAATTTTTAAATGTGACACATGACTAAGAGGTAGTATTCAATGCTGAATCTAATGAAACCAAAACCAAAACAATACTACTCTCCTGAAGAGAAAAGTTATGGTCCTTTTTGTGTACGGAATATTATATTTTCAACACAACAGGTAAATGGTACAGAAATCCTTTTGAAAATAATGACTCATTGATGAAACTTAGTATACGTGTTTAATTTGGCATAGGAATCATGATTAAAAAGGTTCATGCAAATATCTACAGTTAAAGGGTGTTTTTTTGAGGGTGAGAGGAAGATAGGGAATCCTTACCAAAACACCTTCGATGCTAAATCTTACCTTGATGAAACTTGGTTAAAATCTTAAAAAGGATATTTTTATCAAGAATCAAAAGAGTCTATACAAATAAAATGCAGGGAAGGGTGTTTTTTTGAGCGCCACAGAAAAGAGGCTACCGTTATCGAGCTGAAAAATTAGCTTTGGTAAAATAAATGCATATGACACATGATTTAAGGCTAACTTTTAATGGTGAATCCAACAAAATAAAAATCAAAACGATACAGTTCCCCTTAAAAAAGTAAAAGTCATTTTAACATGTAAAGATCACTATATTTTCAGTACAACAGGTAAATTTCATCGAAATCCTTTTAAAAATAATGACCCATTGATATAACTTAGTGTCAATGTTGCATTTGTCATAAGAATCATGGATCAATAAAGTTCATAAAAATATCTTCTTTTAAAGGGTCACATTTTAAGATTGCGCTAAAGTAAATTTTTCCTTTTCATACACTGTACCCTCCTCCCCTTTCCCCTTCAAAAAAACACCCATCGTCACAAGATATTTATATAGACTCTTTTGATTCTTCATTCTTATGGTAAAAGTAACGTTTTCACCAAATTTCATGAGGGGACGAATTTTTCATTTTATATGTCCTATTTTACCTGTACGAATTGGAAAAAATATATGTTAGTATACAAACATTTATTAGATTTATAGTCCAGTCAAATGGTGTTTGTCCAGAAAAAAAATACAAAAGTTTTTTTTCTCACCTATCTATCATGTTTTAGGAGTCGCTGAATCCGAATTTTTACTTTACTACTTCTTACGGATATGGCTTCACAGCTAAAATCGCAAAAAAACACTAAATTTTCGACCTTTTTCAGTACTTGCCAAAAAGTGAAAAATATACACTTTTTGGATAAAATTAACTTCTAGACTTTATAGAACATAAAATCTCCTACAAACAAGGTTAACAATTTTTTTTTGTAAAATGAACGGTTTGGTCACTAGAGTACGGTGAAAAAAGGCCAACATTTCGTACTTTTTGGAAAACACAGTGCTCTGGTTGGATTTTGGCTTGTAACTCAAAAACCATGACTGTTATTGTTAAAAACCTATAAGCTTCTACATAAACAACATTAAATTCTCTACATGTTTGTCATCTTCATCGCTTAGAAGAAGCTCAGTGTTTTTTTTTTCAATTACAGTCATGGTTTTTGAGTTACAAGCCAAAATCTAACCAGTGAACTGTGTTTTCCAGAAAGTACGAAATTTTGGCCTTTTTTCACCGTACTCTAGTGGCCAAACCGTTTATTCTCCAAAAAAAGTTATTAACCTTGTTTTTAGGAAATTTTATGTTCTATAAAATCTAGAAAGTAATTTAGCCAAAAGTGTATATTTTGTTGACTTTTTGACAAAAATCGTCGAAAATTTTGAGGTTTTTTGCGATTTTCGCTGTGAAGCCATACCCATAGGAAGTAGCAAAGTTGAAATTCGGATTCAGCGACCCATATAACATAAAATACTAGTGAGAAAATAACTTCTTTATATTTTTCTTGAAACTGTCACTTCAGGAGACGATTTAACTGGTCTATTATGAGACATCGGTAGTTACGTAAAATTGAGCATAAGAATGGGAAATCCAAAGAATCCATATAATAAGAATATCTGTTTTTTTTTTTAAGGAGGAGGGAATTTTTAATGAAATAAAAATAAGTAATAAAAGATTAAATATGTAATCGTATGTACAACTAGGGCGGGGCTTATTTACAGAGTGGTTCGATTTTTTTTTCGCCCCCATCGAAAAGTTATTATAATAATGAAAAATAAATTCTGTAAATGTAGTTGTTTTTGATTCAATATAGCTTTTAACGGCCTTTAGTCCATAAAAATTGGCGTTTCGTCCCGGCGTTCTCACTTCGACTCTTCAGTTGACAGTGAGAGCCTTGCAAAGACGCAATTTTTATTAAGTTCAGTCCAGCTTACATCAATTTTACTGCGAAAATCAATAGTGAACTATATCCAACCCCATTAGAATTTCTAATCAAGAATTGTTGGAAATTTTGTTACCCGTGGCCTGGCATTGTTTACATATGAGTGTGTTTTATAATACAAATTCTATATACTACTGAAATACATCAGCCAAGTAGAAGACTTAGCATAATTTAATTGGACTTGTTGAATTATTGATTCAATTCAATAACGGCCTTTAGTCCATAAAAATTGGCGTCTCGTCCCGGTTTATGGACTAAAGGCCGTTAAAAGCTATATTGAATCAATAATTCAACAAGTCCAATTAAATAATGCTAAGTCTTCTACTTGGCTGATGTATTTCAGTAGTATATAGAATTTGTATTATAAAACACACTCATATGTAGTTGTTTTTGTGTTAGCTGTTTATTTCCCACGGGGTTCAAAAATTAAATATTTTTGTTTGAAAGTCTTTAAGGTCTTAAAATGTGTCAAATTTAAAAGTTTTTCATTGAAAATTTTGAATGTAACAACAGCAACTAAAGTGTTCTACCACCAAGTTATTTTGGCTGAAGTTATAGCTATTTCACCCTGATCATCAGACTTCTTTGTGTGGTGCTGAGTCTTAATATGTTCATTTTTATTTGAAAAGCTTTGCCCGTCATGGGGATTGAACTAGAGACATCAACTGTGACTGGAATTCATCAACTTTTACACTTTTACTGAGAAAAGGGGGTGATGAAAGAAATTCAAAAAATTCCAAAATTGGCGCCATCGTAATATGAAAGAAAGGCTATTGAAAATAAAGTAAATAAATGAACTAGTAAACCGTACACAAAAAAATCTTGATGTTTCGAATAACAATCTAATAAATCACTATATAAATGTAGCTTTCGCTATCAGTACTACATATTATTATTGTTTGTAAGTTGTAACACTATATTTTTTCTCGTAGGGTTTTTCGCCTTCAGATACCTACTAGAAAATAGCAATTTGTCAAAGTCATCATTAAGCATGGTGTAAGTGTTAAGGAAAGGTGCTAAAGTTACCGTTAATTCTAGAAATCTAAAGTGATACTGATGACCATTATCAAAGGGTCGAGCATTTTTCACTTGAAAGCAGTTTAAATTGTGGTAGCGTGGCCGAGCGGTCTAAGGCGCTGGTTTAAGGCACCAGTCTCCTCGGAGGCGTGGGTTCGAATCCCACCGCTGCCAAGTTAATTATTTTGAATAATACAAAATAAGCTAGGAGTATACATATTTTTCAAAGCTTTTCAAAATAAAGTTATTGTACCCCTAAGAGTATGCACTGAATCAAATATGAATTGAATGTAATCGGATTATTTATAAGATGACCACATACATACTTATAGTCTTGTTATTTTAAATATTCATAAAAGCTTTAGGTGACACATTACATCAAAATAATGTTCTTCACATTTTTTGGAAAATTCAAAGGTATGCACAAAGCATAAAAAACGTTTTAGACTTATGTACACTTTTATTTACGTTCTTATTCAAGTAATTTGGTTGGTATCTTCTGTGCTCAATGGAGCCTATCCCACAAACGTCAGTGGCAAACGGAGCTAAAATAAGAAAAAAAAAAACAACAACAACAAAAAAGCAAAAAAAAAAAACAGCTCTAACTTGAGGCAAACGAAAAATTTCGTATACGTGTACATTAGGGTGGTCCTTATAAAGGTTATTGGCTTATTTTAAATGCCGCACCCCCCCTTATTTGTTCTAAATGATTAAAAAAAAATTCCTGTAAAATGTTAGCTCATTTTATTAACGTTAACCCGGCTGCCAAGATTTCCGGAGTTTTATATGGGAAATTCATCCAACTTTAAAAATTCATAACTTTAGTAATGATTGATAAAGAAAATTGTATTTTTGCACACATGTAGTAACTTTTGTCATGTTTAAAAAAGTGTATTAAAAAAAATGTATTCAAATTAAAATTAAACAAAAAAAATATATTTTTTTTTGTTTAAATGGCTATAAAGTAGGGAAATAACTGTTGTACATTTTTTTCAGATGTAGTTTTAGAAATATAACAAAAGTGACTACATGTATTCCAAAATTCAATTTTTTTATCAACTATTAGGTACCAAATTTAAGATTTTTTAAATTTGGATTTACAAAAATACAAGAGATTTTTCATATAAAACTTCAGTCGTCTTGGGGGCCGGGTTAACGTTAATGTAATGAGCTAAAATTTTACAGGAATTTTTTGTAATTATTTAGAACAAATTAGGGGGTGCGTCATTCAAAATAGTCTAGTCTACATAGAATGCATTTGTATAGTTGTGTATTTATATCTCTTTTTATTGTATTGTTTGCCCTCGACTTAGGTTTTCTATGCATTTTTTTTTAGATATACAAATGTATAAGTACACTTATAATTTCACGATAAGCCCAATTTCACAGTCATTATTAAAATTCAGTGACGTAGCGTGTTTTTTTGCCGCATATTGTATGTGTTACCGTTGTTTTTTTAAAATTTGTTTTCTGTTTAAAGTTGATTTTTTTTTGGAAATTGCCCCTCACACCTTATTAAGGGGGAGTAGAAAACCCCCTATCATAAGATTTTTGTTTTTTCTCGACTTAACCTATAGGTACACACTCAAGCTTTTTGTCACACCTTAGGTTAATCACCCTGTACATTTACTAAGTATGGCAGCGACATTTCCTATAAAATCTCCTCCACGTCTCCTTAACGCTCACACTG
Organism: Melangyna quadrimaculata; assembly: GCA_949320155.1. Lineage (NCBI taxonomy): Eukaryota > Metazoa > Arthropoda > Insecta > Diptera > Syrphidae > Melangyna > Melangyna quadrimaculata. The sequence continues at coordinate 25,110,313 of OX439485.1, forward strand.
TGTTACATCGTATCATTATAAGGGTAGCCATTATTCCTTGAGTGTGCACAAATTATGAAAAAAAAATTAAAAACAAAATGGTTCACTACGGCGTATACGCAATTATTTTTACATTTTTTTTTTTTATAAATTTGGAAAGCCAACTTCGAGAAATAAAAACTCATCAACAAAATGGAATTTTTGTCTGTCACGGAAACCCATCGGACACTACTTATACAAAGTTATGTGATGCCCTGGATTCGACTCTACACCAAATTTTTTCAATGTATATGTCAAACCGATTTTGTTGGCATTTTAAGGTTGTATTTTTGACTTGGTAGCATTTTTTCACAAAAACACGTTAAGGCCCAGTTTTCCCAATTTATTCAGTAATTTATTATTTTTGTTCTTCTCAAAACGTTTAATATAATTTTTTTTTTTTAATAAAAAGTTACTTTTAAAATTTTTCAAAAAATAAATTTTAATAAAATCAAACAAAACGTGTCTTTTTATTTAAATCTAGCATAACAATGATGAAAAAGTGCTGAACCATTTAATTTTGGATTTGCCTTAAATTTGATTTCCTAGATTCGAATATCTTTTTTTGCTCATCTAGAAACTGTAGCTGCAGAAAAATGATTGCATTTTTTTCAAAATGTCTAACATTTTCAACGATTTTGATTAAAATGCTTGCCTGTTTTGTTGAAAGTTTTATTGTTAAAAAAATGCATTTGCGATGTTTGCCAAAAAATTCAATTAAACGGAAATACCTATGCATGGGATTTATTTTTGTTTTGGAAATTGCCGTGTTTTAGGGATATTTCCGATATTGATATAATGCTTAGCTATTCAGTCAATGTCTTTAACCACAGATAAAATAAGTTCATGCTATTCAGTCCAAAATGTATTTTTGAAACCATTTCATTCCGTTTAAACTTTTAGTGAAAAATTGCAAGGTCTACACAAATTTTTGCATAAAAATAAAAATTCAAGAGTTCCTGAGGGGAGAAAATTCTTCACTAGAAACCATACAAAGATGTGGTAGCGTGGCCGAGCGGTCTAAGGCGCTGGTTTAAGGCACCAGTCTCCTCGGAGGCGTGGGTTCGAATCCCACCGCTGCCAAGTTAATTATTTTTGACTATACAGTATCAAATAATTTTTTTCAGAGCAATATAATAGGTTCCTCTACGTAAGTTCAATTTTATTTTGTTCCTTCAGACGGTGTTATATACAGAATACAACTTAAACTATATTGACCCCAAATTGTATGCAGTGGTTATTCATTTAAGCCTGCACCTGCACCTACATTATAGCTGCACTTATATTATCTGTATGGTTACGTACGTGAGGTACGCTAATGAATGGATGAATGGCTATGTATTTAAAAAAAAAAAATTAATGGCTATGTTTGTTAACATTCATTCATTAGCGCCTCATCGCTAAAGACGATTTTTCCCCAAAAATTTGGTCACTCGTTCCTCGGCCAAACTGTTTTTCTAAATTGCCGTATATGGGACGACGATAACCCCCACAAGGTTCACCCAATGACAATGTACCCTGAAGAAAGTTACCGTTTGTTCTGGATTTTGGGCCGACTGGCAGCAGCATCCTTGGTCCGTACTTTTCAAAAACGACGTTGGTGAGGTGGTCACTGTCAATGGTGCGCTACAGAATGATGATAACCGGTATTGAACCATAAGGACCTAGATAACATAATACGGTTCCAGTAAAATGGCGCTTTGTGCAACAGAGTCAACGGCGACGCCACGATTTACATTCTGCAATTCATGGTAAGGTGACGTGAATATCCCACCAAGGTCATACGATTAGACGCCAATAGACTTTTTTTGTGGAGTTTCTTGAAGTCGCAGGTCTATGCTAATAAACCACTAATAAGGTGAACATAAGACAGGCCACCGCTCACATTCAGCCAGATCTATGTGGAAAAATCATTGAAAATTGGACCACTCACATCCGTGCCACCGTAAGAAATCGCAGCACGCATTTGAACGATGTCATGTCCCATACATAAGCCTTTGAAATAAAAAAAAAACGAATGTTCTTAATACCTCACACACAGCGATGCCAACTGAGGCTTTTTAATGCCTTTTAGGCCTTTTTCATTGCCTGAGGCTTTGAGGCTTATTTTTTGCAAAAAGGCATTTTTTTTTCATTTCTTCTAGGTATATGTAGGTACTAGATTTTATCTTAACTAAACAAATTTATTTTTAAATTTCTAAAATATTCAAAAAAAGATGTAGGAAAAAAGTATTAAAACTGTGTTACTGTTAGTTTCTTCAGAAACTAGTTTACTATATTCTATGCCTGCTGCATTCCTCGGATACAGTTGTACGAATTTTTTCGTTCATTAATTTAAACAAAACGAAGATCAGCAGCATATTAAAGACAGATATACATTGAGTGGAATTGTTCACGCGAAGACGCTTTTAAAAAATCGTAATTGCTACGAGTTTAAATTACAAGAAACCCATATAACTTTATTTCAAAAACCTATGTATGACTTTAAGGATCAGGATGCGACGACCTAAATAAAAATGTAAAAATATATTTATTTTTGACTTAATATCTATGCATCCAAACATCTTTTCTAAATTACTTAAAAGTTCTTCAATAAGTTAAAAATTGGTTCTGTGATCTATTTATGTTTTTTTTTTTTTTGTCTAATAAAGGAATGTTTCTGTTTATTCTTGTTGCAATTGTTTAAATTTAGATTATTCTTAAAAAAACTAAAAAATAAAATATCCAGTGAGGCATTATTTCGTCGAAAAAGGCATTATTTTTTCAAATGAGGAATGATTTTGCCCAAACGGGTTGGCAACGCTACTCACACACCACTCATACCTATTCCTTTACCCTATACAAGGTACACAAATACACAAAGTCCTTTTTACTTGTTTCGTTCATCGGAGCCGGCGGCGCGCGTCGTTTTCCGATGGTTAAAATCGTCCTTGCAGGAATTTAGCCTTAATGGACATTTTTGATATAGCAGGAAAACATCCCTAGAGAAGTCACGTATTCTTAATTTTGTATTGTGGTTCTGAACAGAATGACATCCCTTCTAATAGTAGATACTTTGATGTTTAATTGCTATGAATGTTTTGAATTCGAATACGATTTGCTCAGGTTTTCGAAATATCCACCTATCAATTTTTATCCAGAAAACTTGTAACAGGATTTTAAGGTTTGTAATATCGAGAATTTGAATAAGACCTCAGAATTGCTGATTTGGCTGAGACTTAATGTGCCAAAAACACAGTTGTTCGTTATTTTCGAGGTTATAACAGTTTTTTCAACAGGGACGCTACAAAAGTAGAGCAAAAGGGACAGCAAACGACACCATATTTCTTGCCGCTCTTTTGACATTTCTCTTCAATAAGGTCCATTTCATGATGGAAAGATATACGAGCCATTAACGAGTCGAAATTATTAAAATTTACTACTGAAATTCGGAGTCAGTGGCATCAACGTTAAGAGCGCTATGTCCAATTTATGGTCGTAATAATCGTCCTAGCAGATCAACAATTGAGCGTCTAGTGAAAAAATTTTAATCCACAGGCACAGTACAAAATGTTCCCATGCCAGTGAGATAAATAAGTGCCCGTAGTGTCGAGAATATTGCTGCCGCTGAGGCTTCAGTTGCAGAAAGCCCAAATGTGTCTCTCACACGTCGTTCTCAAGCGTTGGGCATCTCTGTGACGTCGTTGTAGTGAATTTTGCGAAAAGATCTTGGCCTTCATCCTGACAAGATTAAATTGACGCAAGAACTGAAGCCGCTTGACCACCAAAAGCGTCGTATGTTCGTGAATTGGGCTGAGCAACAACTTGAAAATGATTCGGATTTTCATCGAAAAATCATCTTCAGCGAGGAGCCTGATTTCTGGCTGAATGGCTTCGTCAATAAACAAAATATGCGGTATTGGTCAGGCAGCAATCCACACGTACTTCAAGAGTCATCATTGCATCCCGAAAAAATTACGGTTTGGTGTGGTTTATGGGACGGCGGCGTCATTGGGACGTACTTCTTCCGTGATGATCAAGACCGGCGCGTTACTGTGAATGGGGATCGCTACCGTTCAATGATAACCGAATATTTTTGGCCCCAATTGGGTAATATGGACTTGGAGGACATGTAGTTCCAACAGGACGGCACCACAAGCCACACAGCGAATGTCACAATCAATTTATTGGAAACCAAGTTTGGAGAACGTGTTATCTCACGAAATGGTCCAGTCGCTTGGCCGCCTCGTTCGTGCGATTGGATGCCGTAAGACTATTTCCTGTGGGGCTACATCAAGTCTATGGTCTACTTCGTATGAATATCGAACGTGAAATTGCAGCAGTATCGGCCGATTTATGCTTGAAAACCGTCGAAAATTGCGTTCAGTGTCTGGACTTCTGCAAGCGTGCCCGTGGTGGCCATGCAAAAGAAATCGAGTTTCGTATATAATGGCACCAAACTTACCTTCACAGGAATAAAGAAATTCATTGATATCCAAAACCGTTTTTGTTAAATTTAAAAAAAATTTGTTAGTGCTCTTATTGAAAAACCCGATATTACACCACCAATTACATTGTCCACACAAAAATCATTAAAGCATCTGGAGCTCCTAGCATTTCTATTCCTCTTCGATAAATCGTATAAGTTAAAATGTAGATAATAGTTATTCATTTTGGTGTTTACTATGGGGACGTTGAGACTACTTAAACTAACTTATGATTTTTCGATGGATAGAGACGGTTTTAAAAAGATCCAATTCTTTTTTTATTTGAGATGAAGATTAGTTATTTTATATATCGTCATGATTTTTGTAACAAAAATGTAATTGGTGTTGTAAATTAACCTAAAAACGCGCTTTTTATCACTTATAGACTAGGATGTCTTGTAAACTTGAGCCAATCCAGCCAATCTGAGTTCAGATTCGAACTTAAAAAATAAAAAAAACCTTGTAAAAATTATATTTTCGTCTATGCCAAAAGACACATGTGCTCCCCTGTGTATGTGTAATCATCGTTATGCCCAAAGAGCATTTTATTAACATGGAGGCATAATTTTAATGTCTTTGTTAAGAAATTTTAAAAGTTTTATCTAATTGAGTAAAACACAATTGAGTGTGATAAAAGAAACTCTTTATTTAAAATAAATTTTTATTTTACTAAAACATTCATAATCTTAAATAAACACGCATTATAAAAATTAAAAAAAAAATAATATAAAAATAAAAAATAATATTTTCAGTGTTCAAAACCACATTAAACATCGTTTCATTGATTTTTGTTTTGTTTAAAACAATGGATTACAGAAACTGAAGTACTTAAGCGCAAATAAAGACTTAATATAATTCATTTGATTTTTGTACATATCGCGTGTACAATAATAATTACATACACAAACTTTTCTTTTGGATGATTATTTCCACTTTTGTACTTTTACATTCATTTATTTACAGGACACAATAAACACATAACACGAAGCACACACACACACACCTCATAAGCTATACTTTATAAAAAATATCTTAAGAGTATTAAATACCTACATATAATAATGTAAGTACCTTAAATTCAAACTAGGAAGCCTGCAATTTTGATGCATCTAGGTCAGTAATATAAAAATCTTTTTAATGAATGTTTTATCCAATTTTAAAAGTATCTAGTTGGCTTTTAACAATTTTGTTAGATTGGAAACATCTTTTGTGATATCTATGTGATTATGTTCGTCATAAAATAAAGCCCAGCTAGTCAAATTAAAATTGCGTCTGTGAGCGGCTTTCAACTACACTTAAAAATTTGATTTTGCTATTTAGTTAAAAAAAATAAATTCCAAAATAAACTTCCTAATTTATTTTTTTAATTTAAAACATAATATTTACAATGCGCACTATTTAAACATAAGAACAATAACGACATAGGAGTATGATTCAGCATAGTTTTTCGTTTTTCTATATATGTATGTAATTTGTAGCTTTTAATTGAAGCTTATCTACTGCTTGGATTATAAGGCCTCGTCCACCATTTTATTACCATCCAAGCTGAGATTATTGTTGGTCTTACAACGGGAATTATTTGGTGAGGTGGTAATTGTGGTTACCACTAAATTTCCACCATTCTTAATACTATTAGTAACTGATGCATTGACAGTAGTTTGCTGTCGTGATGGATGTTGTTGTTGGTCTTTCTGATCTTCTGTCAACGCTTCTTCCATAAGCGGCTGATGGATGCGAACATTGTCGATGGTTCGGCGGCGAAACATTTTTGCAGCGCCATACAAATTTTTCGAAGCTTTACTGTTGGACGGTCGGCCTGTCATCGAAGTTGATGAAAGGACAGCACTGGATGCCCGACGCGATGATAATTCCTTTAGTCATACTTTCTCTTCGCCTGGAATGTGAGGACCACTTCGGACAAACTGTAATTAAAATAACTGTGATTTATGGAGAAAATTGTATTAAAAATAAATGTATATAAATTTATATGTAAACATTCTGCAGACACTCACACATCAATAAATGAAAAATCACATAAATGTACATGCAATATTAGTACAATTTCTAAATAGGTAGTTAGAGAACATGTTATGTTATGTGGGAATGAACATTTTCAATGAATTAATAACATTATATTAGTTAAACCATCATGTTAAGTGCAGAGTCAACTGTATTTGGATATATATCGAAAGTGTTAAAAGTAAAATAATGTAGAAAAGAAAACCAAAAACTATGTAATATCCAATATAAAAGATGTCCTTAGTTGTATTTAATCGCTATAAAAGAATCCCTTTTAGTAAATTTAAGCCATCTAATTTGGCCCGAATTCAAAATACTCTTTTGTCAATTTTTGTAACAACAACGACCATTATTTAATGCCTTCCCGAGTTTTACTTGAATGGTTTCGTATCAAAAAATGTCGAGATTTTAATAAACACAAACATCTTGGTGATGGAGAAGTCAAAAAAACGTAATATTCGCCAACGTCGCACAGTGGACCGACTCCTTACACTTAGAAGTGAAAAATTCGAATCTCAATTTTAAGTGTTTCTTTCACTCAAAACATTCAAGATAAATAGAAAAATGTTAAAAATACTTATATTACTAGCTGACCCATCCAACTCTGCTCGGAAAAACTTTATTTGAAGCTAAATAGAATCAAATGTTTAAATCAACACTTTTTTCAATGAAAAACAAAATATAAGACTTATTTTTTTATAACAATAAAGATTATAAATAATATAAATTGAATAACAAATAACTTTAATACACAATTGCCGCACTTAAATATTGACCGTTTGGAAAAAATAATAAAAACATAATAATTTTAATTGCGCTTTACATAGTTTAAATACAGGAAAAATAAATTAAAGAGTTTGCTGTCATAAATCATGAGAAATTTTATATATATATACAATATACATAAATACATATATATTTTTTAAACTAAAACTAAAAGTATGTAAATTAAAGACGTACGAGTTTTCTAAAAACAGTTGCTGTGTATTATCTTAAAATACAAAAATTAATCCGAGCTAGAATATTCGGTTTATGATTTGTGACTTTCGTCACTTACATAAGTAATTTTCTGTAACTGTTGGTAGTTCTTGACGTATGGTATCTGTTTCAGGTTCAATTGAAAATTGTAAGATTTCAGAAGGTATTGATTTGATATTTTATAATGGTTTTTCCCGAAATATGAATTTATCAATGAATCTGAGGACGATAAGCTGCTAAGTGACGTCTACATAATGGCATCAAATTTTATGAATACTTAGAGGCATAGAATACCAATTTTATATTCGTAAATAAAGGTCCTTGGCTTCGTTTAGGTGTATGTCAAACTTCAAAAAATTCCATACGCGGAACGAAAAAGTGTGATTCCAAAAAAAAGAAAAAATACTTTGCAATGTTTTGCGAGGTATACCATATACATTTCCAAAAAGAAGACACTCACAGCTTATCAAAAATCACAATTTGGATTCAAAGCAGCATCAAGCACTTATTAAGATTGCCCAAATATCTTCAGAAAATAGATTTTTTCAAGATTAATTTCACAATTTTTCAACATTTTTTATCTAGCAAACTAACAGAGACACATGTTTAAAACTTAAGTCGTATAGAAGATAATACCTTAACAAATCACTGCCATTGTTTTAATCAAAATTGATCAATAATTAACACTTTTATTAATAATAATGTGAACTACTCAAAAGCTTAAAATTCGAAAATTAATAGCAATTTTTTTAACAATAGACTTTGAAAGGCGTTTGCTCTTCAATAAATTGGGTTAGACAAGGAACAAATGCATTTTGGGGGTCAAGAATAATCCATAATAGATAAGAAAAAACAAAACATGTGATCTACGTCATCGGTTTTTTAGGTCTAGCTATGGTGCCAGTTATAGCTATCATTGGAAACCATCATTGAAAAAGTTAATTGTTGATTTTGAGAAACTTCGAAAGTTTAATCATTGATTATTTTAATGCAGAAATATAGCCTAGGACTTCAAAATTATTTCTCCTCCAAAAAAAAAAAAATTTAGACCCCCCCCATAACGTAACTTTTAATTTTTTCAATGATCAATGGTAAGGTAGTTCATCATTGAAAAATTAAAAGTTATTTTACGAGAAAAATTGTGCAAAATTTTGTTTTACCTACAAATAAATATTAAGTCAATTAGCTTTACTTTGGCATCAAAATAATCACATATTTTTTCTTCAAAATGTCTCAAAATTGACGATAAATATTTTCAATGATGGTTTTCAATGATAGCAACGCGTCGGCGTTGTCCCTCCATTGTCAGTCTGATTTTCTGTGCGTCCTGATTTACATCGAGCTAAAGCTTAAACAGTCGGATAGAAATTTAATTTTTTGGTTTAGCTCATCTAGAATGACGATTTCGGTTAAATTATATGTTTCCTCTAAAACAACTCCAACGATATTTATTAAAATTTCTACACACATGTAGGTTCTTTCAAGAAGAAATTAGGCTTTGCAAACATCGCGCAAAAAAACTCGAATAAAAAATGTTTGTTGTTATTTTGTTCAGTTTGGGGTAGAGCTGGCCACGAGACGAGAATCTGCGAGTTTTTTGTAAGTCTCGTCTCGGTCTCGTTAAAATCGAAAACTTTCAGTCTCGTCTCGGTCTCGTGTTGGTCTCGTATAATTAAGTCTCGTCTCAGTCTCGTAACCGAAAAATATGATTTCCGGACAAACGGTTGATTATTGGAACGCAATATTTTCGAATATCGTTTTAATATGTGCATGTGCAGACGAAAATAAATATTTAACTGAAATTGGATTTTTTAATTTATTAGACTCTCTGTTAATTTCGGTTCAAATATACAGTCTCATCTCGGTTGCTTAAAAGGCAGTCTCGTCTCGTGTCGTCTCGGTCTCGTCATGCGAGACCGAGACCGAGACTTTTCTCGTCTCGTTGCCAGCCCTAGTGTTGGGCGTTCTTTCCATTTTTTGCAATTTTAATCAAGATTAAACAACGCGCAAAATCTTAAGGTGAAATAGAAAACTTGAAATAAGGCCCAAATAAGGAAATATTGTCCAAAAAACAGTTACAAAATAATGAAGTTACGCCCAAATGCAATGAAATATCGCCCAAAGCCAAAATCTGGTGAATGCATATTTTACTGAAACTATTGTTGTCCAAGAAAACTATTGATATAGGCGACTGAGTTTACCAGAAGTGGAACGATGGATTCGCGTGAGCGGGACAGATGACTCCAGGCGCGAACGCAGGAAAAAATTTCGGTGGGGGGGGGGGGGTTTAAACTGAAAACTCAAAAATTAAGAGTGAAAGAGTGAAATTGTATGGCAAGGAAGTTAAATTCATACATTTGGGGGGTTGAACCCCCAAAACCCCTCCCTGCGTTCGCGCCTGGATGACTCAAAAAGGGGGTTAAGATCCTTTGAACTCGCGAAGCGGGCCACCAAAGGAACTCTTTTTAAAGAAAACTATTGACAATAAAATCTTTTGAATTTTTTTTTGAAAAAATCGCCTAAATTGAGGGATATTTGGGTGACATTTCCATTTTATTATTTGGAGCAAACGTAATTTTGGACCATATTTCCAATTTCTCCTTTGATTTTTGGGCGATAAGAAATATTTGGCCGATAATTCCAATTTCATTTGGGGGCTTTTTCCTTGGGCGTTATTGCATAATACCTTTCTAGAATAGTTCCAAGCTTCCAATCTTTTTTGTGAAAATTGCATATTTTTTGGCATATTCGCAAATATTTGGTCGATGGCCTAGTTAGTCATAATTTTACGCTATCGGTACTCTTCTAAATTAGACAAAAAAATATTGCATGTATTTTAATTGGGGATGGGAAAAAATTCTCAAGAAATTGTTGTTGTATATTTGATTCCAGTTTGGGCGTTTTTGTTTCTATATTTATCAAGATGAAACAACGCCCAAAATTTTAAGTTGAAATAGACAAACTGGAAATAAGGCCCAAAAAAATGGAAATATTGTTAAAAACAATTACAAAACAATGAAGTTACGCCCAAGTGCAAGGAAATATCGCTCAAAAATAACTCTAAGAACCTCTGCGGGTATGTCCAGTCACCAAGCAGGCTTCTATGTTGCCAGTTGGCGTACGTAAGTTTAGTAGCCCGCTTCGTGGGTTCAAAGATTCCCTTTTTGGGTCCTAATTTTGGGTCATATTTCCAATTTCTTCTTTGTTTTTTTGGGCGATAAAAAATATTTGGGTGATTGTTCCAATTCGACTTGGACGCTTTTACCTTGGGCGTTATTGCCTAACACCCGCCGGCCGTAAAATAGATAAGTCAGAATTTCTTCGTTCAGATTTTTTGGTTTGAAAACAAAGTGAAGCAGCGCAAAGACGGGCCTTCTAAAAAATAAAAATAAATGCGGTTGGCACAACGGGTCATGAAGTACCAGAGCCTAGTGACTAACAACTCGCAACCATTCCTGTGTGCGCCTTTCGACAAGAATGGAAGGGACCTACTATTTTTGTGCCGAATCCGAACGGCTGACGAGAAGCACTTATTCGTGACAAGTGATACTCTTGGAGGATTTGTCAATTCCTCGTAAGAGGCAGTAGCCCTGAAAAAGAACTTTTTAGTTTTTTAGGTGGACGAGGCTGGGAAGCGATCCCAGACCTCCAGCGTGACAGTCGAACGCACTAACCATTAAGCTACGGGCTACATGGGCCTACTAGGATCTTAAAATTGAAATCACTTTCACTATCCTTTTTGTACATTATAGGCTCTAATTTTTATGGTAAACAACATACAAAACCAAATAGCTCTTATGTAGCTATAAGGGTAATTTTTTTTTAAGACAAAGAAGAAGTATTCAAGTCTTAAGGCAATTGCCTTTCCATGTTATATTAATTTTTTCTCAAACCCTTGGATTGTTCAGTTCCTGTGCCTGGTGTTGAGTTATGCAAGAAAACAATTAAAATTGAAAATGCGAACATTATGAACACCACAATTGCAGGTCCTTCCACTTCTGCAGAGCTATACTAATGTTGTATACAATAAACCAGGAAATAATTTCTTTTACCAGTACACATTCTATTCTAAGTTTTATAATCTTGTGAAATGGCTTGAAAAACACCAGGGTATTTTTTTTTGTCGAATGGGTTTATTTACAGTTGAAATTATGCACGCCTAATTTGAATGCAAATATGGTGGGAAAGGATTTTAATAAAGAATTGTCTTCTTGTTCTAATTACATATTTTGTTGTTAGAATCGTATATAATCGTACAAGAAACACACAAACGTATTAAATAAAACCACTTCAACACAATCACATACACAAATAAAAATAAAAGCTTACCGAGACCTGAGTTGCTGTATAGGAGTTGTTGCGAGGACGATTGCTGTAAAATGTTGTCGTCCATTTGCGCTTAACTTGTGCAATAACCTCTCCGTTGAAAAAGCAGAAGAACGTTGCAACACAAAGTCCCTGAGAAATAAACAAAAGAAAAATCGCTTTATTCAATCTGTAAATATGTAGGTATACATTGTATGATGAACAAAAGAACGAAGGTTGTTGATTATAAAGTTAGAAACTATGAATGAATAATAAAATTATGGAGTTTAAATCCTGTTTACTGAGAACAAGATTAAAATTAAATTGAAGAATTATTTCTGAACAAGCTGATAGGTGCTCATGTAGAAATGAATAAAACATACAAGTGCCATGTATCCGTGTGTACGCAAATATTCTTACAGCCTTAAGATGTTCCATATCATTTTTATTTTTTAATAATTTAAGCCTTTTTGAAAAAAATAAAAAAAGACGCATTGAAGCTTAAGTGCTATGAAAACATATTTGTCTGGGATATTTTACTGCCAATGCCCCATAGAATAACTTAAAAAAAAAGGCATCAACATCGCAGAAATAAAACTCCAATCTAAATAGGTAATGAAGTTTTGCAATGACAATTTCATGGCTCCGGGATCTTAGCACCTCATATATGGGATATTTGCAAAAATATAAGTATCCCATCTAAAAGGCAGTAATTGGTCTGGAAAGGTCAACTTGCTTATGATACTGGTCCGCCATAGGAACATTTTAATTAATGGTTAAAGTTTTTCAAAGTCACTCGCGATTTTTAGCACCTCATTTATGGAATATTTGCAAAAAAGTATACAATTTGAATGGCCACCATCGGCATTATGTTTTTTAATGAACTTTTAAAGCTTGTTTCAAGGTCACAGTGTAGCCGACTTTAAGCACCTTATGGAATCACAAAACAAAAAAACAAGTAATTCAGTAATTGGTCAAAACAGGTCAGTTATTATCAGGCATATATTTTCTTTTATCAAAATTTTAAAGGTTAAAGTTTCAGAAGTTGATCAGTCGGAGATTTTTTATGAATTTTTCAAAAAAAAATTCAAGGTCGTATTAGACTTTTACCACCTAATTTTTGGGATATGCGACAAAAAAATTATAACAATTGAAAGACCACCAAATCCTCATAAAAAGCCAACTAGTTTCAATAATTGGTAAGCCACAGATTATTTTAAATAAATTTCAAAATGTTTCTCGTATAAGACTTTAAGTACCTCATTTTTGGGATATTCGAGAAAAAAAAAAACACACAATCTGAAAGTAAAAGAAATCCACATAAAATGACAACTAATTTCAGAAATTGGTCAGCCATATTTATTTTAAAGTAAATTTGCCGTATAAGACTTTTAGCATACCTCATTTATGGAGTTTTCATAAAAAACGGATGTCATCTGAAAGGCTACTGAATTGTCTTAAAAGGTCATCTGGTTTCAGTTATTAATCAGTCATAGATTTTTTTTTGCTTTTGTTTGTTCTAGTCTTATAGGGCCTTGACAAAAAAAAAGCTTTATAAATTAAAAAAAAAAAAAAAAACTGTGGCTGCCCAATTTCTGAAACTAGTTGACCTCTTATAAGAATTTGGTGGCATTGTAAATGGTAAACTTTTTTTTGGTCAAATATCCTAAAAATGAGAAAATAAAAGTCTTATACGAACTTGTAAATTGTTAAAAATTTATAAAAACAATCTTTAGGAATTAGTTGGCTTTCTATGCGAATTTGGTTTGAATGAGGTTCCTATAATCTAAGAGCCGGGAGCATATTTTGGTCGTGAAAGGAAACCAAAAGATATGAATATTATACATAGTCCTGGTGAAGGTGATAATGAATACGTTCGTCTGCCAGCATGTAGTGGCCCCGCTACCACGTAAAAGTGCATCAAAAGTACAACTTTTCTGAAAATTGAAATCGGGTGGGAAACCATTTAAAATGTAATACAACTTGACGCCATGAACTCCCTGATTACAAAACTGGTTTCGACAGACGTGTAGGTGGCCCCAAAACCCAGACAGACGTCCCCGAAAACGCGTTTTTTGGGTCGTTTTTTGTCAAAAAGGAAACCACTTGAAATGTATCACAAACGGAAGATCTTTACCTCCTGAGTGCGAATATGTACATGACAGATGTCTAAGTGGCCCCAAAACCCCCGACAGACGCGGTTAAAGTCGCGGTTTTTGTATTGAAATTTTTAGATAATTGATGTTTGCTTTCAAAATGTATCGCAATCGGAAGGTCTTGATTACCAGAGTATTAATGTATAAAAAAAAGGAGTTTATAGTGTCACCCAACAGATGGAAAATCGCGAAATAAATCGCGGACTTTTTCTTTTATTTTTTTAGTAAGAGGATTTTGAGGGAAACCACTTAAAATGTATCCCAATCACAAGATCTTGACCTAAAAAAATTAAATGTAAGTGACAGACGTTTGAGTGGCCCCAAACAACTGACAGCCGCGATATAATTCGCGGATGTTATTATTATTTTTTAAATTGTATATTAGTGGTAGCTTCTTCAAATGTTTACCAATTAAAAGGTTTTGACTCAAGAAAGTGAAAATATAAGTTACAGGCGTTTGAGTTACGCCAAACTGCTGAAAAGCGCGATAAAAGTCGCGGATGTAATTACTTGTTCATCAATTAGATTATCAATACAAATCTCTTAAAATGTATTTCAATTTATAGGGTTTGACTCCCTGAGTCGGAAAATATAACTGACAGACGTTTTAAATCACGCCAAACTATTACAATCCATGATATAACTCGCCTTGGAATATAATTATTGTTTTTTCTTTCAATTTAAATGGTACCTACGGTCTATTAGTCTTGCACGACTTTGAAAAAAAATTTGTCATTTCGTAAAAATAGTTTATGGCTGTCTAAATACTAAAATTATTTTGAAATTTTAGGAGGATTTGGTGGCCTTTCCAATAGTAAGTTTTTTGGCGATTATCCCATAAATGAATAATGTGGTGTTAAAAATCACGAAGGACTTTTATAAACTAAAACCGTTGATAAAAATTTTTCTATGGCTTACCAATAACTTAAACTAGTTGACCTTTTTTGATAAATTAATACTTTTAGATGGCATTCAATATCCCACATATAAGGTGCTAAGATCTTGAAGCCCAATTTCATTCTTATTATCATCCCTTACATTGATTTAAGAAAAATCTTTTTAATCAAAAATTAAATTTCACTGCGACTATAAAGATTTTCATTTTACCAACATAAAAAGAAACAAAAACTAACCAAAATGATATGCAAATATTTCTGCTAGATTTGCACAGCTCTTTTATATCGATGACACTTTCAATCCTTGAACATCACTTTCCATCCTTGAAACCACTTCATGTTTTAAATTTAATTTTAAATCAATTGCCTTCTACACTCAGTCTATGTCTACTGAAAGCCACACCCTATCAAGACAAAAAAAAAAAAAAAAAACGGCGAGTCCTTTTGATGATAATGGTTAAAACGATGCTTCGCCAAGATAAAGCCTAACCAAATTACTGATAGATAAAATTGAATTTGAAATTAAATCGTTTAATCAATTTGTCCTTATCAATATCCGGTTTATTTCAATAAAACTCATATAATTTTCCATTCAAAAAGAATTTCTCTTTTTAATTATATGAATCGCATAGTAACACAACTAAAGTAGTCAGATCGGTCGCACGTTCATACTCGTAGTTGCTTTTATAGGTGTTCATTTGCTTATACATGGCGTGGACATAAAAATTGAATAACGACATAAAACACAATAACACCGCCCTTTACTATCAATAAACGTTAATCAATCAATAACCTTAAAGGCAAATGACGGTAAAAAAGAACAAATTGAATTTAGTTTAGCTTAAAAAATAACGGTACCTGCCATACAACTATTACGAAAAGAGAAATTTATCTCAAAAACGGGTCCAACGTATGGTCAATATTTTGATCAAAAAATTGCCAATAACGGTAAACATCGACCAAAATTTGTGTCTTAGTAGGGTATAACAGACTGACTGAAGAGCCCACTGTTATACCTTGGGCGAAACACAATTATTTCTGGAGTTGAGGTCACTTGTACTTTTTAATTGAATTTTATTCATTCACTCCACTTAAAACAGAAGTAATTTCAATATTTTAATATTTAAATTTCTTCATCTTCTTAATAACGGTTATTAACGATACCTGTCATAGAACCGGTTTTTTGGTTTTCAAATTTCTCGTTAATGGCTACATCGATTTCAACAAAAATTTCAACAATTTGCATATGCAAATTTTCGAAAAAAAATAATTTTTTGAGTTTAAAAAAAATATTGAACATCTTTTTTTTTTGAAAATTCACTACACATCTTGAAAACGAGCTCATGAAAATGTTTTTGTTTTGAGTAAACTTGTATTTTCAAAAATGTTCCTATTTCTGCACATCTCCGCACATCTTCCAACCATATACAATTTATCAAAATCGGTTGGATACTTTTTGCGCAAATGGAACCTAAAAACAAATTTAAGGCTATTTATATATATGTACATACATAGATACATGTGGACGTAGGAGACTTGAGAAAAAAAATGTGATTTTCGTCAAGACGTCTGTCGTCGGTCTGTTTGTCTGTGCGTGTGTGCTTCCTGATGTACATCGATCTAGAGCCTAAACATTTTGACGGATTTGCTTCAAACTAGGTGTGAGTGTTTTTATGTGATTCCATAGAGGATAAAATTCGAATTTTTGTTTTAGCTCATTTTAACGAGTAGCTGCCATACAAAGATTTCGGTTTTCTCGAAAACGGCTCAAACGATTTTGATTAAACTTTGTACATGTCATCTTTAAAGCATAATAATACCGCATACCACAATACTGCATACCACGGTTTTACCAGAAAATATGAATAATAATGAAAATAAAAATATGTTTTTTTTAAATTGCCTTTTTTATACTCATTTAGGTATATTCTCTCATTGGTTGATTTTATCATTATATTGCGATTCAGTACTTCGTAAGTATTCAACAAATATTGTATTTGAAATTTGAATACAAAAATAATTTCTTTTTTAAGAAGAGCGATTTGAATTCTTCTCAAAATAAAATCTTAAACCATTTTCACCTATGCTAGTGAACATAAACTATCGACCGGATTATGTTGTACTATTAAAACTACGAAAGAACGAACTACTGCACGTTGGAAGATAGTTTGCACACTAAAACTCATCATAATTATGCAGATATTGCTTCCTTATGACGATGTAAAATCGCTGATATTAAAATTTTGGACTGAGTCTATTTCTGCATTGAAGAGTTTAAGGGTTCTATTTTCAAATTATGCTTTTTTGAGAACCTAAGCTGTGTAAAACATAAATTGCTACCAGATTAAAAATTAACCTTGCATTTATGATAGAATGGTCAAACTGATGGGTGTGATGTTATAGCATAACTCGAAAACTTACCTGAATTTGTCAATTTAACTCTTGAAACTTTTGCAGCAAATTAAATTTTCTATCGAATCAGAAGGTTTATAAAATTATTTAAGAAGAAAAAATAAAGATAATTCCAAAACAGGTGAGCGAATTTGCTTCAAACTTTAAATATAGAATATTTTTATGTGATGCTCTAGAGGAAGAATTGATTTAATTTTATCTTCAAAAATAACAGCAGCTGCCATACAACAATTATGAACAAAGTTATTTATCTCGAAAACGACAAGAACAATTTTAATAATAAAATTAATGTGATTTCTTAACATATATTGAACTTTGACTAATTGTTTTAATTGCAAGTAACTTGGTATCGTTTTTTTTTTTTTTAATTAAATTCAACATTGAGACTATAGAGAAGTCTTAAAAGTAGTTTTAGTCATTACTTGCGTCATTTGTATGTAATTTCTTAGAGGATTATTTCCAATGTTTGTTCTAAGTAACTCATCTGGAACGGGAATGCTACCTAGCCGAGCTAAAACGAAAGTTCGATACAAGAATGTGTTTTTTTTTTTTTAATTTCTCGGTAAATGGCTCTAAAGTTTTCGATAACGATTAAACTCCAAAAATTTTCAAATGTATACAAAGTTAGCAGAGCAACTCCGAAAATTCATAAAAAAAATATATAGTCCTGAGCTGCTAATTTATTGCTAATTTGTAACGGAAAAAAAATGAATTCCGCTGTTGGATATCGAGATACAGGGTGTCCTGCTAACTTGACGTCAAGTTTGCAGGACAACTTTCTCAAAAATGTAGATAAATGACCTGAGATTGGATAATTGTTTAAAAGGGAATCCAACAGCGCAATACATTTTTTTTTTTCGTTTAGGAAAAAGACAAAAATTTTGATTTTATTTGTTTTGAAAAAAAAATTAAATATTCGTAAAAGTTTTAAATGCAACTTTTTAGGACGCAAAATTATAACAAACTAAACAACACATTGACGAGGTATTGAAGAACATACAAATAAAAGCGATTTGCTTAAAAAATCTAAAATACTTTTTTGATATTCGAATTTCTTGGCAAAAACCTGGTATGCAGTATTATTTAAACTGACGTAGAAATTAAATTTTAGAAGTTTAATCAAAATTGTTAAAGCAGTTTTTGAGAAAACTTGATAAGACGGAAACCATTGTATGGAAACTACTCGTTCTAGAAGAGATGGGGAACAAATTTAAATTATACTTCTAGGGAATCACATAAGACTGCGTTACACCGAAGCAAATCCGTCCATTTGCTAAGGCCTTATAGATCGATGTACATCAGGACGCACAGAGGCACATTATAAGAGCAAAGTTCATGCAATCCAGACATATATTTTATTTAACTCAAAGTTTTTGTACAGAGTTGTCAAAAATATTTTTTGTAAACTTAAGTTTGAGAGTATATTTTGTTCTTAAAAAAAAAAATTGTAAAATACTTAACGCTTTGATTCTGTGTTGAAAATCTTAAAATTTAATTAAAAGAAAATTTCTACATACAAATCAAGAAAAAAAAAAAAGACACAACCTTTCCTGTTCGACAGGTGAAATTGATCTTTTTTTTTAACCTTGAAACTTTTTAGAGGTTGCAATGGTTGTTTACTTTTGACCTCAAGTACATTTTAAGGTTATTGGAATTGTAAATAACGCTTCAAAAGAAGTGTATTCAGCGATTATGATGTTGTTAAGGGTGCAGCCTGAATAGTCGGACACAAGGTAGATAAATATTACACCGACGCGTATGGTATATGAATTTTGGTATCAATTTGTCTTTTTCTCTTAAATTCTAATGTTAGGTGTGATTAAAATTTAGAATTCGATTTTTTACATTTACATCAGATGCCTTTTAAGTGCCTTTATATAATCAAATTAAAATAAACACCCAGCTTTTGAGAGTAAAATTATTGGAAATGGAAAATAAACAACCAGATGGTTTCCTGTTCGGGAAAATTATTTCCGCTTTTGGAAATGAGAACAAAAAAAAAAAAAAAATAAACAATTACATTACCTACACCATAATTACGTTGGAATGAGCAAAACCAAAGAAAAAAGAAAAAACAGAAAATGTGTACAGAAGGTCACGTTGAAAAAATACTCTTTGAATTTACCTGAAATGATGCTGTAAAAGCAGATATTACTTCGTAGGCGTGTTCCCAAGGGTGTCCTGGATCTGGCTTAAATGGAGTTACAATATACTGTAGACCCAGCAGTGGAACAAGAAGGAGTGTTGCTCTGAAATACAAAACATGTGCACAATAAAAACACGAGCCAAAACAAAAAAAAAAAAAATGAATACAATGAATACAAGAAAACATATTTATTCGATTTTAAATGAGAGTACATTTTATACAGACTGTTTTAAGATCGGACGTTAAAGGGCGTAGTATCTAAAATTAAATTTTTACCTTTAAATATACAGCTTAATTTTATTTAACTACAACCTTTGCTGAATTATTCATAACATTTCATGGTCAAAGTGAATAATTATCAAGTTGACGATTTGTTCGTAATAAAAAAAAAATAAGACAGTTGAAATGAAATAAAAACAAACGCTAAGGGCTTGTTTCACAATATCTGAGTTAAGTTTCAAATAAGCTACTTTGAACTGACTCGTCAAGTAATATCCTTACAGTTTTCAAAACATTGTCATATATTTATTATTTCTACTTTTATTGTTAATTTATCTATGTTAATTGTAAACATCTATAATGTAAGTTTGCTTAAGTGTTACACGAAATGTTCTCATGTGTATAATAAATTTAATTTATTTTTGTAAATAAAAGATCCCCTGAAGAAGATGGCAACCACCATCGAAACGCCGGGAAAGGAAATTAATTGTTTCATTAACATATCATTACGACCAAAACAGCCGAAAGAGATGCATTTTTAAATCTCAAACAACTATAATAATTTAACAAATTGGTCAAGAACTCAACAATAAATTTATAATTCTGATAATTGTGAAACGCAAAGTTTATTACTGGGAGGATTTACTTTACGGATAATTTAATTGTCGATTTACTAATTATCACTTTAATCAGACATTGTGAAACAAACCCTAAACCTTAGGAAGAATAGAAAATTAAGTCTAATTTGCCAATTTAACTTTTAAGACTTTTTGTAGGAAATTAAGTTTTCTATCGGAACGGAAGGTTTTAAAGATTGTATAAAATTATTTAAGAAGAAAAAAACTAAGCTAATGCCAAAACGGGTGAGCGAATTTGCTTCCTTCACAGAGTATTTGTATGTAATTCCCTAAAGGGAAAATTGATTTTTTTTAAAATTTAATTCTGGACTCAAAGTCTTTGCCTTTTAACTTAATTAAGATGTATAAGTATCTAGAATTGTTTTTCCATAACATCTCTTCAAAAGAATGGCCAGCAGCTTTTCAGGTTTAAAATTGCCCTCTCTACGGTGAAAAAAAAAACTAAATTCCATATTGTTTCCTTTGTTGCTCTAGCTCTAGCAAATAACAAAGCAAATCTCACTCACCGAAAAGCCTGCAGTGCCACTCTGGATGGTCCACAATTGCCTTGCATGCCGGCTGGAGCTTTCAGTTTCAACAGCACCACCCTCACAATATTGCATAGGAATAGTAGATTCAACAGCATAGATATGCACACAGGTACAATGAAAATAAAATCAAACGCGGTTGAATTCATCCAGCAGCTGTGAAAAAATAAACAAACAAAAAAAAAACAATAATAATATCGCAAAATGTCAAACTTCAACAAAAGAAAACTGGAAAATAGAAAATTTAATTTCAAAAACTCACTGTACAACCTCTACGCCTTCACCGGCCAGCCAACGTGAAAGTCCATAGATAAACATAACAATTGCTGGTGAGCCCCATCCAAAACCAATCAACCATTTGACGAGCTTTTTCTCCGAAATAAAAGCCGAAACAAGTACAGTGTGTAGGTAGAATCCCTCGCACAGCATCCACGAGTAGTTGCTGAGCAGAAAATAATGCAGCACCAGGTGCAGAGCAATACAAGTAGGCTGAAATGTAGTTATTATTGCCAACTGATAGGAGTGCGTGACAATGGCCAAACAAAAAGCAGACTTACCGGGTTAAAATTGAGGAGTTCTGTGTCGGCGATGACCACTTTGTACCAAACCAGCCATAGGGTGTTATTGACCGCAAACGAAGCGAACAGGTTCATGTGAATCGTTATGCGGGCACATTTTAGAGATCTGAAAATTGTATGCAATGTTAATTAGATTTTTGATGGAATTTTCATAATAAACACGCGCCCGCCTGGTTGTGGGCTACTGTTTTTGGTGTGCGTTTCATTTGCTGCATGTGTGTGTATAACGAACGAACTATAATAGAGTCAATAGATTCTAGTTATTATCATGGGAATTGGTCTGGATGGTCTTGTACTCTCTGTTGGCTTGGTATCTACAACAGGTAATCTATTCTGAATGGAGGCTTTTGTGTTAGAAAATTTTCTTTGATAATAAATTGGCATGAAATTTCATTGTGATGTGATTTTTTATTCAAAGTTGATATTTTGTTGAAAGTTTAATTGATGTGAAAATTTGTGATTTTAGCATGATTTATCGATCTTTTGAAACCATAATTGGTGAAATTGTATATCAACAGTTCCCCCAAAGTGTTAAACTTCCAAAAGCGAGGATGTTCGAAATGTCGGCAAATAATTTCATTAAATTAATTTTTAGGTGACCAATTCTTTATATGTTGATTATTTTGTTATAGTGGGCTTTTTTGGTCGATTATCTTCTTGATGCAAATAAAAACAAATTTATTTCATCTCTTACAATTTATTAATATACATTTTTCAAAATTAAAGAATAACCCCTGAAGAAGTCGTGGAAATTGACGAAACGTTGGGAAAAAAGATGAAATAAATTTGTTTTTATTTGCATCAAGAAGATAATCGACCAAAAAAAGCTCACTATACTAAAATAATAAATAATTTTATTGGCAAATAATGAAATAACAAATGCACAACTGATGGTTCACACGAGTTTGCTTTTATGTTCAATTGTCCAATTTAAAAAAATTATATAGCTATACGAATATTGTTTTAAAATATTGATATTTAAAACATTTTAAGAACATGAAATTAATTTTTTCAGTTGCTTTAATTCTTAAGCTATAGAGCAGTTTCAGAAAAAAAAAACAGCCATTTTTTTACATATTTAACAAACATAAATTTATTCAAATAAAATTTAAAAAATTGTTAGAGCGGTTTAAAAAAAATCTATTACTTATTTACACATTTTTTTATGAAATAAAATTGAAAGCCAGTTGAAAAATCGAATTTTCAAAAAATAAGTAAGTCATTTTCTAAAAATCATAATTGCTGACACTGTTTTCGATTAAAAAAAAGAGATTTATCTTAAATGTTTTTTAAAATTTGAATGCTAGGTAATGTTATTTTTGATTTTATAGGAACATAATCTTTTCAAATATTTTTGTACATTAAAAAAAAAAAAAATAATTTTATAACTCAGTTTAAAAAAAATTGATCACGGTCGTTTTCGAAATATTATATAAAAAAAAAACAATTATCAAAAATGTTGGTATACCTACTATTTAAATTTTGTTAAAGCTCTTTCATATAAATATTAAAAAAAATCAACTGAACCAATATAAAAATAGAAATGCAAAAACTGGATGTCTGTTAACTTGGCAGGTCTACTTTAACCTACACTAATGGGACTAACGCAGTAATATGCAGTTTCCTTTTGTCCCAAAACAGTTGCCTTTTTTTTCAAAATCGTATTGTAATATTTTGCCAAGTGTTCGCAAATAAAACTTATTCCCTTTATCTAAACTGAACTACAACTATTTCACAAAATAAAACGCTTCTATTTAAAATACTTTTACTTCATATACTTTTATGCCGAATTTATTCAGTATTGCTCAACTTGCTGAAAACTGCAAAGTTGTCCAACTTACAAGTTGACTTCAAATTCGTAGTTGAACTGAAAGTAGAAAAATGCTTTTATTCACTTCTTTGAATCTGAACTCCACAGTTGAAATTCCAAAGTTGACCAACCTGTAGTTTCCCAAATATTCTTGGGATATTTGTGACATATGACATACAGAACGGCATTTTAAACTTTCGGTTTGCATTACAATAATTTTGATTTTGAGTGTGAATAAGTTTCTTATTTTAATTTGGATATTCAAAATATTTGGAACAAGAATTTTGTGTTTCCTTATTCAATAAAATGTTCAGGGTAAACCGTTATTGTTGATTGTTCATTCAGGCCGATTAATTGGAATACAGTGAAGCGCGGAATCAAAAGATTACAATTTTATATACATCACATGTATATATCACATCTAACAATAAGAGGTGAGTTTTCCTTTTCACACACTAATTAATAAGTCTGTAGGTAATTTGTTTCTACTATTTTGTTTTCCTAAAATGAAATTATGAAGAAAGAAAATCATTGAAATTGGGCACCTGTTCTTTTTTTGTTTTTGTGGGGGAAAGGGACCATTTTTATACAAAAAAATCATTTTCAAAGTCCCCCACCTAAGTACTTCCCGTACCCGACTATGCTTGATTTCGGTGATCGGACGAGAACCGATATTTTCATCGTGAATAGCATGGATAAATAAACAGAAATGAAACAAAATCCCAAGTTTGCTCACTAACTTCTACTATTTTGGGGAGTTGCGAAAATTGAAAGTTGATTAACTCTAGAGTTGAAAATCAAGAGTTGAAAACTTCAACTTTGAGTGAATAAAAACTATTTCTGAAGTTGGATGTAAGAATCCCAAAGTTTTGTTCAACTTTGACTGAATAAATTAGGCCTTATTATATACAGCACAACACTTATTTCACTATTTTACACCGACGCGACGTTTATTCGTTCACTTTTAAAATCAAACTGCCACTCTCGGACAAGTGGTCTGGTATTTATATTCAAAAGAGAATCTGCAAGAATGTGCTTCTCCTTCACAAATCTCCACAAGTATCTCAAAAGCTTTCGACCAATTATAATTATAGCTGTTCCAGTGGCTTAGGCATTGGATAATGATGAGAGTGGTTTAAGTATTTGATAACGATGAGAGTGGTTTAGATATTGGATAACGATGAAATTAGCCCGGACACCAACCGTTGACACCATTGGATAACATTGGTTAATCTTTTCTTCAAAGACGAAGCGCGTAGAAGAATAAAAGATAAAGTTGTTTCCATAAATGGGCATATTCACCACAGTATGAACCATTTTGCAGAAGAATGATATTTTCACCGTTATATTTGTCCCAAAAAAAAAAAGAAAAAAAAAAAAAAAAATGTAGATAGGCCAGGCCTTCTTATTTCGTCTCAACTTCAATTTTGTATACAAATTCATAACTTGCCAATTACCATAATACCTATAGGTGTGGAGTGATTGGCATTAGGTGAGACGAAAAGCTAGAGTGTGAAGGTTGGGTCGTTACATTCAGAAAATTGAATTGGAGGGTTTGGGTGGAAGGGGCGAATTTCTAAAAACAAAAATATACTTAAAACAAAAAGGTAAAGTGTTAAAAAAACAATTTTACTTACAACAATGCCTTAAATTTTAAAGTGATGCCTGAAATCCCTTATATGTTATTCTCGCTTTAAATAAAATTATTTAAGTGAAGAGTTTATGAAAAATTAAACAACGGTTATTAACCTGTCATAGAACCGATTTTTTTGTTTTAAAATTTCTCGCTAACGGCAAAATCAATTTCAACCAAAATTTGTATACAAAAGGTCCGCCAAAATTTTAACAATTTTGCAATTAACTTGAAAACGGTTTAGTGAATATTTTCTAATTTTTAAAATTGGCATAACAGATTTTATTTTTGAAAATGTGCAAACATTTTTATATAATATATAAAAAAAATAATTTTTAAGAAAAACACTCTAACGATTTTTATTATTTTTTTTTTTTACAAATTTATATTTATCAAATAAATCAGATGGCAATTACTTTATGTTGAGCTCTAACTTTTTTAGGCATTAAAATAACAAATTTTTAGTAGTTTATAGTAATAATTAGCAACATTCGCGGGCTGAGAAAGAATTCCTGTGCTGTCTACGTACATACTGTAAAAAACAGGCCAGCAGTCTTGGCACTAAGTGAAACCCAGGTAGGTGAAAATTCTGATTACTCCGAATTTAGCCTACCTGGTTATAGCTTAGTGCCTTTATTTTTCCTACACCATGGTCTCGCAATATATGTACATATGTACGTAATGATGTGGCTTATCAGCTTCAACAAATACAAACTTTAACTTCATGTGGTTAAAATTCACCGTCAATAAGCACATCATACATACATGTTTCATTTACCGTAGCCCAAGTTTGGATAGTAATTCGACTTCTAACGAATTCGATGCGCTATCCGATTCAATCCTGAGAATTGTTTCCCATTATCCGCACAGTGAAATCGTTGTTACGGGCGATTTCAATGTACATAATTTTTCGTGACTACGCTATTCTGGTCAGACAACACCCGAAGGAAGGTATGTCGAGATTTAAGCTGAGTTAAACCACCTGACTCAGCTTGTTGACGAGCCTACTCGGATTCCTGACGTTGCACGTCAAATCGCCAACATTCTAGACTTGTTCCTTACCTCTGACCCTAATAAATACACTATTAGTGTATTATCTCCTCTAGGCTCAACAGACCATTGTGTCATATCTGCGAATTTCTCGTGCCACCAAATCACAGTTAAAGAAAAAATCCCAAAGAGAACCGTTTGGCAATACGAGAAAGCCAACTGGGACGGTCTAAATGATTTCTTCAGGAACTTTAACTGGTCACTATGCTTCCTCGATAGTGACATAGACTCCAGTGCAGATATGATCACAAATTTAATTCTTTGTGAAATGAGGAATTTTATCCCGAATATGGTGAAATCTATCAAACCCAAAGAAAACTCATGGTCTGATTCGATCTGTAAAGAGGTTATTAGGGTTAGAGAAGTAAGCTTCCGCTGTTATAAAGCCAACCCTACTGAGGAAAATCGGATAAAGTTTCAACAAGCTAGAAAGACCTGTAACGTTCATATTCAACGAACCAAATTTTTACATGATCAAAAATTACGGCAAAAAGTACAACAATGCCCTAAAGGTAGTAAACATTTTTGGTAATTTGTAAAAAACATACGAAATACCACCTCGTCCTCGGTTCCAACGCTCGTCTTCAATGATACTCCTTTTGTCAGCTCGCAAGATAAAGCCAATTTGTTTGCAGCACAGTTTGCTGTTAATTCGACGCTGCCAGAAAGTGTTATGACTCCTCCTGTACTTGAGAACGTGAATGATTTTATGGCACAAATCTTACGCCCTCGTGCAGTTGCTAGAGGTCTAGAAGATCTCGACATTCACAAATCCGCTGGCACAGATAGTATCCCTCCCATCGTTCTGAAGAGGTGTTCTTCAACGCTGGCAAAACCACTGCGTAAGCTTTTCCATCTGACCTACTCTACTGGTCTCTTTCCGAGTGGATGGAAAACAGCATTTGTCCAGCCTGTCCCTTAAAAAGGCATATCTTCTTCACCCTCTAACTATCGACCAATTGGACTTACGTCCCTTCTTTCCAAGGTCATGGAAACGCTGATTAACTTTCAGCTCAAGAAATATCTCGAGGAATGAAAGCTTCTTAATGACCGGCAGTACGGCTTTCGTAGCAATAGGTCCACTGGTTATTTGATGATATATCTCACCGAACAGTGGAACAAATCTTAACATCGTTTTGGAGAAAGTAAGATTATTGCACTTGATATTTCAAAAGCGTTTGATAGAGTTTGGCACCAAGCTCTCTTATCGAAAATGCGAGCATTTGGTTTCGATGAACCTCTTCTTCGTTGGATTAGAAATTACCTTTCGGACCGTTCAATACAAGTCGTATTGGACGGTTTCAAGTCTGAAATCCACAAAATAAATGCTGGTGTGCCCCAGGGCTCCGATTTGTCTCTGATTCTCTTCCTTATTTTATAAATGATCTTTTGTCTGAAACTTCTAATCCATTAAATTGTTTTGCTGACGATAGTACCATCAGCTTCTCATATTCGTTTACAGATTCTCATCCATTCCTTCGGATGTGTAACTTGAACGTCAGCGTATGATAAGCTCATTAAATTCTGATCTCGTCAGCATTGTCCAATGGGGAATCAAAACCCGCGTAGAATTTAATGCTTCTTAAACTCAATGTTGTCTCCTGTCGTTAAAGCGAAACCCACCCCCAATGCCGCTATCCATGGGCGGCATTTGCATCGAGGAAACCGAACAGCTCTCATCTCTCGGTATGTGCGTCACAGACCACCTTTTGTGGAATGACCACATATTTGATGTCGCTAAAAACGCTGCTAAGTGTTTAGGTTTTTTCCGATGCAAGAAGTTTTTTCCCCTTCTGATCTGGCTGTGATCTACAAAGCCTTTATTCGTCCAAAACTTGAGTACAATTCTCATGTTTGGGCAGGAGCTCCAAGAACTCACTTAAGTTTGTTGGACAGAATTCAAAAGAGAGCTTTAAAAATGATAGGTGAAAAATCTATAACAGAAACAATTACATCTCTTGAACACCGCCGTAATGTTTCGTGTCTTTCTTTATTTTATCGTTATTATTATAATCAGTGTTCTAGTAAAATAGCCAATTGCATTCCTCCCCTTAAAAAAATCAACCGTAATCCTCGCGCTTCTAGGAATGCTCATCAGTTCACCCTCGAGCCCAACTTCGGACGTACTGTAATGTACAGAGATTCTTTCTTCTCTTCAGTCGCACCACACGAATGTGGAATGCTTTACCTAACTCGACTTTCCCCTCCCATTTCGACGTGCAAACGTTCAAAACCAATGTGCATCGGTATCTCCTTCTAAATCCTCTCCTACTTACCTAATCGCTCGTGCTGTGTTAAAAACATTTTAAGGGTAGCCATAACCCCTTTAGCGCGCGTGGAATATAAAAAAAAAATTTATATACAGGGTGTCCCGTAAGTAATGGATAACCCTGAAATGCCGCATAGTAGACTTTATGACCGTCCTGAAAACTGATAAAAAAAGTTCTATCCCAACCACAAGAAAAGTTATATGCATTTTTTTGTTCAGTGCATTATTTTTTTTCTTACTTTACATTTTTGAATACCACGACTACAAGTGAATGAGTTCCATCATTTGTTTTTGCAGGAATATTTTACATTACTTGTGCCAACACATAAGTAGAAAAAAATTATTATAACTGTTGGACTTCTTAGAGAAAAAAATTATTTAACATTGAATTTCAATGCAAAATGTGAAAACAAATAATTTTTGAAAAAGTTAAATCATAGCTGGTATAAAAAAAATGCATGAATACCTGAGTGGCCAACTATTTTAAAAATATGCGCGTTAAATGCAGATTTCAAAATGGTATTACTTATTATTATATCTAGAGTCAATATTAAGTTATTGGTAAAAATCTGCAATACTAGAGTAAATTTAGCAAAAACAAAGGTTTTCAAAATTAGCACAGTAAATGTGAAAATAATACCAAGCGTTGAACATAGCAGATTTTTGATTTATTGGCTGTTTCTACGATGTTGTCCTGATGATAAATCCAAGCTTTCAACTTCTAGGGCCGAATGCATTATTGATAAAAATGTCAAAAAAGTGCAAAAAACGGTTACATTTTCGAGCTTGTTTTGAATTTTACCTGTTCTATTGGGCTTTAACAAACCCATCAAATATTTTTTTGGTTGCTATTTTTTATTTGTTATTTTCTCCAAACAAAAAGTCTTCTGATTCAATTTTAATTGTGTTTTTTGAATAGTAAATTGTAAGATCCTGAGAAAGTGAGAACGCATAAAATCGTAAGTTTTTTAAATTTTGAATTAAAGTTTTTGTAATTTGATCTTAATTCATAAGATTAAGACCACGACGAACACTTATTTATATCGTGTTTATTGTTCATTCTTCAGAAAAATTAACGGTCTAAATAGCTGTTTTCCTGAACCTGCTTTTTGATAATTAAGACGTTTGATTGAACTTTTTCGATGCCACGTATTCTGTATTCTGCACAAGAATATGCAAACATGCATTTCATTTATGGAGAGTGCAGAGGCAACGCAAACAAAGCTGCGACTCTGTATAGGGAAAGGTAACCTAACGCACGTCACCCGGATTATCGAGTGTTTATTAGAGTCCATAGCTGTTTCTCGGAAGGAAGGCTGCCTGGTAGTGGTGTTGGTGGTGCTGGTGTGGGACGACCCCCTCGAGGAGATACCGAAGACTTAGTGCTTGCGGAACTTGACCGAGATCCTACAGTATCAATCCGAGCAATAGCACGACGCACTGGGATCGGAAAGACGACTGCGCATAATGTGCTAAGTAAATATAAATATCATCCCTTTCACCTAACACGGGTGCAAACTCTCCAGCCGCAAGTTTTTGTCGACAAATGATAATGAAAATTGAAGAAGATCCGCAGTTTTTTGACAAAATTCTTTGGAGCGATGAGTCGA
The DNA here is from genome assembly GCA_949320155.1 of Melangyna quadrimaculata. NCBI lineage: Eukaryota > Metazoa > Arthropoda > Insecta > Diptera > Syrphidae > Melangyna > Melangyna quadrimaculata. Next base: position 25,140,043 of record OX439485.1, read on the forward strand.
CATTTAAAAGATTTAATCTCCATAACCTCCACTTCTGGGCACTACAAAACCCAAACATCATGAGGGAAGACAGGTACCAGTACCAATTCAAAATAAACTATTGGACTGGGATTCTCAATGGGAAAATAATTGGACCCTTTGAGTTGCCGGGGATTTCAACTGGCCAAGGTTATTTGGAGTTCCTCAAGAACTAAAGGAATCCCATTGGCTTCGAAATGATGGTTGTCCAGCACACTATGCTGTGCCTGTGCGGGCATATTTAAATGCCAGATATCCAGGCAGATGGATAGGACGTCTGGGACCAATTTTATGGCCACCCCGTTCACCAGACCTAAATCCACTTGATTTTTTTTATTGGGGATGCATTAAGGAAATCGTATACAGCAAGCCGATCAGGTCTTTAGAGGAGCTAAGAAATCGTGTGGAGGCAGCTGCATTACAAATTTCTGAGCAAAACCTTGCACGTTCACTAAGACGTTCATTTACTCGGAGGTGCAGAACCTGTATAAGAGTGGGTGGAAAACAGTTTGAGCATTTGCTTTAAATAAAAAAAATTAAAAAATTATCTATTTTTGTTTTTGTTTTCTAACTAAGTGATCATGTGATTAAAAGCTGGCTCAAAAACTTTTTGTTTAGAGAAAATAACAAATAAACTAATAGCAACCAACAAAATATTTGATATTTAAAATTCAAAACAAGCTCGAAAATGTAACCGTTTTTTGCACTTTTTTGACATTTTTATCAATAATGCATTCGGCCCTAGAAGTTGAAAGCTTGGATTTATCATCAGGACAACATCGTAGAAACAGCCAATAAATCAAAAATCTGCTATGTTCAACGCTTGGTATTATTTTCACATTTACTGTGCTAATTTTGAAAACCTTTGTTTTTGCTAAATTTACTCTAGTATTGCAGATTTTTACCAATAACTTAATATTGACTCTAGATATAATAATAAGTAATACCATTTTGAAATCTGCATTTAACGCGCATATTTTTAAAATAGTTGGCCACTCAGGTATTCATGCATTTTTTTTATACCAGCTATGATTTAACTTTTTCAAAAATTATTTGTTTTCACATTTTGCATTGAAATTCAATGTTAAATAATTTTTTTCTCTAAGAAGTCCAACAGTTATAATAATTTTTTTCTACTTATGTGTTGGCACAAGTAATGTAAAATATTCCTGCAAAAACAAATGATGGAACTCATTCACTTGTAGTCGTGGTATTCAAAAATGTAAAGTAAGAAAAAAAATAATGCACTGAACAAAAAAATGCATATAACTTTTCTTGTGGTTGGGATAGAACTTTTTTTATCAGTTTTCAGGACGGTCATAAAGTCTACTATGCGGCATTTCAGGGTTATCCATTACTTTCGGGACACCCTGTATAATAATATTATAGATTCAATCCCTACATAACGTACATCGTTAATTTCTAGTTACGTTAAAGTTGTTAGCGAGTTTGTGGGCCCAGTCGTGCAGTTTATTTTGAATGTTCTGTCATTTTGACACACACTATATGCGAATCACGTTGTATATCGCAAGTAAAAAATGTAAGCTATTGTTATTTATTAAATTCAATCAGCTATTCATCAAATTAACATAAAAGCTTTAAAATTTTATCTATTTATTTAGGAAAATTGAGATAAGATTATATTCTGCCAAAGACATATCTCCTATAAAATACTGATTTATTTTCAACAAATCCAATCCCATTTAAGTATACAAAAATGTCCTGTTCATCTGTAGAAGTTAATACAAATTGTAACTATAAGTTTATCACCCAACCATTTAGTCTTTCACAATTTGTTCAACATTTAGTATTTTTTTTTCGATTTATGACCGCTTTGTTTTCGTTGAACTTTATGTTCAACCATGAAATTGTACACTTAATACGCCCAAAGAAGATTTAACTTCAAAATACCAACATAGACGAATATTGTATTATACTATGTATTGTATATGAACAATACAATCATTAATTAAATTTCGATCTTTATTATTTTTGAATGTCCTTGCTCTGATAACTAATTAACTGTAAATCACTTTTGTTTAATCTTCTTTGATAAATATTTTCCTTAGCATGACATCGAGATTATTGTATTAAAATGAAAGTCAACAAAATCTTTAGAACATTACGTACCTATACATATAGCCTGTATAAAAACTAATTGAAAACTTTTCGAAAGTTCACCATGTTCAACATAATAATTTTACTACAACAACCAGTCAAACTCATTAAAAATAAAAAAACAAAACACTCAAGACAAGTAATTTATCGACCAAAATGTTTTTAATGTTCTCTTTTATCCTAGAAGAGTGTGTTCTAGATTTTATATACATAGGTACCTACTTAAATACATTTTATAAAATCGTCAGATCCTTTCATCTGAATATAATATGCAGTCACTTTCAAACTTTAGCTTTTATTTTTTTGGAATTTCTAAAACAATCAGGCGCTCCGATTTGTGCATTTTGCATTTAAGGTTATAAATTATGTGCATTAAAATTGAAGGCTAAAACTAAAAGTATTTACAACATGCACTCATCCAGTGCACATTATTTTGTATCTTTTTTCTAGACAGTGTAGTTTTTGTCACCTCTACACCTTTCTATCACTATCAAAGCCTTTGCAAATTTCTGTATATGCATTTTTTATTTTTTGTTATAAACCTTTCAAAGTAAATAATGTCGCATTAAACTGATATGTGTTGGGTATTATGTCAAAGTCTATGATAAAAAAAAATAACAAAGACAAACGCTAAGTAAGAGCAGCAGCAGTTCAAATAAAAAGTGGGTCACTTTGGCGTATACGTAATATTTTTTTTTTTTTTTATTTATTTAGAATAAATGTAAAAAGACCTTGTTTTATAATATGGGTCGTTAAAAAAAGATAGACTTCAGTACTTTTGTGTATTACCTCTTTGAAACAAGGGGAATCGGCTACTTGAAACTAATAAGTCACTTTTTCTACAATGTTTAGCCAAATTTTAACCCCAAATCATACAAACACAACTTCGTCTGATGCAGCGGTGAATTTTATTATTGTTATCATTTTCAAAACATTTTTAACATTTCTATGTTTTTCAAAACAATCGCATTAGAACTGATTATATACACAAAACCCTTTTTGTAGGGGTACACTGTCTATATATAAAACAAACCGCAAACCTTGATATACATTTCAATGAATCTTTTTCCTTTTTTCCTTTACGGGGGCATCGATTTTTATTCAATTCTCCCCAGCATCGTTATCTTTGAGAACAACATAAAAAAAAAACACTTTTGAATGCCATCAGCAGTTTCAAGGGAGTCAACTTGAAATTTCAAGAGTTCTTTGTCGTTCACTTTAACCTTTTAAATAAATTTTAGTATTTTGAGAGTATTGTTGTTTTGTTGTGTAAGTGAAGTGTTACCCCTTGAACAAAGAAGAGTTTGTTACCCTCAAAATACGGAACGTTCTTTGAAAGATTTTGAACTTTTCAATTAGCAATCACCTAGTTGTTTGGATAAGAGTTAACAATTTGTGAAATAAATTGAAAAAGAACTTGATCTTATATTTTCGACAGGAATCTTTAATTTGTTAACTGAGCGGAATCAAAACTTTTATTTTCTTAGTTAAAAACAAACAGAAAAAAGTAATAAGGACTTAAACTTTGACCTCCATCTATCATCCATCAGTTTTTATTTTCAACATAAATTACAAACATTTCTAAAAATGCTGTTTTATCACTTTCGTGCTCATTAATTTGTGAAATTTATAAGATCAACGTCCTACTACAATAAATTTATCCAGCACACAAATACATATAAGCATACAAATATGAACTTGATGATAGCCATCATCAAGTTCATTTTGTTGACGATATAGCACACTTACCTAAAATATCCTAGAATAGCCAAGGACATCAGGATGGCAACCAAGGATATACCGTATCCGGTTTCATATATTAAATTAATGTTCTCTCTCCACTGCAAAAAATGGAAAAAAAAAAACAGAACGGATACACACGTATTTTCAGATCATAAAAATGGAGCTGTCAAAATTAATAATTTACCTCTAAGTCGTCAAAGTTAACACATGTTGTGTAATTTGACCAAGTCTTATTATTTGATGGATGTTTAAACCATTCCCCATCGGGCATACATTCTTTGTGTGCGGTTCCTAAAAAAAAAATATAAAAAAAGTTATGTACACTACATACATACATATGTAAGTCAAGTCAATACTACTTTCAGTAATATTTAAATGGTATTTTAAATTGCTGTTGGAGCACACTAACAAAAAATAACTATAAAATTTGTAAATTGCATTAAAAATGTATGAGCTAAGTATACATAACATAGGCACTCTCAGGTGTACTCATTCTTTATATTTGTAGTGTCAATAATGGTTTTTACCGCGAACTTCTTAAGTGCACCTCCGATTTTGATGATTGTCAGTAATTATGAACTGTACATACATACATAAGTTCCGAAATGTTCTGGAACTTTTAATATTTTTAAAATACAATTAAGGACCATTCACATGAGAGCGACCAACGACCGACGAATGACCAGGCAAATGGGAATTAAAAAATTAATAAACCCTAATATTACACAAAATCTAGTCAAAATGGTAGAATTCGATTTGAGATTAATTTTAAAAATATAAAATCTGAATTTGTATGTGCTTAAATATGAGAAATTTAAGAAAATAAATTGGTCGTAACGAATTGTTTTCTTAAAATTCTCTTGTTTTAGCAAATTAAATGAAAATTTTAGTATCCTAAAATAATCATCAATTATATTTCCTCCATTTTGTCTAGATTTTGTAAAGAATTTAGGTTTATTAATGTTTTAAATCCCATTTGTTCATTTATTCGTCGGCTCTCATGTATACAGTCCTTTAGGGCTTTGATGAAAAAAAAAAAAATTGTTTTATCATAATTTAAATAACTTTTGGTACCGTTATACCTAAATCCCTTGTTTTGAGTTAATTATGGCAAACAAACATATGGAGAACAAAGTCGTATTAATTTTGTATCTAATGCATAAAACGTTTTGCCTTTATATGTTATAGTTTCTGAGAAAACTGAAGATTATACAAACTACTTTCAACTAGTTTCAACTAGTATTGTGAAAAACCTTATAGTTTGCGATGTTCCTACAAAATGTTAATTTCTTCTATAAAAATTAACGCGTATTTTTAAAGATAACTTAAAAAGAAAAATTTAATTTTTAAAAATTTAAAAATTTTAGCCAATTTAAAAAAAAGCTTGAATAAATTTTCAATTATTAAATTTGTAGTTTTTGCGGAAAAAAGTAGGTGGGGCAGGTAATTCTTAAATATTCGCGTCAAAAATACTTAATAAATTCGAATTTCATCTATGTACATTTTTTTAAAGTCAAGGGGCACATTCATAGTCATTTTAGACCTGGTTCTAAGTTAAACATATGTTTAGTTGAATTTTCGAACGTTGATTTTATTTTTTTAAGTTAATCATTTCAAAATATTTGAAGCTATTTGTATAGTATACCAAGTTAGTTATCTTGTAAAAATTTAAAGCCAACAATTTGTAATTAAAATCGGACTGTATTCATTGAGCCAAAATTGTCTTAAATTGTAGTTTAGTTAAACCTGGATCTATATGCGACTATGAATTTGCCCCTATGTGTATTTTTTTTAAAATAATTAACAATGAAGTTTTTCTTATTAAGTTTGTTTCATGAGTTATAAGTTAAACATTCGCGTGAATTTTAACATTCGAACACTAAAATTGCGACTTAAAAAATGGACAACTTCGAATAAACATGATTTTGTAATATTTATGTACCACTATATTTTCGAAGTTTGACCATTTTTGAAGTCGCCATATCTTGCAACTGATGCGTTATATGCAAAAAAGTGTGATAATAGGAAATATTAAAATCTGCAAAATAGGTATAAGATATTTTCCGAAAAAATCGTCATTTAAGAGCCAAGAACCGGTATTTTTGACTTTTGGTTTTTTTATTTAAATAATGATGTCATAAAAATGATGGCTTATAGACAAAATGGGCACGACTGGATCGCACAAACTTGCTCTCGTAGCTAACAACTTCAGCGTAGTTTAAAATTGACAATGTGCATATATATGCATTATGATATCATTAACAAAAAATGAAAACAATTTAAAATATAAATTATTACTATAAATTAGTATACATTTTTTTTTTTAATAGCTAAAGCAGAGTAGAACTCAAAAAAAGTATCTTATTTGTTTGATAAATAAGAATTTATGAAAACAAATTTCAAAAATCGTTAGAGCGGGTTTTGTTTAATATATAAAAATTATAATATATAAAAATTATGGCAAATTAAAAAAAAATAATTTGGTATGCTAACGTTTAGTATTTAATAAAAAACAATTTTCAAGATATTGAATTTTCAAAAAAAAAATGAAATATTTTTTTTAAAATCCAAAAGTTATTTTTTTATAAAATTTTTATATGTAATATTGTTAAAACTGTAAAAGACCTCTTACGTAAAAAATTTGGTTGAAATCGGTGTAGCCGTTAAGGAGAAATTTGAAAACAAAAAAATCGGTTCTATGACAGGTACAGTTAATAAACTGTTATAATTTTTTTTTCTACAAAAATATAAACTGTAGTAATAATAGTAGCTCGTAATTTTTTTCCAAAATCGTTAGAGCCGTTTTTGAAATAAATAAATTTTTGTATATTGGTTGTATGACAGGTACCGTTATTTTTTGAGCTAAAAAAAAATCAATTTCCCCTCTGGGGAATCTCCTAAGAGCCTTTAGTTAAAAAAAGTTTGAAGAAAATCCCTTTAGTCGTTAAGGGTGCAGGTCGAGGACAGACAGAATTGCCAGACCCACTTTTTTCGCATTATCTATCATCGTAATGTTAGGGCAAATTAATATCTCGAGTTCTATTTTTTGCACGAATCCAAAACTTACCCTATTATAAGTATATCGCAAGTAAAATCTGTTAATGCATGTTTATTATAATAGCCGTGTTTTTTGAAAGAGTGACTAGGCACTCAGTAATAGTTTTACACGGAAATCACGAAAACAAAATTCTCTATAGCCGTGTTTTTTGGAGAGTGAAAGTCTTACACGGAAAACACAAACAAAGTTCTCTGTGATAATTTGTTTTGTTATTGTTTTGCGAGTAAACATTTTGCTGAGTTGCTAGTCACTCTTTCAAAAAACACGACTAATATTACATAATATAAACATTTTGCAAATATAATTTTTCGATTAAGCTTAGGGTTTAAAAGGTATATTGAAGTCACAATATCTTGCGACTTATGACTCCTATGGAAAAAGTGTCATAACTGAGCGCAAGATTTTTTTCGACAACTTGTGCTTTTAAGAGTAAAAATTAAAAAAAACTGAAATTTGAACTTTTTTAGATTGTATCTTTAAAACGGTTGTTTTTAAGAAAAAAATAATAATTTTTTCTTACAGGGATGCACATAATGTACAAACTTTGTAATTAGATAAATATTTGAACCATTTAGGAGTTATACGTGAAAAACGACCATTTCCGACATTTTACGTTTTTTGAATAGGGCTGGCCACGAGACGAGAAAAGTCTCGGTCTCGATCTCGGTCTCGCATGACGAGACCGACACGAGATGAGACGAGACTGCATTTTAAGCAACCGAGACGAGACCGAGACGAACCTGTATATTTGGACCGAAATTTACAGAGAGTCTAATAAATTAAAAAAATCCAATTTCAGTTAAATATTTATTTTTTTTCTGCACATACTCAAACGATAATCGACAATATTTTGTGCCAATAGCCAACAGTTTGTCCGGAAATCGTATTTTTTGGAGACGAGACTTAATTATACGAGACCGACACGAGACCGACACGAGACCGAGACGAGACTGACAATTTTCGATTTGAACGAGACCGAGACGAGACTTCCAAAAGTCTCACAGAGTTTTGTCTCGTGGCAAGCCCCATTTTTGAAATGTCGATATCTTATTAACGGTGGGTCGTAAGAAAAAAATAGTTACAACTTTTTATTGGCAAATGACATAATCTACAAGTTTTGCATAAATCACTTTTCGATAGCATTTACCGTTCCGAGTTTTATGCGAAAAACTGATATTTTCGACATTTAACCTTGTATAACTATTGAGGCGCACACGATTTGGTAATATACTTTCGTGAAAGTATTTCTTATGCCAAAATAAAGACAGTTGCGTTTAAAAATCATCACTTGGATTTTTTTGGCAGAAAAAGTACAATTTGCCTGACCTAAGGGTAACCCCGTGGCTGAGTGACCATTTGAGTATGTGTGGATAAGTGTGGGCGTGTGTAACTGTGTAAACCCATGGCCGTGTTACAGTTTCACCATGTTACCGTGTATGGCTGATGTTTGATCGTGTGTTCAAACAAATTATAATTTCTCTTCGCAATACTTCTGTTCGGTTAATAGGAATTTAAAAAAAAGTTATTTGAAAAATATGACCCATTTTCATCATGATTTCCGTCAGCCTTACGTCCTCGGTACTTCCAACTAGAGGGTCTATTGATTTGCTCGACATTTTATACGCAGCTTTTTTTTTCTGAGTCCTAATAGAACAGAAATTCGAAATTTTGATAATTATTCCTTCTTTGTGAACTTTTTTAAATTGTTAAAATTCTAAATGGGTTTTAGGACCTAAAGTCCATTTAGAATTTAAACGTTTGAAATTTAGTTTAAGCTCATCTAGAATGGAAAGATGTCATATAACGATTACATTGTTTCCAGAATTGCTTAATAACGACCCTTAAAATGTTGATTAAACTTCATATATGTTTAAATTTATTTTAAGAGAAATCCATTTCAGATAATTTGCAAGAAAAATCTCTCCCAACTGAAATAGGAAGAGTGCGTTTTTCGAGGATATCGTCTTTTTTTTGGGTTACTCCCACATATACTCCCAAACAGCTTATAACATTTTGTTTCAATTTAAAATCATACTTGTGCTTCAAGATAACAAATAATAAAGCATTATTAACGTACCCAACAATAATTTTTTTTGTTAAGAAGTAGGTTTTGACCTTTTCGCTTTTTCACAAATACCCATAATAATGTATTTGTATTAATGAAATCAAACGTATGAATAATATAAAAGAGCAAGTTCCTGCCATCCAGTCCTGCATTTTTATTCAATCTGAAGGGTTCCATCACCAAGGTTTTTTTTTTTACAGCTTGAATTAACTTTTAATTTGTGATTTCATACATATGATATTGTCGAGCTCCATAAGTAGATGTACAGTGCGGTTCACTTGTTTAGATGCACCAATTTTTTTTTTTTTAAGTTTATTTTTTTCTTTCGTATATGTATTAATTATCACACCATTGCATTTATGAGAAAGATTATTTAGTTCTCAATGAAAAAAATCACAAATGCATGCTTGGTGAGAGACAGTTAACGGTTTTTTACTCTTTTTCTCCTCAGTCATGTAAAAACAACACAATTTTGTTGGTTCACATGATTAGACGCATAGGTGAATTTGGTTAGTTAGTAATTATCTGTTGCCCGGACTTGAACTAATTTTAAACCTTAAGCTGTGAGAAGTGTCTGTCTTTTGTTTTAAGCGAAAAATGGGGGCAAAAAATAACAGTTAGATATGAAAGAAAGAGGAAAAATGGACGCCTACCATTCGGAATGCGTTTCAATGAGGAATATTGCGAGGAAAATAGGGAGAAGTGAACATGGAGTTCGAAATTATTTAAAAATATGCCTCCTATAGAAACAACCAAAAAGGAAGGACGAAAACAGCTTTAACACCCCAAGAAAAAAGAAAAATAATAAGAATGGCATTGAATTCAGCTTACTTCACGAGCAAAATCAAGGAATTGGCGATGGTTACTGCCTGGTAAATCTACAGTTCGTCGGACTATTTTAAGTGCTCAGCACCTGCAATTAAAAAAGCTACAAAAAAAGCCACCACTCAATACAGCCAGGAAGCAACAGCGTTTAGAATTCGCGCGCCTTCATATGAAAAGAGATACACAAGTTGGAAGCGATTCAAATTGGCGTAAAGTAGTCTTTTCAGATAAAAAAAAAATTCAATATCGATGCCCTAGATGAGTACAACTACTATTTCCACGATCTCCGAAAAGAAGAATTGCATTTAAACCGGCATCATTCAAGGCAAGGGGGAGTAATGGTGTGGGGGGCCATTTCATATGAATGCGCGCGAATTCCAAGCGCTGTTGCTTCCTGGCTGTATTAAGTGGTGGCTTTTTTTGTAGCTTTTTTAATTGCAGGTGCTGAGCACTTAAACAGCCCGACGAACAATAGATTTACAGGCAGTAATCATCGCCAATTACTTGATTTTGCTCGTGGAGTGAGTCGAATTCGATGCCATTCTTATTATTTTTCTTTTTTTTTGGGGTGTCAAAGCTGTTTTGGTCCTTCCTTTTTGGTTATTTCTATAGGAGGTAGTATTTTTAAATAATTTCGAACTGCATGTTCACTTCTCCCTATTTTCCTCGCAATATTCCTCATTGAAACGCATTCCGAATGGTAGGCGTCCATTTTTCCTCTTTCTTTCATATCTAACTGTTATTTTTTGCCCCCATTTTTCGCTTAAAACAAAAGACAGACACTTCTCACAGCTTAAGGTTTAAAATTAGTTCAAGTCCGGGCAACAGATAATTACTAACTAACCAAATTCACCTATGCGTCTAATCATGTGAACCAACAAAATTGTGTTGTTTTTACATGACTGAGAAGAAAAAGAGTAAAAAACCGTTAACTGTCTCTCACCAAGCATGCAATTGTGATTTTTTTTCATTGAGAACTAAATAATCTTTCTCATAAATGCAATGGTGTGATAATTAATACATATACGAAAGAAAAAAAATAAACTTAAAACAAATTGGTCCGCCTAAACAACTGAACCGCACTGTACCTACATCCATATAGAAATATATGTACACACACAAACATATGTATAATAAATGTTGTGTGATGATTTTTTTGTATGTCCCATAATACTGGCTGATGAGCTTTCACTTCATAATCGATTGGCGAGAGCATGTAAAAATAACATTGTCGTCGTATACACCATACGAACTTGACCTTTTGTTGGGAATTAAAACAGAAAGATTCCTACTGTGATGTGTGTTGAGTACCAACTATCATGCAGGTTTACATTGGCATTTTAAAAGGACACTTAACTTGGATTAATCGATTTGTGGATTATGGGGAAAGTTAAAGCAAAAAAAAAACAAAAAGGAAAAGATTATTTTAATAACGAGAACCAAAGATTTACAACATGAAACTTAATTAAAAAGGATGTTTTTAAGCCACACAGATTTGGACCAGAATATTAGTTTGTTGACAAACGGGAGCTTCAGGCAGGCCTAAATACACACAGTATGGTAGAAAATATATTTTGATGACGATGTTATGGTTCAACTATTTTTTGTCCTTAAGAAACCATATTTCTTAAACCCCTTAACAATGTATATGTCATAAATTGATTTTTCTCCATCATCCTTGAACTAAGTGCACCAGTGAGAAAACAGAAATTAAATTATTAGGATATTTTTCAAATGCATGATGGAACTAACTATTATTCACTTTTAGGAAGCTGAGAATCTTGTGTTGGTAGGAACTGGACTTCAGTATTCAGACACCTTGTGTCTGAAATCTGAAAGTTTCTTCAAATTGACGCATTTTAAAATCAAGCAATCAAAGGGTCTTATGAGGCAAAAGAAGAAATCGTTCAAGTAGAACGGCATAGGATGAAGATTATTTTTTAATCTTATGTACGACTTCCAAGGTGATGTATATGAGGCATCTTGTGGACAGAATCTAACCGGGAAGCGTATGAATGGTCGACAAAAAAAAATGTCCTCGACTGTTAAAATGTCAACTGAAGTTTGACCGACAAAAAAAAAGTTGACTATCTAAATGTCGATTGTAAGTTTGTCGGTAAAAATTTTGACTGCTATCCAAAATACAGTAAAATAAAACAAGGATGGAAAATTTTCTTATTAATTCAATGATATAAATAGAAAACAAAAATTCATAATGTCTTTATACAAAAACATACATATTGTGTAGATACACATACACAAAACTTTTCATTGCAACGTTAAATGGACTGCAATACTATATAAGAAATTGATTTTATTATACTTATTTTTATCATTTAAGATATTTGACAGTTGTTTCTCCTGTTTTAAAATCGACTTTTTGGGCTCTCTTTTCTCTGCTTTCTTAACTTTGTCAACAGTCTGTTTGACAACAAGGTACTCCTTTGCCAACTTTACAATCAATTTGTATATACCAACGTGTGATGTTCCCACAAGAACTTTCAACCGCCTATGCCAAGCTTCTAAGTTGGGTTGAGTTCTTGGCAATTTGAATCGCATTTATCCGAGAGTGGCTTGTTTATCGATGGTGGCAAAGTGAATGATGCATGTGAACATCATTCACTTTGCCACTGTCGATCTTTCAGTCAATATTTCAAAATCGACTTTATAAGAGTCGACATGTTGATCAGTCGGTATTTTAACCGATCGACATTTTGAAAGTCGACATTATGACAGTCGATTTTTTTAAATCGACATTTTAAAAATAGGCAAATCGTACCCAAACCAATCTAATCATGAGTTTTGAAATCTCCATATGAACGGTAAAATAAATTAAACAAAGACAATGATACCGTACAAGGTACAACGCCAAAACAAGCAGAAAATCTGAAAAATCAAGAGGGCTTTTTAATTTTAATCTAGTATAATAATGGGTTTTTAAACAGAAACGCTACAAAAGTAGAGCAACAGGGACAGTAAGCAACGCCATATTTCTTACCGCGCTTTTGACATTTCGCTTTAGCAAGGTTTTGCATTTCATGATGGAAAGATGTACCAGCCAACAACGAGTGGAAATTATTAAAATTTACTACCGAAATTCGGAGTCAGTGGCCTCAACGTTAAGAGCGCTACGTCCAATTTATGGTCGGCATAATCATCCTAGCAGATCAACAATCTAGTGGAAAAAGTTGAATCCACAGGCACAGTAAAAAATGTTCCCGTGCCAGTGAGACAAAGAAGTGCCCGTTATGTCCAGAATATTGCTGCCGCTGAGGCTTCAGTTGCAGAAAACCCAAATGTGTCTCTCAAACGTCGTCCTCAAGCGTTGGGCATCTCTGTGACGTCGTTGGGGCGAATTTTGCGAAAAGATCTTGGCCTACATCCTTACAAGATTACATTGATGCAAGAACTGAAGCCGCTTGACCACCAGAAGCGTCGTATGTTCGTGAATTGGGCTGAGCAACAACTTGCAAATGATTCGGATTTTCATCGAAAAATCATCTTCAGCGATAAGGCTCATTTATGGCTGAATGGCTTCGTCAATAAACAAAATATGCGGTATTGGTCAGGCAGCAATCCACACGTACTCCATGAGTCATCATTGCATCCCGAAAAAATTACGGTTTGGTGTGGTTTATGAGCCGGCGGCGTCATTGGGTCGTACTGCTTCCGTGATGGTCAAGACCGGCACGTTACTTTGAATTGGGATCGCTACCTTTCAATGATAACCGAATATTTTTGGCCCCAATTGGATGATATGGACTTGGAGGACATGTGGCCACAAGCCACACATCAAATGTCACAATCAATTTAATGGAAATCAAGTTTGGAGAACGTGTTATCTCACGAAATGGTCCAGTCGTTTGGCCGCCTCGGTCGTGCGATTTGACGCCGTAGACTATTTCCTGTGGGGCTACGTCAAGTCTATGGTGTATGCCAACAAGCCAGCGACGATTGCTGAACTTCGTACGAATATCAAACGTGTAATTGCATCAGTATAGACCGATTTATGTTTGAAAACCGTCGAAAATTGGGTTCAGCGTCTTGACTTCTGCAAGCGTGCCCGTGGTGGCCATGCAAAAGAAATCGAGTTCCGTACATAAATAAAAACGTACTTTCTCAGGAATAAGGAATTTCATTGATATCCAAAACCGTTTTTGTTTTATTTAAAAAAACTTTTGTAGCACTCTTATTGAAAAACCCGATATTTACACATTAAATTCACCCTATTGCAAATCAAAACTAAAAATTTGCAAATGAAATTCATCCTTTTTGCTATTAATTTCGCACTTTTTCAAATCAAATTTAACCTTTTGCAAAAAAAAATAAACTTTCTGCTTCTTCTAGGGGCAATAGGTGAATTCGATTTGCAAAAAGATGAATTTGATTTATAAAAGGATGAATTTTGTTTGCAAAAGGGTGAATTTTATTTGGATAAAGTTTAATTCTATTTGCAAAGAGATGCAAAATAATTTGCATAAGGGTGAATTTAATGTGAAAAGAGTGAAGGTATATTAAGTCATAATTATCCCTATGGGCATTTAATATGTTATTGGGAGAAGTCATATTTTTATAGTCTTGGTTAGTAAACCTGATAAATAAAGCTTAAATCCGATTTTTCGGCGGTAAACCTTTAGCACGGTTTCCACCATCTTAATTCAAAGACTGAACTCGGTTTTTAGCTATTTTCTAAACTTGTAAAGAGAGCCAAGTAAATATTTTTATATTTTTGAAAATATAAAATAAAAATATATTACCCCGTGAGAAATTTGTTGGCATAAGTATATTTTTTGAAAAACTCGTTTTTCAAGATGAATTTTTGGTATAGGTTTTATTTTTTATCATTTTGATGGTACGGTTTACAAATCTGAAATATCAAGGAATGATGAAAATTATTAATTTGAATATTTTGTGTATTATGCATGTCCATATTATAAACCCTAAATATAAATGACTTTTATTTGTCTCTTAAATTAAAATAAGCTAAAACAAATTGATTCGATTATTTTATATTATACATTTTAAGATTGTTTTTTTTTTTCACATTTTTTCTAAAATTTTCCTTTTAATCCTTTTAATTAATTCTTATATTTTGCTTTCCTCAATTAAGAAGAGCTTAAATGACTTTATTATCAGTTTATTAGCTTAATTATTTGAGGTAATAAATGATGATCAACGCGACCGACATAAATAAACACAATTCGTTCGGTGTATTTTCTTTCTATTTTCTCAAAGGCTAAGAATTTAAAGATTACGTAGCACGTAAGCTGCTATGAGATGAATTGCCTCAGATGCCTTAAAAATAAGTATAAACTTAGTATAGGGAGAGAGACAAAATCCGAGATTATTAAAATTTGGAGGAGTATCGGAATTAAGTAACGTATATATTTATGTACCTACTCGAACCTTTAATCTTTACTTTTTTAAAGGAATATCAAAAGAAATCGTTCTTCTTAGAAAATACTGAGGTAGACAGACATACATTAAGATTAATCCGAGGTTGTATATTTGTATAATTAACTCATTCCTTTCTTTAAGAAATAATCTGATACACAAAATCCTGTTCCTTGCTGCCAAATACGTCAACGCAAGTTTATTCATTCTGAGGTAATGTTCAGATTAATCATAGTCAATGAAGGTTATTAATCTACTAAATCAGACGTCTTTCCTTTTTGTACGTTTGTATGTATTTACGATTACGTAATTTATTTTATGTTTTAAGAAACAAAAGAACATACATGTGTACACAAAATTTGTTCTTTTACTACAGACCATAAAAGCATCAGACCAAATTTGTCATTTAAGACGTTTGATGTTGTCTTACTTCTCATTTACATTTAAGACGTATAAAAGTTTAATTATCTAATAGTACCTACTACTTTAATACGATTTTGTTGTGAAATTATTTTTAACTTGCGAAATAAGGAAGAAGGCAAGTTTTGGATTCTCAAAAAAAAAATCGAACCCGAGATTTGCCCTAACATTACGATGATAGAGAACGCGAAAATGTGGGTTTCGAAGTTCTAATTGATTGTCTGGTTATCCACGCATCTTCAGACTTAATGGCTTAATGAATTTTCTTCAAACCTGCAACCTACTTTTTACTGAGTAATGTGCCCAAAGGTTTTTTAAATGTTTTTAGGGCCAAATCTAACGGAACCTGCCGTACACGTTTTTTTAGCCAAAAATGAAAATATTTTTTTTTTTGCAAAAATGGCTCTAACGAAAATGTTCAAATATGTAATTATAAAAGAGAAAGGTAAGGAAAGGTTAGGTTGAAGTGGCTGCCAGCAACGGACTGACACACTTAGACCATAAGTTGGTAGAGAGATTTTCTCCCCGCTCGTTAAAACCAGTTGGAGCTTCTAATGAAGCGTGCGATACTACTAATGTCTATGTTTCTCAGATCACTAGGATTATTGAAGAAGAAGTCTCCGAGATGGAGCATACATCTTTGAGATAGAGGAGGGCATGTGCAGAGAAGATGAGAAACAGATTCTTCCTCCTCTTCATCCATACAGCTCCTACAAAAATCGTTTGCGAAAACTCCAAGCCGCTTTGCGTGCTTGCCTATAAGACAGTGCCCGGTTATGACACCAATTACGGAGCTGATATGCAATCTGTTCAAAGATATTAAACACTTAGAGCGCCTCACATCTAGCGTAGGCCAGATCTGTTTTGTCGCCAGGCAAGTGGTTACGTTGTTCCACCTAAGGTTTGTTCTCCTTAAAGCATCTTGCTTCAGCAAAAATTTGCATGTAGCTATAGGCATACCGGTGTCTACCTTTTCAGGTAAAATAGGTAGTCTTGTTCCAACTTTGGCGAGTTCATCAGCTTTACAATTACCCGGAATGTCCCTATGGCCCGGCACCCAACAAAGGAGAATATTGAACTGCTGTGTCATCTCTATAAGAGATGATCGACAGTTTAGGGCTGTTTTAGAGTTTGTAGAGACACAGTCGAGAGATTTTATGGCAGCTTGGCTGTCTGGGAAGATGCGGATATCAAAAGTCAATATCACGTTTTCCTTAAGCCAAGATAAAACTCCTTTTACCGCCAAAAGTTCCGCCTGAAACACGCTACAATGGTCTGGAAGACGTAATGCGAGACTTAAATTTAATCTTACTGAGTACACGCCTCCACCAACCCCATCATCGGTTTTTGAACCGTCCGTATAAAAGTGAATCGATTCGTCTTCCAAAAATGTCACGTCCTCCCATGTGGATCGGGAGGGTATGGCAACTTGAAAATTTTTATCGAAACGGAATTGTGGGATGGTGTAGTCAATTATACTTGGAAGTGATCTGTATGAGTTCAGAATAGCTGAGTGGCCTATTTCATGATTGGTCCACTGTGAAGAGGCTTTTAGACGGATTGCCGAACTCGCTGCCGTTTGTTTACTAAATATATCGAGGGGTGTCAGATGAAGAAGAGTGTCCAGTGCCGCGGAGGGAGTAGAACGAAGTGCTCCACTTATACACATGCAAGCTGATCTTTAGACTTTACTAAGTTTATCGTGGTTAACCGCTATATCTAGAGCTGTCCACCATACTGCCATCCATATGTTAGAATCGGTCTTATTACCGAGATGTATAGCCAGTGAGTAATACGGGGTTGGAGTCCTCATTTCCATCCAATGGCTTTCTTACAAGAGAAGAGTGCTACTGTGGCCTTCTGGACTCTTTCTTCTATATTAGGTTTCCAACTTAACTTCTTATCTAAAATAAGATCCAGATATTTAGCTTTTACGGAGAATGTTAGTGGAATTCCTTTAATGGTAGGAGGATCTATGTGTGGAATTTTATATTTCCTGGAGAAGAGGACAAGATCAGTTTTGTGGGGGTTGACACCCAGTCCACACCGTTCTGCCCAGTCTATTAGCTTGTTTAAGGCATTTTGTAAGAGATCCTTTAAGACAATAGGATACTTACCTGATACGGCGATAGCAACATCGTCTGCATAGGCAATCACTCTGTAGCCCTCCGCTTCCAGGCTTGTAAGCAGTTCGTTTACTACAAGGTTCCAGAGAAGGGGAGATAGAACACCGCCTTGTGGCGTACCTCTACTGACTGATCTTTTTGCAGAGAAATCGCCCAGTTTTGAATTGATAATCCTGCTTGTCAGCATTTGATTGATCAGTTCACCAAGCAAACTGTCTACCTTCAGACATGACAGTGCAGATGCGATTGCAGATGTGTCGACATTGTTAAAAGCGCCTTCTATATCTAGGAAAGCAACCATTGTATATTCTTTACACGTCAAAAAACACTATATACCAAGTTTGAAGAAAATCCCTCCAGCCGTTTAGGCTGTACGGGCGAGTACAGATAGACAGACAGACAGAATTGCGAGACCCACTTTCGGGTTCTCTATCATCGTAATGTTAGGGAAAATTATTATCTCGAGTTTTTTTTTTCACGAATCCTAAACTTGCCCTATACTACGTATATCGCAAGTAAAAAGAAATAAATATTATAACGATTTTATGATAGTTAAGGGTTCCAAGTACGTGTACATCAATCAGTGCCAACTTAAAAGTCGTATATACTTTCACCACAACAATGATGCAAACATTGCTTGTTGCACTTAGTTAACATCATGTTTCTTGCCAAAACTATTTAACCGATTTGGATCAAAGACTATTTGATATTAGCAAAAGTGGATAATTTTTGACCTTTTTTTGAGTGCTTCAGAACTACTAAGTGTTTGAGATTTTTTTATTCATGGCTAGATAGCAACACAAATATAACATGCATGAATTTAAAACTAATCTAGTCTTGTAAAAAATCTAATCTAGTCTTGTAAAAAAAAAAAGTTTCATAAAGGAAAATGTCGGCAAAAATGGGGCGATTTTAGCATTTTTTTCACTTTTGCATTTTTCGTGCAGCGAGCCCAGGTTTTTCGAAGTTGCAAACTAAGGTACAGACTACTCTTACATGCACCAACAAACTATCAAAAGTGCGATTTTTTGACGTATTTAAAGTGTCTGGCTCACGTTAGGCCCCACTACAGATGTCTGGCAAGTGTCCAATAAAGTTAATGACGTCATCCCCTAAGGCATATCAAAAATTGAGCTTTGATAAAATAACGCAATGTTGCAACATTTATATGCAACTTTAACACTCGCTACCTCTTAATAGCACCCGAATTAGAGATTCTTAGCATCCATTTGTTCTTAGCTACCATAGTACCTGTTCGCAGAAAAATTCTTAGCTTTGATAAAATAACGTATGTCTGGCGGACCTGGGCTCTTACTCTATATTGAAGAATTGAATTTTCATAAAAAAATTAAATTTTTCTTAAAAAATCAAAAATTATGTTTGAAAATTATTGTATGCAATTTTTGAATTAACACTACAGCGATTGCGCGACTGCCACTGGAAAAATAGCATTTTGATCGTTTAGAATAAATATTTGTTTATATATATTTGTGTATTTCTTTTCTTTTTTCTTTGCGCAGTAGGGAAAAACCACAATCAAATCTAACAGTGAGCTTGTGTGTTTCAGGAGACCCAGTAGAGGTAGTTGCAGCGCAGCCAAGTACAGAAGTCTGGTTCTGAAACTTCCGGACGGATCTACAATAGCAGCTAGAAAGAACGTGAAGTACCTAGGCATCCACTTCAACGAGTAGTTAAGGTTCAACTCACACTCACGAAACCTCCTCAAAAAAGCCAACTGGGCCTTCCACCGACTCCACCCATTGATGAGACGCAGAAACGGACTAAGCCAGAAGACGAAGATACTTATGTACAAGCAACTCCTGCGGCCTGTAATCAGCTATTCCTTCCCAGTCTGGTTTCCATCTCGAAGACGGCCATGAAGGAACTTCAAATGTTCGAAAGAAAGTTAGTAAGGATTTGTACCGGACTACATTTTGATCGGCAGCGAATGAGACATCACAGCAACGAGTGTCCTTACACAGAGGCGAGCATCATCCCTCTGGATAGGTACCTACTGCTTCAAGCAAAGAAGCTTGTAGGACTCACTAACAGTCACCCAAATCAACTGATCAGAAGGATGGCCACTCAGCAGCGACACCTCGAGCCGAGATACCTCAGTACGATGGAAATCCTGGTTGACAACATCATCACGTGCAACGAACCAGCAGTTTCGTTCTACGCTGACACAGTGTCAGCATATCACCGCGGCTAAATGCCAACCCATCCCCGCACCAAAACCACATCTTGACAACCGAGACGGAACACCGCGAGGACCATAAAGTAAGCCGATTTTTAGATTTAATTTTTTGACATGTATTTTATATTTTATAATCCTTTAAATTTAAGACAAAGTATAAGATTAGGCCCCTATGTGCCAATAAATGTATAATATTACCGTATCTAACTAGTTATAAGTCAAATTGTAAATATTATTTTGTTCAATAAACATATATCTATCTCCAAATCTAACAGTTCACGCAGCGAGAAAGAAGTGAAAAAATATAGAAATAAAAGTTTATTTATTATTGGTAAAGCGAATAATATAATATTATAATTGTGGAATTCAAAACACGGCGCGTTTTTGGGAACGTCCATATGCTCCTTATCCATTCACAACAATATTTAGGGACGCCATATATGGCTGCTTGTGCATTCACAATAAGATGGATATTCAATCTTTTCGTTTTTATATATGCCTATTTTCGATTTTAAGCGGCTATAGAAGAACGCCTTTGCAGGCGTCGACAATGTCTAAAAAGGATTCGGCGTGCTTCAACTCTAAACACCCCAAAACGACAAAAGACTAAAATTGCTTCAAATCCTTGGCTTTTGGTTTTCCCATCTCATCCTTCAAGAAAAAATAGAAACGCGTCATGACATTTCACTGAATTCTGTTCGCTTCGACTCTATGGATCATATTCCAGAATAGCAAGAAACAAGGCAGAAATTCCAAAATGAATTCAGCTACAGGACATTTAAAATGTGCAACAAATGCAAACTTAATCTGTGCCTGAACAAGGACCGAAATTGCTTCACATCACTCCGAACTTAATTTATTTTGTAATGAATATTTGTAAAAAAGTTTTTTTTTTGTTAAATTATTGGGCTTTTTTGTTTTTTTTTTTAATGCTTGAACTAAATGCCATATTAATTTTTTGTGCTATTTGAAAAATGAGTAACTGTACAAGAAGCCATATATGGAAATATATTAATAACTTTTAATAAAATTTGCTTAAACAATTTTTTTTTAGTCTCTTAATTGTACAAAATGAAAAACAAAAACGTCATTTTAGATTTTATATTTTCATTGGATGATAGTGCGTGCAGTAGAGGGTTAATGACATAAAATTCTAGGTAAAATTTGAAGAACTTCTCCATAAACAAAATATAAAAATAAATCAACTAAACCGTTGCGGAGAAAACAAAAAAGTAACAAAAATTGCTCTTCCACCATTAATAAACATTTTCCGAAATAAAAATTACAAAAAAAAGTAGCCCTGTAAGCGGCCCCACAATAATTTGAGTTAATATCTGTGCCCACTTAAGGTTATGTTATGAGTTTTAAAGAACAACATTCTAATACTTTTGAATTTTCAAACAAAAACAGCATTTCTCGACCCCATGACCATTGTTGACCATGAGAACTGTTTAAGACTGTCTTTTTGCGTTTTAATATCTATTGGTCATTGTATTTTAATTATACACAAATTAATTATTAATCAAGTTCTTTCTAAAAATAAAAATATTTTATTTGATTGTACAAATCAAAAACTTTATATTTCATGCTAATGAAAAAGAAAATCGTTTTTCTTTCAATTAACGCTCCATAGGCATGACTTCAATAGTTAATTTGATTTATTGGCCAAACAAAAGATAAAAGTCCTTCAATTCATACCGTAATTAACAAATATAATAGCCTTTTATTATATCTATAACAGAATGCTATGCCCATAATTAGTTTATGATTTTTGTCTACAGGCGTGATTTGCTTTTGCGAGGCAGCTTATTAATATTCCATACACATTTCAAAGCTAAATAAATAAAACCAGAAAAATCAATGGAACTAACAACGCAACTGTTGGTAATAATAACAATTATTATTATTAGAAGAAGAAAATGGACGAAAAGGATCCCTAGACAACTTACTTGTTGGATCAAAGCCGACAATGAAAGATGGGCACCTTTCTAAAGCAGACTTTCCAGCTGGTGTGTCTGGCCAGCACAACCAACCATCCCATGTTCCTTGGCAGTAGCTTCCTGTGGAGTAATAAATAAAAAAGAAAATTACAAACTAGATTAGGGGGCTCACAATTTATTAAGGAATTTCTCAAAAGAGGAGACGTTACTTTAGGTATAGAGGTGTGTATACGTATACTTTTACTACTAACCAACCTGTTGGCAAATCAGGTGCTGTTGTGTTTTTGAGTCTTTCTAAGCATTCAGCCCGTAGGGATGCTAAAGGATCTTGAATAACGTCCTCTTCGGTAGATAATGTGGGATTTTCATGCTTTGACAATGGACTGGCTGTGCTCATTGTAATCCTGTAATCCTGGAAGTTAATCTGTAAAGAAAAATAAGAGTATTTAATAAAAGCACACGAAGCTTCTGAGAAAATAAACAGATAGAAATTTGTCTCTACTTCTACGGTCGATTTCTCTTATTAAATTTAATGAAAAAATCGCTTCTCTGGGAACGCGCGAATATATAACTCCGAATTTTACAAATTTCTGATTAAAATTATTCTGGTCAAAATTACTAAACCATGACTTTTAGACCACTTTGAAAAGTAAATTGCCGTGAATATATAAACAAGATATTAACTGATTATGGAAAAGGTTTCCGAGAAAAATTATTTCACTGTGACTGTTGATAAGGAGCTAAGCAGCACTGATGCATTTGACAAAAGGATATAAGAGTTGTATGATAGGGTGTATACGTACTTAAATTACTTAATTGAATATCTTACCATGTTTGAAGGAATTATCAATGTACCCAGTTAAAAAAAAAAACACACAATTATTGGAAAAACTTTGTTTTTGGTTTTTGATTTTTATCTTTTTAAGGGAGATTTGCTTTAAAAAATTGCTAATTCAAGGTGTTTTCTTTTTTTGGAATATTTTATAATATATTAAGCCACCAGTTTTCAGTGGTGAGGAAAACTAGAGTTACTTAACTCTGGAAATAGATTTGTCTACAGGTACGTCAAGAAGAAGGGTGAAATCTATCAAACCCAAAGTAAACTCATGGTTTGATTTGAGCTGTAAAGTGGTTATTAGGGTTAGAGAAGTAATACTACGTTTCCACTAGACACTAAACCGCGATTTAGCAAGATTATCACAAATCTGCTTGAAATCTACAAGATTTACCATACAAATTTTAATCCCCTCAAATGAGATTTCAAATAAAACCCATTCAAATCTACTTGGAAACATTAGTTTGTCAAATCAAACAAACTTTGTTTTCAGAGAATAATTGTGGAACCGACCCATTTTCGTTTATTGACAGATGGAAATGTAAACAAAAACTATCTATCCCACTTCCATATCATATCAAAAAAATGGAACACCATTTGAATGTTTTGCGATAATCCTCATTTTGTGCTGTGGAAACACCAAACAAATCTCATTACCGAAATCTCGGTTTAGTGATTGGTGGAAACGTAGTATAAGCTTTCGATGTTATAAGGCCAACCCTACTGAGGAAAACCGGAAAAGGTTTCAACAAGGTAGAAAGACCAGTAACGTTGATATTCGAAGAACCAAATTTTAATATGATCAAAAATGACTGCAAAAAATACTACAATGTCCCAAATGTAGTTACAATATTTGGTCATTTGTGAAAAACATACGAAATACCACCTCGTCCTCGGTTCAAACGCTCGTCTTCAATATCACTCCTTTTGTCAACTCGTTAGCCAAAGGCAATTTGCTTGCGGCACAATTTGGTGTCAACGTGTCGACACTGCCAGAAAGAGTTATGAATCCTCCTGTGCTTGAGAACGTGAATGATTTTATGGCACAAATCTTACGCACTCGTGCAGTTGCTAGAGGTCTAAAAGTTCTCGACGTACACAAAACCGCTGGCCCGGGTAGTATCCCTCCCATTGATCTGAAGGGGTGTTCTTCGACGCTGGCACCACTGCGTAAGCTTTTACATCTGTCCTACTCTACTGGGCTCTTTCCGAGTGGATGGAAAACAACATTTGTCATATTTGACGTCGCCAAAAACGTTTCCAGTGTTTAGGTTTTCTCCGTAGATGGAAGACATTTTTCCCATACCTTCTGATCTGGCTGTGATCTACAAAGCTTTTATTCGTCCAAAACTTAGGTACAATTCTCATGTTTGGGCAGAAGCTACAAAAACTAGCTTGAGTTTATTGGGCATAATACAAAAGAGAGCTTTAGAAATGATAGGTGAAAGACAACGCCGAAATTTTTCATTTTTATTTTTATAATTCTTCCATCAGTCGCACCACACGAATGTGTAATGCTTTACGCGACCCAATGCATCAGTATCTCCTTGTGAATCCTCTCCTACTTACCTAATCGCTCGTGTTGTGTTAACATTTTAAGTGCAATCAAATCATAACCCCTTTTGTTCGCGTGGAATATAAACAAGCAGTTTTTAAGTGAAAGGTGAATGCAGAAAGTCAAAAAACAAAGAAGATAAAATAACAAAAGCAATTGTTTAATTATTCAAGAGTTAACTCAACAAATTTGGTGAGTTAACTCGGGTTTAACTTTAACCCCGCATTGAAAAACTGGCCCTAAGAATTTTAGATAATTATCTTACTTTTTTTTCCTGACTCCTATCACTAAAAATAAATAAAAAAATAAATCGGGTGGCACAACGGCTCATGAAGAACCAGGGCCTAGTGACTAACAACTCGCAACCATTCCTCTGTGCGCCTTTCGGCAGGAATGGAAGGGACCTACAATTTTATGCCGAATCCGAACGGCTAGACGAGAAGCACTTATTCGTGACAAGTGATACTCTTGGAGGATTTGTCAATTCCTCGCAAGAGGCAGTAACCCTGAAAAAAACTTTTTAGTTTTTAGGTGGACGAGGCTGGGAAGCGAACCCAGACCTCCAGCGTGACAGTTGAACGCACTAACCATTACGCTACGAGCTACTACTACCTACTCCTATCGGTATGGAAGTATTAATTGTCTAAGCCAAGGATTTCAAAACAGACTATTGGCAAAAATAAAGTTTAAAAGAATATAAAAAGAGAAATTAAATGTCAGTTGCCAAAATTTGATTTTGAAACGGTTTTGAGTGTAAGAGCTTTTTTTTTTTTTGCAACATTTTGATTTCCATCTTTTCAAACGGTGGTTTTAAAAATATAAAAATTACACAACATAAAGATGGTATTGGTACATATTTTTGATAAAAATTTGTAGTCGATTGTTTGTTCTCGAGATATTTGAGTTGAAAAACATTTTTCAATAGTTTTTTGTAGTTTTTTTTTTTGCAGTTTGTTTGCTCTAAAAAACTGTCTATTGAATGATTTTGAAAAAAATTACCAATTGTTGACAACGTCATAATATGTAAAAAAAAAAGAAAAACTGGGTTCGTAATCATTATTTGCTCTTGAAATACTTAAGAGGATAATTATTTTTCAACTGTTTTTCTTAATTTAAAAAAAAAGTGTTCGTTGAATTTTGTTTTGATTATTACCAATTCTTTATTATGTTATTATGTGCAGAAAAAAGTTAATCTATAGTTGATATCTTTTTCCGTTCTCGACATTTTTGAGACGAATGACATTTTACAGCTCTTTTTTAAATTGCTCAAGTAAGAAAACAGTAAATTGAATTTGTTAGAAAACCTTTTCAGCACGTTATTACGTTATTGACTGTTAAATAATATTTTTTTAACTATACGAAGTCGATATCTATATCCGTTCTCGAGATATGATGGACTACAAAAGTAGCCCGAATTTACATACGTTCACATACACATACAGACACCATTCTGATTCTGACGGATTCTTATTCTAGAGACCTCAAAACGTGAATATGTTTATTTTCTATGTCAAAATTTTCAATTCGACAAAAAATCGCACCAATTACAATTACTTCCAATCGGAAGTAAATAAGATCGCTTAATTTTGAAAACAAAATTTTCAATAAAATTAGTTTGAAATTTTTCAAATTAAATTTTTTTTTACAAAATTTTGATTATGAAAATTAAGTTCATACAAACAAAGTTGCCCATCCCACTTAAGCGGGGGGAATAGATCCCCCTCGATTGTTTTTACAGTTGTCATACCTAACCTTCTTATCACATATTTGGTGAATCACCCTGTAGTATCTACTTTTACTCTTTCATCCCACCCACTAAACTGTCAACGTTTCGTTTCAACCTTGAACTTTATTCTCAACGTGCAAAAAGAATTTGTTATTTAAAACAAACAAAATTATACTTAGATGGCCAGGTGTATAGCTATACAAATTTCAGTTAACGGTTAGATGGATTAAATTAATTGCATTTAATATTTGATGTTGCTGAGACAATACTGTTCTAAAGTTGAAAATAGGTATTTTCAAATAAACCCAAAATCATTTTCGTTAGATTTTTAAAATAGTCCCTCCTTAACGCCATTTGTATACAACCCGTCAGTTTATGACAACAAAAATGTTCAGTTCGGAAAACAACGGTATTTTCCGGATGTGACGTTGAGAATTTAAAATGTACATTATACATACGTAGTTATATATTTTTGTATGTGAGTATCCTGTACACATACATATGGTATATTATATAACTTGTATTTGGAGGTTCTATTTGTACATGTTAATTATTTTTTGGCTGAAAAAGGATGTGTGTCAGCACAACATTTTCCAGGATAAGCTTTTGTCATTTTGTTTTCTGTTTGGTTGTCAATTTTTTTTAGGTGGAATTGGCAAATGACGAACACAATTATTATCTCGGGAATAGCAGACTCTGCCCAGCCATTTTGTGTATGCAATTGAATTTAGACTACGACGATGACACGATGAGTAGGTTATAGAATAGATGTTTGATTGTGAAACGCCTAAAACTATGATATAAATCAACTGCTGTACTGATGAAAGTTGGTTTAATTATTTTTGCTGAAACACTGTTTGTTTTTACATGACAAGGTGCTTTTTTTTCGGAATTATTTCGTTTTTCTAAAAAATGGAATCAGGAATTGAATTTTTTGTTAACCCATATGTTTGCTAACAAAAACATAAGATAATTAAACAATTTTGCCCGGAGGTTAATTTATGTGTATAGTGACCATAAGTTTTTGAAGACAATGCGGGACACTTTGAAAACAAACTTTTTTTTTATTAAATACATTGTGTCTTTTTTTTAATTTTTTAATTGAACTTTCTTCGTGTTTTTTTTTGGTTAAATGTTAATGCATAGGAACATTTGAATACGCCAATAAGATTTAAAACGTATCACACAAATTAAAAGTTCATGAACATGAACATATTTCATAAAAAAAAATAAAGAAAAAACATCTCTAAATATATTGCGCATGTCGATTACCTCATTATATTTTTCAGTTGTGTGCATTTTTTGCAAAACTTCGCTATTATGTATGTATTCATAAAAAAGGAGCAGGAATTATACCTATCGAAAAATATTTTTAACAGAACAATAGATTACATATACCTACCGCTTGATTCCTCATCTTGCGTCCATAAATGATTTATCATTCAAAATGTTCTAATTAATTCTTTTTAATAATTGGTAGGTACTTCATTTCCTCATTTTTAGATAAAATACTTATGAAGGTACTTGTACAGAAAACACTGAACAAAATGAAAATTGTTATCCTATAAGCAAGTTTTACATGTGCATAACATGCAGATACATTTGCATTATTTTTGTATATTTTTAATTTTTCAGGACTTTGCGGGACAAATTTGTAAATGAGGGACATTTCGCGGGACAGTTTATGATGCGGGACAGGAATGTCAAATGCGGGACTGTCCCGCCAAATGCGGGACGGATGGTCACTATATTTATGTCTCACACTCAGATTGTGCATTGTAGATAGGTGAGGTTATTTGTGTTTATATTGTTATAATGATCTTTTTTTTTATATAAAATTTCATGACGTTATATTATCAGAAGTAAAAGATGAATTTTGTGCGGAGCATTTGAGGTGATTTTAAGTCGAAAAAGCTTCACATTTTAAACACAGATAATACAGTTAATAGACAATCAGACTGTGGAGAACTTAGCAGTATGTCTATGAAGTGAACTCATTGAAAGGTAATATACTAAAATTAAGATTTTATGTTTAACTTGTTTTGTAGGTTAGAATTATATAAAATAATTTGAGTTATTATTCCAAGTTTTTATTATTCTGATTTTGTTTTATGAAAACGTCTTTTTCAAGACAATATTAAAGGAATAATGATACCGCAAACTGTTAAACAAATACTTAGATTGTATCGCGCGATTTTTCGCACCTATTCTGTTACTCCCTGATGGTTTGCAGCACGATATTTACATTGAAAAGCATTAGTAAGTAGCAAAATAGCTGAACAAAATTGGGCGAGTTTTTGTTTAACTGCTTGCGGTACTTTACCAGCTATGGGTCCCCGATAAGCGGATCTTCACACATTTTTTTTGTGAAAAACAATGTTATTTTAGTATTTTCATGTAAATTATGAAAAATGCAATGAGGCCAGAATAGCTGCAAAAAATCACGCGATACAATTCAAGTATTTGTTTAACATTTTGGGGTGTTATTTCATTTTCTAAAATAAAGTTCAATATGAAAAAGAAAGATTGTGGTTTTATTTCATTTTTCCAAAAAAAAATCAAAACAAGTTGGGGCTTTATTTCATTTATTTTTGGGCCATTTTTTCATTTCAGTGGGGTATTATTTCATTGGGGCGTAATTTCATGATGAAAAAATACCCCAATTTGGAGCCTTATTTCATTTTTTATTTTGGGGCCTTATTTCCTGGGGCCTAATTTCGCGGAGCCTAAAAAATGTACATAAGTATTCCATAATTTCCTATTGTGTAGCTATAAAATATTAACAATACATTTTTTAGAGACCTGAAGAAGAACGTGACCACGTTCACAACGTGCGTCGTCTTATTTTGACAAAAATTTCAACATAGACCTAAAGTCCACTTAGGATTTAAATATTATTATAAAAAAGGTCAGGAAGAAGGAATAAAAGTAAAGGAATAAAAGTAAACACACATTTTGTTCTTAAAAATTAAGAGCATTCGCGAGAGCAATAAGATTCTTCAGATTTCTTAAACTTTTTTTGAGTTGGTACCATTATTCCTGGATTTAGGAATATTATTATTTCAAGTATACATAGGTATTCTAAAAAATTTCAAAAAAATCAAAAAAAAAAAAACAAGTTTCAAAAAATTTAATAAGTCGTTTTTGAAATAGGTAATAAACTAAATTAATTTTATTCCAAAAACGAATTATTTAATTTTGGTACTTACATAATACTATTTGAACTTTTTAGAACCTTCTCTAGAAAAAAACTTAAAAATCAACTGAACGATTTTCGAAAAAATTAACAACCTCAAAAATGGTTCTTGCAGCAATAATAACAATTATTCGATAAAAAATATCAAAAAGTAGCCTTTTTCCTTTTTTTTATTTATTAATTTTTATTGAAGGAGCCATTTATGAGAAAAATATGATTTTCCTTTTTGGCTTAAAAAAATGTAAGGCAGTTACCGTTGGTGAAGGAAAAATTAAAGGAAAAGACAAATCCGCAAAATAAATATCAATGTTCGAAAATATTTGAAACTCCTTGTCTCAGGTAATATTCCGTGAGACAAGCTGTTTCAAATATTTTCCTGATCCCATTTGACGAATTGGTGTCACTCAACAGTGCTGCAGGACTCGAACTTATTTTATTATTTGGGTGATCGCCAATATGACATTTTATTTGGGCTTTGCGACGCATTTTTTGTGAGATTTTAGGTGATTTTTCAGTTTTTGGGCGTTATGACATTTGATGATTTGGGGCTTATGACGTTGGGCGAAAAGAATTAAGAACGAAAATAAATAAAATTGTTGCAGCACCCACAAAAAATGTCAAAACGCCCAAACTGTATGTCATAATGCCCAAACTTAAAATAAGAAAATATTTTGGGCGATATGACAATGTTCGATTTGGGTATTTTGGCATTTGAGATTTTTTTTGTGCGTAATGACATTCCTATTGGGATTTGTGCAAATTTTTTGTTCAGTTTTTGGGCTATATGTCAGTTTTTGGGATTTATGACATTTTTCAATTTGGGCTTTATGGTTTTGGGCGTTAAGACCTAACGCTGTTACCGTTATAATATTTTTCTAAGACAAAACCCAGAGGAAGTGTGGGCATAGATTATACTAAAAAAAATCAAGTATCAATTTTCTCTCAAAATATTTACCGTAATTTTATAAGTCGCTCGTTATTTGATTGTCAAAAGCGTTAAGGACGTTTTGGAAATTAATGCATTTTTGTACCGTTACTTCTTGAGCTAACAAACAGAAATTTCAATTCAATTTTGTTCGGGTTCTCTGTTATAAAATTATTATCTGGAGTTCAATTTTTTACGAATCCAAAACTTGCCCTATGGTACCTATATCGCAAAATAATCCACATGTTTTCATCTTCCACATTATAACTGAAACTTAAAAATTCAATAATTCAATTTTGAAAAATATCTATAGTGCTTAAAAAATTCGGAGTAAATTCCAGGTAGAAACAGATAACTCCATCTAAAATCTCGACAGTTAGGTAATTTTGAATATCTTTAAATCGCACACAAATGGCCAGTTCACACTGAAATAATTACCGTAACTGCAAGGAATTTTAAATGGGACACATTTTGTTAATTTTTATAATAAATAATTAAATTGTTTGACAGTGGCATGCGGCAGTCCAACTTAAGCTATCTATCTATAATTAATCTTCATCATTGATATATGTACGTATCGTATACTATGGCGTCGACGTCAGTTCATTCACGCATTTCAATCACATAATTTATTTCCCTGACACGCACACCCAGGGGTATTGGATTTCTATGTCAATATACCTAACCTATCTACTATATAAGCTCTTCTCTTTTCCCAAAGGCTGATTGAAGCAGCTGACTCTACTTTTATATAATATGTCATCCTCATCAGTGATGGAATTTACATTTCTGGATTTGTTCTGGTATACTTCGTATACAAGAATGACGAATGCGTTTGCATTGCTTATGTCGATTATAACGTCATACACCGACCATCCAGAGACTCAGTCAACCATTGGCTTCAATTAGTGAATGAGAAATCATTTATTAACAACAAATTGTGTGCTTTTATAATATTTTTATAATTATCACATTTATAGTTTTGAATTTTCTCTGGCGGAAAGCGAGGGCAAACGGTTAAATATGTGTTTGATGTTTTCTATAATGGTCACAGAAACTTGTTCCTTAATTACTTTTATTAGACTGAAGGTG
This sequence comes from Melangyna quadrimaculata, assembly GCA_949320155.1. Lineage (NCBI taxonomy): Eukaryota > Metazoa > Arthropoda > Insecta > Diptera > Syrphidae > Melangyna > Melangyna quadrimaculata. Next base: position 25,171,276 of record OX439485.1, read on the forward strand.
TAAATACCATACTAACTTAATGTGTTGCTGGTTGAGGTTGCGGCACTCGTTATCCAGTTCTCAACAAAATGTTGATTCATTTTTTAAATCGTTATTGAGAGAGTCTTATCGGAAGTTTCAAGCGTGGGCAGCTTGAAAAAACGTGTCTCGTTGACCAAATACACACAGCATTTCTTACATGCAATAACATGATATGGGATTCAGACTGTTAGACTTTCTCCCGTTTTGCAATTTTACAAGGGTGAATAATCTTGCATGTAATGCCAGAATCATTTTTGTTTACAATGAATCGATACGAATTTGTTTGTACCGTACAAACTAATTAAATGATACATCAATCACTTGAATATTGATTTGTTGTACATATTGTATGTATATTTTTACTCAAAGGGCATCCAAGCTAGACTAAAACCACTCAGGCAGCTACCAAAGATATTTAAATCAGCTGTGTACCGGGCAGTAGCGGATCTAGGATTTGCCTGTGGGGGGGGGGGGGCTTGGAGTTTGGAGATCCAGTTTAAGACCTTAAGTAATAATATTTCATTGTCCTAAAATTAATTTTACAATTTATAACAAATAGGTTTAAGGTGCATTATTTTTTTTCAGAAAAATATTATATGTATGTACCTACCTACAAGTACATATAAATTTATATACATAACAGTAAACGAATTTTGACACTATCACTTTTCCTTTCACAATAGCCGTGTATTTTGTACCTTTATATCCGCTCCTATCGCGCTTTTAAATGTTTTCAATATAAATTATAATAACAAGAATTTGGAATATTGATATGGGAATGTGTTTAACATGGGAATTATTTTTAAGCGGAGAAAGGAGCAAATATAGAGGCTCAGCAAAACATAGTAGTACCCACAATAAACAGAAATAGGTTATGCTCATTAGATACACCCAATTCGACATCTTGCTTATGCTGTGACGTCATCGTCATCTGCTAGTTAGACAAGCGAGATTGTTTATTGGAAGTTTTCGATTGGTTTTTGTTATTTTATTTGTTTTACGGTTTAAAAAGTAAATTTTAAAAGTTGAAAATGGTTGTGTGTCCTGTTTTGAAGTGTTATTACACCGGACAGAAAAAACAGTGAACAAAATCAGTTCAATCAGTACCATGACTCTTATAAATCCTGCAGCTTTAGTTGGTGCATGAAAAGTTTGAAGGTGGACTAAGAAACCAAGTGATACATTCTTTGAAAATGTTAGACTCTTATAGCCATATTAATAAAAACAGCGCTTAACTTTCGAGCTCTCGTGTGAGCGTGTATTAAGAGACAAATGATGAATTAAAAGGTATATTTAATTACCTTATTTAACCCTTTGCTAAACCACCTTCCTTGTTGGTTTAGCTAGGTAGTAAGTGGCAGAAATCTAACTCCTAGTCCATCACGAGTTAATAATTATAACTTGCCGCTAGCTCCGTTTATTAATATTGGGGTTAGAAAACATTTTTATTAAAAACAATAAGGAACATATACAGAAGGGAAGTTTCTGGAATACCATTTAAAAAATGCTGAAGCTGTGCATCCAAACTAAGTGCAAAAAGACTATATTTCTTAAGTGTAGACTGTATTTTAGATTTAACCATTTAAACAAATTATTTGTAGGTGAAATTAACTGTAAAAATAAAAAAATTATAAAACTAATCCAATGAAATGGTATTCTTTTCTTCTATCTTATATTCGAACCAGATGACGATGACGTCACACCACATCTGTTTATCGTGGATAGTACCTATAGTTAATTTTAAAACTTCAATTTTTGGCCACGTTATGGCCTCGAACCACACCAAAATATTTGCTTATTTATATCGCTTAATAATTGATCAGGTACCTACCTACATAATGTAAGTATTTGTTTAAAATAAAGGTATGTTTTGAACTTCCCCTTTTTGACATGATTTAAAAAAGGTTTTTAATTGGATAGTTCAGAAAAATGGTATTTAAGTGGTCTTACTGGCAAAAGCTCATATCTGCTTTGACATTATCAGTCCTCTGAGATCTTATTTTCCTGAATTAGGTGCCAGTTATAGCTATCATTGAAAAAGTAAATTGTTGATTTTGAGAAACTTCGAAATTTTAATCATTGAATATTTTAATGCAGAAATATAGCTTAGGACCTCAAAATTATTTCTCCTCCAAAAAAAAATTCATTTTGACCCATATCTTCCCCGTAACGTAACTTTTAATTTTTTCAATGATCATTGGAAAGGTAGTTCATCATTTAAAAATTAAAAATCATTTCATGAGAGAAGTTGTGCAAAATTGAATTTAGGTCAATTAGCTTTACTTTGGCATCAAAATAATCACATATTTTTTCTTCAAAATGTCTCAAAATTGACAATTAATATTTTCAATGATGGTTTTCAATGAAAGCTATAACTGGCGCCTTAGCCAAATCAACGAGTAGAGTACGTACCTGCTTTGTTCAAACTGTCGATGGAAAGCACAGAAAATAATATTTTACCGATTAAAAGAATTTTATTCGAACATAAGACAAAGCTGCTTTAAAAAAATCTTTTGCTTTTTAAAAATGTTAATGTTAAGCCCCGACCACGTTTTTATTTAATTATATGTTCAAGCCCCAACTTCGGACTTTGACAGCCCTAGACTTAAGGCCCAAAAACTCTCTGGAATAAGGATAGTTTTTAGCTAACTACGTTTATTGTCCAATATACTCAGACTTTATCAGTCCCAAGCTGGTTTCTTCGTCCCAATTTTCTGTGTTTTGTTTTTAGATAAAAATTGTGGTTGCATAAAACATGTCCATTTTTCATAGCCCCTAACTTGATTTCTTGTCCAATTTGCTTCAGTCTTTAGCCCCAACCTTATGACTTAGAAGTTACATAACATGTAAATTGTTCAGCCCCAAACACGTTATTGTGTTCATCAAATTTCACATCTTAACAATTTTTTAGACGAACATAAATCCCAATGTAACAAAACCAAAATGTTGTATTTTCTCTAAGCAACCAATTTATTCGTGACGCATTCGAACACAAATGTCATATCACTTAAAGGTTATGTTTTAAGATTATGACAACAATCAAGTAACACAGAGTGTATTTCTTTAAAGAATCATGTTTATTTGTTTATAAAGACAACAAACTGAAAAAAATGACCCCATCCTCCCTGTTGGAGTGACTTTGGAATACAATTTGAATTCATTATATTTGCAAATGAATAAAAAAAAACAATTGAAATTATTTTATTTCTGTGTGAACGTTAGATGAAGATACATACTTGTATTTATGTTAAATTTGTATATAAAAAAAATATTTAGGTAAACATTTCAAAGTCTTTTCATTAAATTATTGGAAGAGAATTGCTGTAAAATTGTAAAATTGCTTACCCACTTTAAAAAAAAATCATACATTTAACTTTTTACCTACCTCAACACATCATGTTGTTCTATTTTGTGAGTTGAAAATATTTTCATTTAAAACTAGGTTATCTGCAATAAAATCCATAAGATGTGGATTTTATTCCTATAGATCCGAGTAGACAGAATTAGTTCAACTTCTTTCTTTTTACCCCAGTTAAGTTGCAAGCGCTGCGTCTTACAAATGGTACCACTTTACGCTTAAGTAAATTTCACAGTTTATGATATCGTTGACAATTTGACTCTTTTGCCGGCAAGAATGGTATCGTTTACAATTTGACTCTATTGCCGGCAAGAAGGTGCTATAGCAAAGTAAGTGTCAAAGACAAGTTAGTATTAACATAATTAAATTGGATTAAAGAACCGCGATGAAACTATATTTCCGGGCCTGTGATGTGATGGTAGTATAGCTCAGGAACATAATTTCTCTTGACTGTCTTGAATTAATTTAAATGATCTCATTATTTTGAAGACAAGGCACTAAATGAAACCACAGTAAAGGTTTTAATTTTAAAATTTGCATTTAAATATCTCCACAAGAACTTCTATCTTAATTTTGTCATTAAGAATCGGAAGGTTTTAGCAATTATTATGAAGTATATGTACGTATGCATTGAGGTGAGTTAATTTTCGTGAGCTGTTCTTAAGTGTTTGTCCATTTGAAACTAAAATGTTCGAGATTGTAATATCATGAGTTACGAGTATCTGGTTTAGAATTTATGAATTTCTTTCATAATTGTGATTTGTTCTTTGATAATTTCTTCTTCTGGACACAAAACAAAATCAGTGAAAGATTATTGTATTTTTACAAAAAAAATATTTCTGCAGCTTTAATAATTGACAATTTTTATAGAAAATGAAAAAAAAAAAAATTACACAAAATACTTGAAATTTTGTCCAGAGAAAAAAACACTTTTTCGGGATTCATTAATAGGCTATACTGATTATACCGGAATATGAAAGAGAGTAACCGTACAGGATAAAATCCAAGTATTTGTTTGACATTTTGGGGTGTGATTTAATTTTTTAAAATATATTTGTTCATATAAAAGATTAAAAAAACGAAACCAGTTGGGCCGGGTATTTTATTTATTCTCATTTCAGTGGGGCCTAATTTGGGGCCTTCTTTCATTCATGCTTTTGGGGCCTTATTTCCTGAGGCGTGACTTCACAGAGACCGATTTTTATACTACTCGGCAATTTTTATGTTTAAACTGTTCCAAACATTAATTTTAGGTTTTTTGCCAAAAAATTCACTAAACGGAAATAACAACATTTTGATGTATCTGTATCTAATAAATAAATGGCTTCTCTTATTTTGTTTAAATTTCACAAAAAAATATTTCTATAGAGGAAAGACAATATTGCGTTCCAAAATTGTACCTAAAAACAAAAATTTTGTAATGTGTTCATACTTTACCATAACTAAGCAATAATATTTATAGAGTAAAAAATTATACGCCTCACAAATGTTGTGTGATGCAGGCGTGTCTTTTATCTTATTATATAAAACACTAGTTAAACTTGTGTTTGATTTATGGGAAATGGCTCATTGGATTTGGATGAAATTTTCACAGTTTGTTCTTATAAACCAGAAGAAATTAAAAAAATACTTTGAGTAAAATCCGCCAGCCGCCAAGCCCCCTTTTCAAATTTCTTTGTTTCATTGAATTCACGGAAATTGCTGGTTTTCTCGAAAACCACCAAAACGATTTGAATTAAATTTTTAGAGTATGTTTAATAGATATAAAAATAATAACAAAAAATAAAAAAATTATTTTAGTGGAATTCGCCAACTATCACGCACACTTTTCCTACTTTCTTGTTTCTCGGAAACATCTACAAGGATTTTGATGAAATTTTCACAGTTTGTTACTTGAAGCAAAACAAAATTTTGAAAGTATTTTTACTAGGCCACGAGACTAAAAAAGTCTCGGCCTCGCATGACGAGCCGAGACGAGACGAGACTGCCTTTTAAGCATCCGAGATAAGACCGAGACGGACTGAATATTTGGACCGAAATTTACAGAGTCTAATAAATTAAATAATCCAATTTCAGTTAAATATTAATTTTTGTCTGCACATATTCAAACTATAAACAAAAATATTTCGTTCCAATAATAATCAACAGGTTGTCCGGAAATCGTATTTTCGGAGACCATACCGGCACGAGACCGAAACAAGACTGAAAATTTTCGATTTTAACGAGACCGAGACGAGACAAAAGTCTCTCCGAGTCTCGTCTCGTAGCCAGCCCTAATTTTTACTAGTATCGGTACTCTGCCACGCGCACTTTTATCATTTTGTTGGTTTCTCGGAAGCGGTTCCAAGGATTTGGATTCAATTTTCAAAGGTAAAAAAAAACATTTTTTATTTACTCGGAACAGCTTTGGGTGAATTTTTCTGAGTATTTTTGTTTGTATAAACAAAAAAATAATTTTAGACAAATCCATCCACTATTAATGTTAATTTTTGTTTCCCTATTTTGATGAAATTTTCTTCAGAGTTTTTTGTAATAAGCAATCGCAACATTTTGAAAGCATTTTTTCACGCTTAATTGTTTCTCGGAAACGGCTTTAACGATTTTGGTGAAATTTTCACAGTTTTTTTGTATGAGAAAAAAATTGAAAGTATTTTAATGAACACCCACTTCTATTTCATCACGATTAGGATCGCGACTCAAATCATTTATCACAGCTCCAATTTTAAAATAATTAATTTACTTATGGCAAATGAATGCCAGTGGCGTAGCGTGGCTTTTTGGCGCCCGAAGCAGAACCCTCCTTTGCCGCCCCAACCCATTTTTTTTGCCAGCGTAAATAAAATAAGAAATTTATCAATTCCACAAAAAGTGTGTGTAATCGAGTGACCTGCTAACTTCACAGTGAGAAAACAGTGAGAACCAAGCATACTAGAGATTTTAAAAAAGCTCCAAATGTTCAGATCTTTTTGCATTTCCAGAAATGCTTATTTCAAATTTTGAAGTTAGCAGGTCACATAGTGTACATTGAGAACTAAGCATGCTAGGAATTTGCAGTATGGCTACAAATTTGAAGTTTATTTGCATTTAAAGAATTATAGGCTAAGTCAACAATTTGATCCTTATTTAAAAAAAAAATTAAAAAATTGACTTTAATATGAGATTAGCAAGTCAAGTTGTGTATCTCGTGAAGTTATCGGGGCAGTATGATTTTTTTTTGTCGATTGGAGGATTTCAAAACTTGGAATTAGCATTTCTTAAAATGCGAAAAGAACTCCAAATTTGGAGCCTTACTCCAATTTTCTAGCATACTTGGTTCTCGAGATACACTGTGTGACCTACTTTGTTAAATGTGAAGTTAACAGGTCTATATGTAGGATTTTTACCACTTGGACAAATTTTTGATTGAGTTTTTTTGGGCTCAACAAATAAATTTATTTGAAAAATAATATGTTAATAAAAAAATACGAAAATCGAGCAGGTAGGTACGTTTTTTTTTAAATTTCTTGTCACTCAATTTGCCGTCCCGGCAAAGAGCCACCCGGGGCCTGTGCCCCCTGTCCCCATCACGCTACGCCACTGATGAATGCAAATGCTTTTTACGTTCGGACCATAACACATGGGTTGTAAATAATGTTTAACAAATAAATAAATCTACCCGAAAAACCGAATGAAGCTCCGTCGCCCAGGTACTTCCTACTAGAAAAAAATCACAAAAGAACTAAATATTTTGCTCTAAATGCTTTACACATAAAAATACATATCTCCACCAAAATTATTTAACTCAAAAAACTAATTCGCTAATAATTTTCCAGTGGAGAATTTTGTTAATATAATTATTATTTGCATAAGAATTTTAAACAAGACTTTACCTAATATTGTTCCCTAAGGCACACCATCATCCCAACAGTGTAAAATGCTTAACCAGTGCATTCATGCATAATATTTTAATATGGATATCTTCAAAACTGCACTCCGTTTAAATTTATCATTTTAAAGTTAATAAAAACCTCTAAAAATGCGTGTAAATTATAGGTATAAATAAACATCCACTAATTTTAACATGCATTTAAAATTTAAGGTCTTACACGCGGCAGTATTTAGAAACAATAAGACGTAAGGAGAACATTCTTGCCAGCACAGTGAAAAGGTTTTTATTATGTCATTAAATCACTTTCCCACCACGGCCATGCTTGGCTTATATAGCAAAGAAAACTGCCTAAAGTGGGTCAAGAATCCATAAATCTTTAAAGTAAGAATACAAGCACAAGCATAGTCATAAATCCACTCTACAAATTCCACCCGCAAACAGTATATAAGAAAGTGAGTAAAACTATAGTTAAGGACTCGCATTACTGTATAGTTATTGTTATTTAATAAATTATGCTATTAAAGCCACTTGCTGGCTCTCTCACATACACATACACTAACACATATATACCTACCTACCTAAACCACACTCAGAACTTTTTACAAACGGAATTCTCTTATTTTCTACTCACGTATCTAAGGCCTAGGGGCTAGGACGGGCGAAGAACAACAAAAATTTTGTTTGTTCTTAATGTTGCCTTTGCTGTTTGGAAAAAAGATGTCCTGTCTCTGTTTGTGGTTCTCGACATTTAACAAAACTCAGAATGCTCAAGATAAAATTTTAAAACTTTTAATTCACCTCATAAGAATGAACAAAGAATTCTTATTTGGATTTTATTCAAAATGTTTCTCCTCCAAAATCCAACTGCGCTATGCAAAAGTAAAACCCCCTAAGAAAACACTTTTCCAAGATCTTATCATAATTATATTAAAGGGATAGAAATGTAGCTACTTTTTTCTGTAGGTACTTGAAACTTTAACATTTGGTTTGCTTTTGTGGTTGAAAATGACTTGTTTTAATTTAAAGCTAAATCTCATTATAAGGTTGACAAAGAAATCAGAAGATGAAGAAATTCAAATATTAAAATATTTAAATTACTTCTGATTAAAGTGGAGTGAGTGAATAATTGAATTAAAAAGTCCAAGTTACCTCAACTCCAGAAATAAATAAATAACAGACTGAATGAAGAGCCCACTGTTATACCTGTGCGAAACACAATTATTTCTGGAGTTGACATCACTTGTACTTTTTAATTGAGTTGACGTAAGCTGCGTCGCGAAAATAAAAAATCAGATAAAATGAGGAGTCTATATCCCCCTGTTTACACAGGAGTGGCAATTTTCTATGAAATTAACTTAAAACAGAAATAAATAAATAAAAATCAACTGTAATACATACAAAGCCATGTTATAGCTTTTTGTGAAGCCAGATATCCCGTTTCTTATTTCATTTTTTAATAATGTTGTTTTTATGAACAGTTTTAAAAAATATAATTTTCAAACAAATTTTGAAAAAATGCAAAAAGAAATTTCAAACTAATTTTTATTTTCAGAATTTTACGTTAAGCATAGCACGCACCTGAAACGAAGTGAACATTTTCATACAAAAACTGGCACAACGAAATCACAAACGAAAAAATTTCTCGTTCTGTTCAGCAGTACTGGTTAAGGCGTTAAGAACATATTTTAGGTCAAACCTTGCACTTCATCCTGACGGGATGATCTTAACACTTAACAGCTCACATCCTGGCAACACTGCCAGACCGGAGATATATGGATTGCCTCCTTACCAGGTTATAACAACGAAATTTCACATAAATGGAATCGAGAGATACAGATTCTTGGATCAATGATCAATAACGAAGGATCTTGTGATAACGACATCAAACATCGCGTAAGCGTAGGGTGGATGAAGTAGCGGGAAAACTCTTCTGTGATAGAAAAATGCCCGCTAAGCTGAAAGTAAAGCTCTACACGGCAGTTGTTCGTACAGCGCTTACATAAGGTTCACAGTGTTGAACAGTGTACAAAAAGTATGAGAGTAAATTGACAGCAGCTGAAATGAAGATGCTTTGCATGACAGCAAGAGTGACAAAGCGCGATCGAATAAGAATCAAGAGAATCCGAGCAAGCCTACATGTCGAAAATACCATCTTGGACATAATACAGCACTTCCAACTTAGCTGGTACTGTCATGTACAAAGAAGATACCATGAGAACCCAGTTAAAAAGGTAATAGCACTAGACGTTCCAACAATATCGCGGAAGAAAGGCAGGCGCAAAAACTCCTGGATGAAACAAATGCAACGACACCTGCATTTAGTTGGCCACAGACATGGAACAATCCAAAACCGGGAGGCCTGTCGACGCTTTCTGAAGTCAACTCGGCGAACCCCTCAAGCGGAACATTAGGTAAAGCAGTTGAGTGGGAGAGTTGTGGTCCCCCTCGAGATCATGACAATCGCCGGTAAAATGAAGAAGAAGAAGAAGAAGAAGAAGAAGAAGAAGAAGAAGAAGAAGAAGAAGAAGAAGAAGAAGAAGAAGAAGAAGAAGAAGAAGAAGAAGAAGAAGAAGAAGAAGAAGAAGAAGAAGAAGAAGAAGAAGAAGAAGAAGAAGAAGAAGAAGAAGAAGAAGAAGAAGAAGAAGAAGAAGAAGAAGAAGAAGAAGAAGAAGAAGAAGAAGAAGAAGAAGAAGAAGAAGAAGAAGAAGAAGAAGAAATCGAGAGATTCAGAATACTTGAAGCCATAGGAACATTTAATTTCTGTTGGCCCCTCCCCCCACCTTTGCGCGCTGGGGGTGCAAAATACCCTCGGCTGATGAGGGTTTTTGTTTTGTCAGAAAATAATATGCTTCTATGGCTTCAAGTATTCTGAATCCAATGAGATATTACACGTAATCATCCGATGTCTGGTTCTCGATTTATAGGCCATTTATGTGGAATTTCGTGTTATAACCTAGTAAGGAGGCAAACCTTACATCTCAGGTCTGCCCGTGTTGCCACGCTGGCAAGACTTCTTCGAAGTAAATTTAAGATGTGGACTGTTAGCTCATCCCGTCAGGATGAAGTGCAAAAGGGCATCACTAAACGACCTAACTAGCTATACGCAGTTTGATAGCGAAAATTGAAAATCGTAGTAGATTACTAGAGTCAAGTTTTACGCACAGAATTTATTGTCCGGATAATTATTGCTGGTGAAATTTTACGTTTGAAGATAAAAACAAAATGGAATAAAATTACATTTGATTTCTAATTGAATTTTTTTTTTAAGAAGAACATCATTCTTTAGAACTTTTAACAAAACTGTATCACCAAAAAAGAAAATTAATTTTTGACGTATACATGTGATAGAGCTCTACATCAATATTTTTCCCTTGCCTTTTTGTCTACGTTTTCGCTCTCGATTTGGAGACTATAGAACATTTTCGTTTCACTTCAGCTGCGTATTCTAGGCTTTACTAAGAACTATTTTTGTTTTAAAAAGTCAACTCCCTTTTATCAATTCCTAGTCAATAACTGAAAACTAGATGGTTCAAGAAAAGATTTTGGACTGTTACCAATTATGCTTCAAAATTTCTAAACGGATAATTCAAGTATTTCGTCTTTTCGCAGTTTAACAATTAAGGTATTTTGTTTGTCTTTATGCATTAAAGAAAATACCCTGCATTATTTATTCACAAATATTTTATTTATTAGTTTACTACTTCAAATGCTTTGAAGTAGTTGTAAGTAGCTACCTACCTTTACAGCCTTATTCTGGCAACCCACTGATGCCTCACAAGTCACAATCACCTCACAACTCGTGGTGAACTCACCTCATAAAATCTTAAATATTATGATCTGCTCCTTGGCAGATCACAATTCACGCTGTTCTTGTGAGGTTTCTTATGAGGGCTTCCACAGATTACAAAATTGTAACCGCGTTATACAAAAACAAGCTCACACAAAATTGTGACCTGTGAGCCTCACAACGGCAGAATAGGGCTGTTATTTTTAGTCCAGGGATCATATTTGTCTAATGTTTTCCTTAATCTCCTTAAAGTTTATGTTCTAAGACAAAATCAATGAAATTCTCAAATAAATTTGTAATGAAAAGAAATAAGTGATTCTCTGTCGAAAATAATTCAACCTTTCTTCAATTTCCTATTATACATCACAACCATAACAAACTCTCTAACATTGAAAAGAACAATTTCCAATTATTTTATTGTCGACGTCAGTCAATAGTAAAGCAATAATTTATTTCACTCTGCTGAATATACGTTATTTTCAGAGTTAAACATATAAGTCACTTGCATGGCTCATTTCCTTCAGTCAGGACTTCAATTTTTCGTTTTCCATTTCAATCATACAAACACACTGAAATACAAAAATAGTCCTTACAAAGCTCCAATGTAGAATAATACTCGTTACATATGTTAGGCATCATCGGACTTGATTATAGGACTAGTTCGTCAATACGTTAGAACTCAACATAACCAACGAACGAAAGATGTTTGTCTGAAAATATACACATGACAGCGCATTCGATTTGTTATATCCTATAATGTACAAAGATATTTTTGTTCACGTCAGGATGTCATTCAATCAATGGAACAAATTGCATTTCTTATCATAGATATGATGTCGATGTCGACATGAGAACAAAATCAAAAAATTGAATCATTGTAAATCGGTTGGTTGATGCATTAGATAACACTTCCGATTTAAACAGTATAGCTGGGTATGTGCATCGGAGCATGTATTGTATTCAAATTGTACATAAGATGGTGTTTGACTCGAATTGTGGGAATCAATTTTCAACTTTAAATCGGGAGTTTTTGATTAAAAATGATTTGTTTTGAATATGTAAACCAGTAATAAATATTTAAAAGTAATAACACAGTTTGGCAGCTACAAAAACAAAAGAAAGAATTCAAAGGGAAAAGAGACTTATACATACATATGTACTTATTGGATTTGAAGTTCTGGAATATTTTAATGGATAAGACAAAAAACTAGAGCCGGACAAACCGTTCCACAATCGTGTTGTGCGGTTTAAGAAACAATTTCTGGTTTTAAGACAACGTCGTGCATCTTAAAGACAAAAATGTTCATATTTAAAAAAAGGGCCAAGAAAAGTTTCTAGAAGAAAATACCTATTGTTTTTTTTTAGCAGGAGGTGGAAATTTTCAAAAGACACTTCTTGGCAGTATTCGACACCAAGTATAGTGTAAGACTCTTACCTAAAACTTCCTCATAATCTGAACCAATCTATGAAGATCGACAACTGATTTTCCTTTCTCTTTGGGGGAAGTTTAAACTTTTAATACTTTCCCATGACTTTTACACCATTAGCTCATGACGCTGAAATGCTGAAATTTGAAACGGAAATTATGCATAATATCTCAAATTACCCCAGATAAACATTTAAAAAGCCAACAAATAAAATAAAAGTTTTAAAAAGTTTTTAAAATAAAAGTTTTACGGGAATACAAATATTCGTTTGATTGAAGAAAAATCAAAACAGAATACAAATTATGGCGAACAAACAAATTAATTTCTTGAGTTGGTACCTACATATCAGTAGTCTTTGGTGTAAACATAATAATCCATAAACGTATCTTTTAGGTAAAGGCCTTTACATTTGTTTTAAAATGTTAGAGAATCTCTTTAAAAAAAAACAAGGGAATCATATATTTTCAATGTAATGCACGTTTGTACCAAATTTGAAGCAAATCGGTCACTTGTTTAGGCTCTATTTATTTATTTATTTATGGAGTTATCATGTTAATACCAAACGCTACATGGACTTGTACATATTTATACATTAATTTTTCATTTAAACTTTGTGCAGACAAAATAATTGGTAGTATAACCTTTAACTAACCAAATGCCGAATCTGTTATTTATGGAATTTTGGATTAGAATATCTTGATAACTAGACCAATCCTAGACTACTGCTTCAGTTTGGGATGGGTCGGAGTTGTCGAGCTGGTTTGAAACGACAGCAGGTGTTCCTCAGGGATGTATCCTGAGTCCAATCTTATTTGATGATATTTCTGACAGCTCGCTTGGGGGAGTCAGTATTTCTGATATGAGTGTCAAAGTTCTACTCTACGCGGACGATCTTGTCCTGTTGGCAGATAACCCTTCTTCTCTTCAGCTTCAAATTAACAAGCTTCAGAGGTATTGCAAAAACTGGGACCTAAAGATAAACGCACTCAAAACAAAAATAATGGTGTTTGAAGCTCAGAAATGTAAGAGGTTGAGAGAAGAAAGTTGGTTTTAGGACGACGAACGCATAGAGGTGGTTCAGGAATTTAAATATCTGGGAGTACTGATGACCTCTAATGTTAGCTTTGCAAAGCATGTAAAGGAAAAGGGTAAGGAAGCCAAAATTGGACTAAGCGTTATGTGGCCAAATTTTTTCGCAAACCAAAATATAGACCTGGGTTCAAAATACCGTGTTTTTGAAGCCACCATAAATTCCTGTATGTGTTATGGTGTCCAAGCATTCGGTTATAAATATTTTGAAGATTTTGAACTTATTCAAAGATTTTTTTTCAAACGTCTCTTCCAGTTACCGAATTCGACACCAACATATGCTATCCACGTTGAGGCAGGTATTATCCCCATTTATATAAAAAACTTAAAAGCTAGTTCGGATTTTTTAATAAAAATTATAAAAAAACTGGGGTAAGTCTTAACAAGTCAATTGTGGCAAACCTTATGCGCACACAATCTTCACCATTCAAAGAATGGAGTGCTCTTGCTCAGTCTCATGGTCTCCGTTTCAACCTTACAGACTCAAATTTAGATAACTGGCAGGAGGTATTTGCGAATATCATATCAAAAGAAGACGAACAAATCTATATTCAACATCTAAATCGTGTGTCGGCATCGTCAACAAGAGTTATATACAGAGATTTAAATCATCGCCTTCAATCTGCTAACTACTTCAAAATAAATCTCCCTGTGAAAGTTATTAGCACTATTTTTAGAGCAAGAGTAAAAATTCTTAATTTAAATTATGTTCCTCATCGTACAGACCTGTCGTTATTGTGTAATTTTTGTAACAGATATGAACGAGATGATGTTTACCATTTTATAGCCATTTGCCCAATTTTGCAAGAGATTAGAAGACTTTACTTCCAACAAAGTGTCCTTTCTAGATTACAATTGATACAAATTTTAAACGGATTAATGGGGTGGACAATGCTCTACAAGTATTGTGATCAATTTTGTATTAATAATTAAAATTAAATGTCTTTATCTGGCAGACGGCAAAATGCCATGTGCATACATTCTTTTTAAATATTTATTTTGTAACGTTTTGTTTTTGAAAATAAGGAATATTAATAATAATAATAATAGACCAATCCCGCGATTTAAAACTTATTTGTAGTTACATAGTTTGTTTAAAATGTTGGGAAAAATGTGATTTGGTTTGAGTAAAAAGCGTACAACTTGAATTCTAATAGTGGGATCTTCAAGAATCAAATCTTGGAAAAGACGGGAAAAGTAAGTTACAGTATAAAGTGTGTTTAATTAAAATAAAGTAACCAAAATTGCAGCAATATCATGGTGTTTGGTGGACATTAATAATAATAATAAGAAAACATAATTATTTTGTATGAAGTGTAAAACCATAAATTAAAAAATAAACAAGAAAAATTTCGAAAAAAAAAAATTCTCCCTCTATTACACACAAAATGGCTTCATTTTCAACACATTGTGTATAACGAAGCTTTGAAATAAACACAACGAAATAAACTACATGCGTAGGAAAGATGTTTTTCTTTTTTTCTATCATTTTTGCAAAGCAACGCGAGCACGGGTCTGCTAGTGTATAATATAATATTTATGGATTATGGACCTTGATGAAAGTCACGTAATGTAAGTTGTATATATTTTCTAATAATTGACATAGTACTAGGACCTATTTTCAACCACAATTTTTATATTTCAGATTCAATTATTGGAATTTTTTTTTTTTTCATCCACTTAATTGGTTAGCCATCAATTGAGGTTAACATTTCACGCAACACTTCTCCCTTAAATTAATGATTTTACTCTCATCGCATAGTCCTTTTAACTGGTTCTTATGGCCAAGTATTGGTATCATATAAGAGGTTTTAATCAACCCAAGGAACTGAAATAATTTTTTTGATTGGATTATGAATAACGTTATTTTAGTGTTATTCCAGCATATGTCGGTAAATAAAACTAATGATTTAATTGGAAATTTGCTAACAGGACAGATATTTAGCTGCAATTAATTAAAATACATAATATCGCATTTCTTAATTTAGGTTAAATATTTTTTGTTTTTAAACAAAACAAATAAGAAATAGAACTTCAATTAATAAGCTAGTGAATAAACTTTTAAGTAAGGAACAATTCGGAGAGAATGTCAATTTTAAACATTTTTAATTTATCTCGAACTGAGCCGAATTTGAGAATTTAATTAAAAAAAAAAATTTGTTGGAAATTGGTTTTTTATTAAAATACATTGTTTAAAATATTTAATAAAAAAATATGAACAAGAACAGTTAACAAAAACCGACGCAAAAAAATAGAAAAATAATTGATTTTAATTCTGTGAACTAAAATGCTTATAACTTTTTTTCTGTGCAATGTTAGGTGTAAGACATTTTCAAATGAAAAAAAAGAAGCCCGAAACTTGAATATGATCAATTAAAAAATATTTTTTTTATATAAATCGGTGTTTTTTTTTTTTGTTTATACAAATTTCCATCAAAATAACAATATTTTTTAATTTGTTTTTTTCCTGATTTCGTTCGATAACCTAAATATTTAAGGAATTGATTTTTTTTAATACATATTGGTTTTGTATGTATACAAATAAATATTTAAATATGAAGTATCAAAAGCTTTTAAAAATAAAAAAATCAAAAAAAATGTTTTAATTTTATTTTTTGTCATATTCAAGTATTTATTGTTATACATCGAAAACCAAAATTTGGAAAAAAATCATGAACTCATTGTGAAAATAATTAGGCTAACAGGGAAGAAATAAAAGAAAGTGGTTATTTTGGATAAGAATATATTTATGCCACATTTGTATCAAAAAAAAAAAATATCCGATTCCTTATCATAAAGGCTTGAACCTCATCTTTTTTCATTTAAATATGCCTGTATCTATCCTCAAAAAAAAAAAAAATATTGTGAACAATTTAGTATACAATTTTAAATAAATGGTTTTTCGATTTTCTCAAGTTGGTTTTTGTTAAATTTTTCTAATAAAATTTGTTTATAAAATATTTTAAACCATCCATTTTGATAATAATCTTATTTTTAATAAAAAGTTTTGAAGATAAACTACCGAATTCAGCTTAGTTTTCCAGTTGTACCAATAGTATGAAACAGTGAAGGATTGGGTACAATATCTCGACTTTCAAAACATCGCATCGACTCCAAAAGATCGACTTTCGAAATCTCGACCGAAAAAATGTCGACTGGTTAAAAGACCGACTGGACAAAATATCGAAAAAAACTAGACCGATTTTTTAAAATGCGATTTTCAAAATGACAACTTTCATCAAAATCGACTGTAATCGAAATTTTAATAATGGAGATTTTGATAGTCGACATTTTGTAAATTAATATTTTAAATGTCGATTATCAAAGTGTCGTCTTCAATCACCCGTTATGCTTTTGTTTTAGGCTAAACTCTGAACATGTGTCGACATTTTGCTGTCGAGATTATGAAAGTCGATCATACAAAAGTCGGCATTTCGTACAATTTTGTTGAGAAAAAAATATTGATAAGGCGACATTTTGCTCAACGCAGTCGACATTTTGTCAGGTAGAGATTTCATAATGTCGACCAAAAAATTGACGGCATTTTAAATTTCAAGAAATCCGATAAAAGTCGACCTTTTTTTTGTCGATCACTTGTACCTAACCCGACAAAGTGAACAGTTGTAATGTGTCCGTTTTCTCAGAAATGCATGGGTGAATTTAGCCAAATTGTATCTGTGGTTTAGGTAGCAGAGAGTTTTTTTAAAACTCTATCCTGAAATTTGTCGTAGTCGTCATCTTCAGTGCTCAGCCAATTTATAGTCTTCAAACACAAGAGCAGCTTTGAGCAACCCAGCAGTACAATAAGTTTTATTTCTTATCAAAATGCATCTAATATTTATGTATTACTGGTGCTACGTGCAAGCACACACCTCAAAAAGAGGACACCGCAATTAGATTCAATTTAATTTTTGCTTCATTTTGTGATATAGCTTAGGTATTATACAGGTAAAGATTACTTGTGTGCTTGTGTCGTCGTTCGTGGTATAGTGTGTCGGTTATTGTTAAAGGTGGTTGTGCGGATATCCTGCCACATTCACCAACTATAAGTTTTGCACGCAATGTGGTACACCTGGGATGCCTGCGTTGTATATATTTTTTTACTTTGTGATTAAAATTCCAGTCGTGTTTTGCTGCTGGCCCGTCTGGCAAAATAATAATTGTATTCTGCCCTCCCATGAAGAGGGGTTTATTTTTCAAATGCTTCCGAAAATGTTACTTTCCATAGACATAACACCTGCCTGCCCTCTGCTTTGTTCAGGATTTTCTGTTGGTCAGTATTTTTATGAGCTATATGAAACATGTTTTCTGAGTGACTTTATGGCCCTGACTTCCCAGAATGCAAATAAGTACCTACCCTATCCTATTTCTCCTCATAGTTATGGGACAGAGAGAGGTCTTTTAAAATTATCCCGAAAACGTGCTTTCAACAAAAATGTATCTACGAGTATATACGAACTCTGAAAATTTATGAATTCAGCGATAAAGGGAATTCATATTCTGATTTTCTTCAGCGAAATGAGGCCGACTCCCGTCATGATGCGATGACGATAAGGACGAATTCCTTCTTTTTCCACTCCTAAATCTAAATTATACAATTCAAGATATAAATTTTATGAAGGTTTCGTGTGTGGTTTACTAAGGTTTTTGTGTTGACTACCAACTTTAGTTATTTCTGGAAATGAAATCCAAAGAGATAAGACCAGCCTTCATACGTTTTTGTATATAATGTGACCCAGCCAGAGAGACGGATGCCATATTGTGATGCGTAAGATACTGTTCATTTCCTAACCAGAGGTTTATAGTTCTGTTATCATCGTTCGTTCGTTCTGTGTTTACATTGCAAATGTGTGACTAAAATAAATCAACCTACATTCTGTAATATTTACGATATGTATTCGTATACGTCAACGCAGATTGCAGAAATGCAGATGCAATACTAAAACTATCATCACTAATGAATTATTATTATTATCTAATCAGGACTGTATAATAGTGAACTGGTTATACTTTCAGTCAGTGTGCAGTTTGATTGCAATAAAAATGTATCTCATTTTTTCTTTTAATTTATAATATTATTTATTTTTATTTGTGCGGATGTACTTATATGTATGCACGTGGATTAAAAATAAAATGAGACTTCATTAGGTATGTGCAGAAGGTTGCCATGGCGGCGAACAATACTTGCAATAATTTGTGGGTTAAGTCGGACCGGAAGATCTGCCTTAAAAAATAAACTGTGAATTAAACTGGAGTTAATGATGGGTAACCCTATTGGAACATATTCATCAGCGTTATAAACGTCATTGTTTAAAATAATATTGATAAATTCGTCAAACTTGTTCCAAATAAATAAAAAACAAATCCCGTAAAATATTTATAAAATTTGAATACAAAAATCAACATGAGATTTTGGTCAAATTGGACAATAAAATTGAGGTGCCGTGAAATAAGGTAGAAGGAAATAATGTCGAATCGAATTTATTTCCATTTAGATTGGAAATAATGAAGACTTAATGGTCGACTTTATTTCCGAAAACAAAATAAGAAAATGGAAATAATGTCGATCACTTCAATAAGATCATTTTCATCGTTGACTTTATTTCCCAATATAAAACTCATTCACAATTATATTTAAAACGATTTTATAAAAAAAAAAAAAAATACCTTTGCTGGAGTCCGGATCCAACAGTAAATCTTTAAATTTGAAAAAATTACCTCGCTTAGCCAGCTTCGTAAAAAGTATGCTGTTGAATCTCTCTAAAAATTTGGAAGCCCTGTATAAGGTTTTAAAGAATAACTTAATAAGGTAAGGTTTTCAGAATAATTTAATAAGAAATGGGTGGCCCGGGCGGCACGGTGCGCGGGTCGTGTCGCCCGCGTCGCCTGCGCTGCCCTCGCTCCCCACGACACCCGCACCGTGCCGCCCGGGCTGCCAATTTCTTATTAAGTTATTCTATCGACGCAAAAAAAGGAAAAAATAATTCCCTAAACCCTTAATCTGTTCAAATACTGTAGGGACCTGAGAAAATATCGTGCTATAAAACAATACACAGGATTTCGATCTCTTTAAAAGGATTCAACAGCATACTTTATACGAAGCTGGCTAAGCGAGGTTCAAATTTTTAGATGGTAAATATAAGTTCGACTTTATTACCAATCTTTTTTGATTGAAGTTTTTTTTTCTTTTCTCCCATTTTTTAACATTCGACATTAATTCTCTTTTTTTGACCTTATTACTATTTTGCTATGGAAATAAAGTCGACCATAAAAAAAAAGTTGAATTCGACATTATTTCCAATCTAAATGGAAATAAAGTCGATTCGACCTTATTTCCTTCTACCTTATTTCACGGCACCTAAAATTGAATATTGCAATTCTGTTTGTCTGTCCGTCGGCGTCGTCGGTCTGTCCAGTCCACGCACCTCTAGCCTTAACAGCTGGATGGATTTTATTCATTGGGTAATTCCACCACGGTTTTTCAGGATCAAAAACAACGGTACATGACATATATACAAGCTTTTTTTAAGTCAAAAAGAAAAATCTTGTTTTTCTCAAGAACGACTCAAACGATTTTGATAAAAACGAAATGAGGTAAGCAATGTAGGTACACGATCTTTTTTATAATTTTTTTTTTCTTTCGAAAAAAGGTTCTGAGATAATTTTTACTTGCGATATGAGGGCAAGTTTATTATTCGTGCAAAAAAAAAAAAAAACTCGAGATAATAATTTTCCCTAATATTACGATGATAAAAAAACGCGAAAAAAGTGGGTCTCGCAGTTCTGTCTGTCCGGTTGTCTGTCTGTCCGTCTGTCTGTGCGTCTATCTGTCTGTACCTCGACCTGCAGCCTAAACGGCTAAACCAATTTTCTTTAAACTTTTATGGGATTCCCTGGTAAGTAGCCCAGTCAAATTAGACAAAAAAGTCCCTAACCCTACAACATTTTTTACAGGTATATTTTTTAAGTGGAAATGTTGAGAACAGTGTCTTTAATCAACTGTTAAAAGTCCCAAGCAATCCGCGTTGGCGTATGACCACAATCTTGAAAAAATGCAGCAATCTTGCACTCTTTGTTTGTGGCTATATCTTTGGAACTTGTTGCCTTAAAAAGACCATACAAACGTCAAAAGGACAAGTTTAGATTGACAAAATCAGGGAATTAAATACAAATTAGTTACAGGTATTGCACGGCTACTGTTTTAAATTAAATGAATTTAACAGAGATAATTGCAGTGCAAATTCGAAAAAATTAAGAATGTCCCATAAATATTTACTAAAAAGCTGAAATTAAGAGGACATGTTCACAACAGTGCCAATATTCATATGTGTAAGTTCCCACAAAATCCCTTTTGTGGTTAAACTGCCGTTTATAAAAGAGTACCATCATTTATATTTGTCGGCTTTTGGCTAAAGCAGTTGTATAGTTTTGTCCTAGAAAGATCATTCAAACGTAAAATGGACATGCTGTGGGGATGGGCGTTAAAGAATAGACTCATAATAGCTGATCCTGCTCCAGAGGATATTCTAAAAATTATATCATGCAGCTGCGAATGTTAATGCGAGCGTAGCTGTGTTTGCCTACAAAGTGGTCTTTGATGCATAGCAATTTGCGATTATTGCGCTGTCCGGTCATGGTTGTTTTAATTGACCAGAAGACATCGACGAAAATGACAGCGAATATATTGTTCAATACGACGGTTATGATTGTAATACATGTTTGCGCAAACTAAGTATATCCAGATATTGAGGAGATCAACCGAAGCCACCGAAAAAATTTTAAAGTTCTATTCACAATATTCCTCCTAAATACCCAATTCGAGACTCGAATACATGTCAAAAATTCATCCACAGAAGAATTCTACTTTAGTTTCTTATAGGGCGTAGAGATTTTAGCGATGTTGTATTTTGTATGCATGTAAAATCGTACTGTTCTATGGATTGTTTTACCAATAAAACAAGCATTTTTTCATCTTAAGACCAACGTTGTATTTTTCTCTGTTATCATTTAAATAATAAGATGTTCTAGGGTTCCTTTATTTTTGTTTGTCATAGTTAATATACTTAAAAAAAAAACTGCTCCCATCATTTTTTTATGTGGAATTTTTTTTGTTGGTACTGTTCTGAACATGTCCCCAAAATGTCAGCTTTTAAATAAATATTTCTTGGACATTGGTATTTTTTTTCGATTTTGCATTGCACTGCAATTAGTTACTCTTTTTTAGTAGTTCCATTCAAAACAGTGTAGCCATGAGACACCTGTTCCAATTTTGTATATGCTTTGCTGATTTTGAAGTCAAAGTCTGTCTATTTTACGGTTGCATGGTCTTTCTAGAACAATTAGATAGCCAGAATAGCAAAAAGCCGACAAATTCAGATGATGGTACTTTTTAGTTAAATGGTGGTCTAATCCCAACAGGTATTTTTTGGTTACTTATTTCCACAAATGATTGTTGGTGCTGTTCTGAACATGTTCACTAAATTTCAGGTTCTTAATTTATATTTATGGGATATACGTATTTTTTTTTTTCGAATTTGCACTGCAATTTACTCTGTTAAATTCCTTTAATTCAAAACAATAGCCATGCAATATCTGTAACTAATTTGTATTTAATTCCCTGATTTTGTCAATCTTAGCTTATCCATTTGACATTTGAATGGTCTTTTTAGGGCAACAAGTTCCAGAGATATAGGCACAAACAAAGAGTGCAAGATTGCTGCATTTTTTCAAGATTGTGGTCACACGCCAACGCGGATTGCTTGGGACTTTTAACAGTTGATTAAGAGCACTGTTCTGAACATTTCCACTAAAAAATATACCTGTAAAAAATTTTGTCCGGGTCAATGTCGAATTTGACTGGTCTTTAGAAGAAAATTTAATTTTTTTTTTAGCTCAAAAAATAACGTAAAAATTGATTTATTTCGAAATCGGCTCTAACGATTTTGAAAAAAAAATTACAAGATACTATTATTACTACAATTAATAATTGGGTGGAAAAAAAATTTTTATAACGGTTATTAACGGTACTTGTCATAGAACCGATTTTTTGATTTTTAAATTTCTCATTAACGGCTACACCGATTTCAACCAAATTGTAAGAGGTTCTTTATAATTTATATAAGAGGTCCTTTATGATTTTATACAATTATATGTATACTTATGATACAACTTTTGGATTAATAAAAATACTTAAATTTTTTGTTGAAAATTCGATATCTTGAAAACGGGTCACTAAATATTTTTCAATTTTGTGAAAAAAATGTATTTTATTTAATTCTAAACGTTGCCATACCAAATTTTATTTTTAAAACTGTTCAAGAATTTGTATATGTATATAAATAATTCATTTTTAAGAAAACCGCTCTAAAGATTTTTTATTTTTTTTTTTTCATAAATTCATATTTATCAAACATATCAGATGGAATCATACTTTTTTGCAGCTCTATCTGTTTTAGCTATTTAAATAACAAATTTAAAGTAATTTTTTTGTAAGAGGTCCTTTGGTTTTTTTTTTGTATGGAGAAGTTTCTAGAATGAAAACAATACACTAGTCCAAAAAATTAAGGGAACAATTTTTGTAAGTGTTTTTTTTTTTTTTTTTTGGAAAAGCTGTATATTTGTGAAAAATGGTCATATTGAGATTAAACAAAAAGCTTTCCTAAGATTCATATTTTTAATTTTTTATTCTTGTAAACTATTTTTCTAATACTTTTAATATTTTTCTACGGCGCAATCACAAAAAAAAAGAAGCCAACAATTTTCAAAAAAAAAAAAAAAAAAAAAATAAAGGGCTGCATTTTCTTCAAAAAAAAATTGTTGAGTTAATCAAATGTACAAATTCTTAAGTTAGCTTAAGCAACACAATTGTCATTATCCTGGGATTTTTTTTGTTAGGTACAAATTTTTGATCTTGAAGGGAATATCATCGTTTTGCCTTTGATCACCAATAACAAATAATGATGACTCATAAAATTGAAAGGCAGTTTCAAAAACTAGATCTACTCGTAAGTAACTACACGATTCTTTTAAAGTTTTATGAAGAGCATTTTGTTTGACTATTCGCCTTTTATTACTAATTCGCGATTAACCATAAGAAAAGAGTCCATACAAATATCTGTATCCCACGGGTGATTTTTGGAGGGGGAAAGGGGGGATGTATGACTTATCGAAATTAAAACAAATATATTGATACAAATATATTGATACAATTTGGACATATGCTATATGAGGTCCGATCCTTTACTTTGTGGACAGAAAATCACAAACTGTCAGATCTTGGAGAGCAACGTTGATATATTCTCAAAAATATCATAACTGTGCCAAAGTACGGGAACGTAAATTCAACCAAATTCCGTATTACCTAATATGCTGGACAAGTAAGGCACGATATTTGGCTTTCATTCTTTTGCTCTAAAATTGACATTTTGCTGTGCTGTGATTTTCAGTCCGAAGAAATTTCTCGGACTGAAAATCACAGGTAGGGGAAATTATTTACTCTCTCGTGAGCGTTGTTTTTTGTAAAAAACTGTCAAATTATTGATTACGGGAACAGCTTTGGACTGAAAATCACACAAATGCACAGAAAATCACAGAAATTTAAAGTAAAGGAACGGACCTATGATTTATTAGGGTATTTTTAAATTCTGAATTTAATGACATCAAAATTAAGGCGATACAATAATCCTAATAAGGTTATTGTCCATTTTATCCAGATATGACTGTTTTTCAGTAAAACTGGTAAGCTATTTATTAAAAAAATACCTTGAAAAGGTATTCTTAAGGGTTTCTTAAGGGAAACGGAAAGTATGGAATTTTGATCATAACACGTATCACAAGAATGGGAAGAAATTTATTAAAAATATTTCATTTGTCTAATGCCAAATTGAATATTTTTACAATTTATTCTGTCCGTCCGTCCATTTTCCTGCCTCAGCATCCATCCGTTTTCTTTCCATCCTTCTTATTTTCGATTCGTCCATTTTCCGGCCATCACGACCGTCCCTTTCTGTCCGCCTGTCCATTTGCCGTCCATCCATCTCTTTTCTGGCCGTCCGTTCATTTTCCGGTCGTCTATCCATTTTCCAGTCGTCTGTCCATTTTCCGGCCATCATAACATTTTCCGGCCCTCCTTCCATATTCCGGCATCCTGTCCGTTCAATTTCCGCCCGTTCGTCAATTTTCTGGCCGTCCGCCTCCGTTTTTGTGGGCTCCGTCCGTTTTCTGTTCGTCCGTTTATTTTCCGGCCATCTTTTCAATTTCGGCCGTCGTGTCCGTACTTTTTCTGGCCATCCGGCCATTCGTCCGTTTTCTGTCCACCCATCCATTTTCTGGTCGTCAGTTGATTTTCCGGTCTTCCTTTTATTTGCCGTACGTCAATTTTCCGGCCGTACTTACATTTTTCGGCCCTCCCTCCATATTCCTGACGTCCGTCAATTTTCCGGCCGTCCGAACCAAGTGGCTCAATCGATTTTTCCACACTTACAGTCATTCACGAAAGTCTACATATAAAACAGCGTGCATAGTTAAAATGCATTTGTTGTATTAAATAAGATATAAGTATTTATTCATTAGATTGTAATTGAAAAACAAATTAAGTCATTTTCTTGTTATTTAGCAAGAGCATTTAATATAAATTTTAGCTATGAGCATTGATAAACCACTTTTCATAGCTATATTTAGACTTTCGTGACTGACCGTATCGTATATACCATAAATCCACGATTCGCTATTTAGCACATACTAGTCCAAAATATTGAAAAAAAAAAAACTACTAAAAGTCAAATTTGGCTGTTTTTGTATTTAAAGGTTCTTCAAAATAGTCCCCTAACAATATTTATGGATTTGTTTACAAAGTTTTTATTAAAAAATAATAAATTGCGAGGGCAATAAAAAATACCACCTTTTTTCTTCATGTAAGAAAACCATGTTTTAACTGTTTCTAATAAAACAAATAGTCTTAAGTTATCATCAACCGGCAGAATTACTTGTAAGGTAATTAAACCATGCTGGCCGGTACGGCCGGGCTGACCCAGCCGGTGGAAATGCGCAATGCCATGCTGTATATTAAATATTTACACACTTAACCAAAACAAGTTGGTGATGTTGATATTAGCCTGTTTGACTTATTAATTGCTTTTATCTAGTTTCCTTATTTTCATGTTCTCTTGAAGAATTATTGTTGCTATTTTTTTGTTGGGAAATCCCCAGTAGGTACTAACTTCCTCATAATTCACTCGGAGTGCTATTTTTCTATCAACAACTTCGGATGCCTTGCCTATCTACGATGACCTATGGAGAGTATGGTGTGGTTGAGCTCTTCCAGATACACCTGGCCTGCCTGCTGCTTCCATCTTTCCCATAATCAATTATTTTAAGAATCAAATGAATATTCATGGAATAAAAGGTGAAGTGGTCAAACCACAATAGTGTACTCCCTACCTTCATAACAAGTTGTGCTGCACCTAACTTTATGATTTTATATTTTTTTGTATAAATATTATTTTCATTTATTTTAATAAACTATCAAAATGACATCATTAGAAATGCACAGTATACCTATCAATTATAATTGAATCGTTAATGATGCATTTGTTGGTAGTATTTGTTGTTGCTCGCCGAACGATGACCATCATCGATTAAAACTCACCACCACAACATACTTAACAACTCATTGAGTAGCACTTAATACGTGAATTTCGCACTCGATAGTTCTCCAAAACATGACCTGAGTATCAATTGGACCATTATGAGGCCGCCTGGCGCTAGGCCATAGGCGAAGTAAATTGATATTTTGCAATTTTGGCAGTGCTTCGCGCAGAGCTGCCCCCTGGCCGTCATCAGATTATTCGATATGGTTTACGTTTTGCGTCATTTCCAGCGGGAGTTTGCCTTTGGCTGTTATTTTCAAGAGGATGCGGATTTAACACTATGTATGTACTTTGTTTGGATGCTGTAGTGGTATTATCCGTGCTCGTGTTGCTGAAGCCATTAATTTTATTGGTTAAATCTGTCAGTCCAGTTCAATGGTTTCTTTTAGTTTATTTTTAATTTCAAGATATATACCAAGTAGGATTTTTTTTTTTTACTTTTGGCATGAGATTAAGGTCATTTTTTGAAAAGAATATAAAATCATTTTGAAGCTGTATTAATGAGAAAGGCAATATTGAATAAATTTTTTTTTAAACGGGGAAGCTTTTAAACCAAGAAATTTTAACAATGCAAAATTAATTTTGAATGTGATTAAAACTTTGATGGGTTTTTAAAAGTGGGAGTAAATAACTTGCTTTAAAGATTTTTGGTATTTTAATTTTTTTTTTCTTTTAAATTAAATGGAATTAACGACTGATACTATAGGTACCGATTGATATTAAGAAGTAGGTACAATCATTTTTGTTAAAAAAACCGTTGCGTTGAATTTAAGAAACAGGTTCACAAGAAAAAGCGAATATAAAATAAATTAAGACAGTTAGGTATCATTTTATGAGTCAGGTTTGAAAAGATAGAATTGGTCTTGGATATTATTTATGTATGTATGTATATATTTTTTACTTGCGTGTATATATAAGGTATAGGGCAAGTTCAGGATTCGAACGCGAAAAAAGTGGGTATTGCATTTCTGTCTGTCTGTACCTTGACCTGAAGCATAAACCGCTCAAGCGATTTGGTTCAAACTTTGGACTTAAAGTTGTTAGGTGATTCCCTAGGGGGTAAATTGAATTTTTATTTTAGCTCAAAAAATAACGGTACCTACCTGCCATACAACCAATATACAAAAATTGATTTATTTCAATAACGGCTCTAAGGCTCGTTTCACCCATATTCGGTTCGGTCTCTATTAGGTTTGTATTCGGCTGTGAGTGATATGTGTGAAACGATAAAACGATGCTCTACGGTTTCTATTAGGTTTTTATTTTTGCCGTTTTATCGTTTCACACATATCAGGCACAGCCGAATACAAACCGAATAGAGACCGAACCGAATGAAACCGAATGTGTGTGAAACAAGCCTAACGACTTTGAAAACAACAGTAAATATTTTGGTAGACAAAAAACTTATTTATAAATGTTATTACCGATACCTGTCATAGAACCGATATTTTGGTTTTCAAATTTCTCGGCTACACCGATTTCAACCAAATTTTTTTATGTAAGAGGTCCTTTATAATTTTAACAATTTTGCATATACCATTTTTCGAAAAAATAATTTATGGTTTTTTAAAAAATATTGATTTTTTTGTTTTGAAAATTCAATATCTTGAAAACGGGTCAACAAATATTTTTTTAATTTGTAAAATTGTATTTTATTTAATTCTAAAAATTGGCATACCAATTTTTTTTAAATGTTCAAGAATTTTAATACATACAAAATTAATTTTTAAGAAAACCGCTTTAAAGATTTTTGATTTTTTTTTTCATAAATTCATATTTCTCAAACAAATCAGATGGCATTCTTTTTTTTTAGCCCTCAATTTATAGTAATTAATAATAATTTATAGAAATAATTTGTATTTTAACTTGTTTTTAACAACTTTTTTTTAATGATATCATAATGTTATAGAACCACTACATATGTACATATGTAATTTTAAGCTACGTTCAAGTTGTTAGGTACGAGAGCAAGTTTGTGCGATCCAGTCGTGTCCATTTTTTTTCTTGGAAACGACGCTAACAATTTGGATTAAATTTTGCATTCTCATAATATTTTACTTTCCAATTTAATCTTATAAAGTGTCATTCAGGAAAATAGAGTTTTTAGTCATATAGTAAAAAAGCCCGCACCAAATTTTGAGAGGGGGAATAAATAAATACCTCGAGATATCAACAGCAAAAGCCTGGCTCTTTTTTTGCTAAGTTTTAAAGAAATTTGCGAAAATTCGCTTGCACAATTTTACTTATTTCCCTGCCTTAAAATATTTTTTTTTTTTTTTTCAAATTATAGGTATAAGAGGCGAACACGGAAAGCCTGGCCCATCATAGCCGAATTAGTGCAAAGTGTGCCGTTTTGATACCATAACTCGTTCGAACCTCTGCATGGAATTCAATGGGAGATTGTGGAAGAATATCCTCATAGAATTGAATATATTTTTGTGGTTGTGATGTGACAAGTTGTTTTAAGCATGATCATCAGGCATCAGATCACTCACTCAGCGGGACCAGCACCCTCATCCGAACCTTTCACATTGCGCCCAACCAGGCATCATCCGAACGCTGTGCACCATGACTTCCTGCCTTTTCAAATACTCATGTTGCTTTTTAATTTATGAATGCATATACATATGTAATTTAAAAAAAAACGGAATCAACTTTTTCACACTACATTTGAAGGACAGATTTATGTCAATATTTTCAATAATCAATTGTATCTTTTCGCTTCAACCTAGTACTCAGATCGAGTGAAAATAAAAATTCTATATAAAGCCTAGTTCTTATAGTTCGAGTGTAAATAAAATTTCTATATATGTAATAGCACATGAAAGATAGATTTTTTTTTTGGAACGAAATATAGAACGGCTGAGTTTTGTATAACGAGGACTAGTTTTTCGGGACGCCATACCCCTGGGGAAATCCGTCATTTTGGAAAACGCGAATTGATCTTTATCTCCGAAACTATTAATCTTAGAGGAAAAAAATGTCAGGAAACTTACTTATCTTTCGTTTACACATACATTTTTTTTTTCACTGCTAGCGATATTTGCAGCGTTATGTTGTTTTATTATTTGTTTTTTTTTCCATTTACACATTTTTGTCGTTCTCGAATAAACAAACGTGAATTACTTACCAAATAAAAATTTTAACTTACCAAATTTTTGAAGATGATGGGACCGCAGTCAAATGTGAAAGCGAAATATGAACCGGTTTAAAATAAGTTTCATTTTATAATTTTAATTTCTCAACGCACAGCCACTAGGAAAAATTAATAAATGTGTATGTGAAAAAGTGCGAAATTTGTCAATTTATTTGTATTATTACCTTTCGATTAATTAACTAATAATAATTGAATACAAAGACCGTAGGAATTATTTCGGATCTAACCATCGTTTATTTTCGAATTGTATGTGCTACCGACAAGCTTGTCGGTCCCAAATCATATGGGATCAAAACAGTCTTCTCAAGTATTTTTTTCAAGATGCTGTCAAAGTGCTTTGAACGAAATAATTTTTTTTTTATTTCAAAATGAGTACAAAATTTGCAAACTAAGGCCGCTTTCACACAAGGAAACTGAGTTGCCAGAAACTAGCTAGTTTGATGGCAAAAAGGGCGTGAGGGGAAATGTTTTTCATTCCCCTTACGCCCTTCTCGCCAGCAAACCAAAAATTGCTGGCAACTCAGTTTCCTTGTCTGAAAGCGTTCCGAGGACTGAAAATTCACGTGAAAATTAATTATGGTTTTATAATAATTATTAACGCAACCGCATTTATATATCATATCACAAAGAGGTGAGTACTAAGGTCTAACTGAAAGAAATTGAGTTCAAATACAGGGTGTTTTCATAAACGTCGAAATTCTGCGCTATAGTACCTACAAGCATCTTCTTTGTTGCATTAGTGAACACACTCTTTCTGGAGAACGTGTGCAGGCCTGCTTAGGTGTCAATTTTAAGCAATCACTGAAAATTCATAAAAGTCAGACAAAAATTAGAAATTACCACGAAAGAAGTTGTGCTCAATCTTAACTGTGAATTGTTATTGAATGGACATCAAAAATATAATATCAAAAAATAATTTCTGGATAAAGAGCTTTAAAAAGGAATTTCATAAAATAAAAAACAAAAATATAAATATCGAACAATTTCTAAAACTTCTTGTTTTATTAAAACAATTACGCATTTTCCAGACCAAAAAACATAAAAATAATTGTAAACAAAAAATTTATTCAAAAATTGCCAAAAATCTTACACTTTTCGAGATATAAATTGTTTTTCTTTAGCTTCCGCGCCTTCTTTTTTTTTTTTTTTTTATATATATGCGCGCACTAAAGGGGTTGTGACTACCCTTAATATGATTAAACACAGCACGAGCTTTAGGAAAATAGGGAAGGATTTAAGAGGAGGAACCGATGCACATTGGTTTTGAAGTTCTGAATATTAAAATGGGAGGGAAAGATAGAGTCGGGTAAAGCATTCCACATTCGCGTGGTGCGGGAAAAGAAAGAATCCCTGAACTTGACAGTACGTCCGAAGTTGGGCTCAAGGGTAAATTGATGGGCATTCCTAGAAGCACGATGTATTACGGTTGAATTGTTTGAGGGGAGGAATGCAACTGGCTATTTCACTAGACAATTGTTTATGAAAATAACGATAAAACAATGAAATACAAGAAAAATTGCGGCGGTGTTCTAGAGCAGCAAATGTATCGGTTATATTTCTATCGCCT
The DNA here is from genome assembly GCA_949320155.1 of Melangyna quadrimaculata. Lineage (NCBI taxonomy): Eukaryota > Metazoa > Arthropoda > Insecta > Diptera > Syrphidae > Melangyna > Melangyna quadrimaculata. The sequence goes on from OX439485.1 coordinate 25,202,197, forward strand.
ATCATTTTCATAGCTCTTCTTTGAATTCTATCCAATAGACTCAAATGGGTTATTGGAGCACCTGCCCAAACATGAGAGTTGTACTCGAGTCTTGGATGAATAAAGGCTTTATAGATTACAGCCAGATCAGAAGGGGAGAAATATTTCTTGCATCGCCGAAGAAAACCTAAGCACTAAGCAGCATTTTTGGCGACGTCGAATATGTGTTCATTCCACAGAAGGTGGTCTGCGATACACATACCGAGGACTGAAAGCTTTTCGGTTTCCTCAATACAAGTACCGCTCATGGATAGCGGCATGGGGGGTGTGTTTCGTTTTGACGACAGTAGACAGCACTGAGTTTTTGAAGCATTAAATTCTACGCGGGTTTTGGTTCCCCATTGGACAATGCTGTCGAGATCAGAATTTAATGAGCTTATCATACGCTGCCGTTCTAGTTCCACATCCGAAGGACATGGATGTGAATCTAAGAACGAATATAAAAATCTGAGGGTGCTGTCGTCAGCAAAACAATTTAATGGATTAGAAGTTTCAGATAAAAGATCGTTTATTAATATAAGGAAGAGAGTCGGAGACAAAACGGAGCCCTGGGGCACACGAGCATTTATTTTGTGAATTTTGGACTTGAAACCATCCAATACAACTTGTATTGAACGGTCCGAAAGGTAATTTCTAATCCAACGAAGAAGAGGTAAAGATTTGTTCCACTGTTCGGTGAGATATACCATCAGATCACCAGTGGACCTATTGCTACGAAAGCCATAGTGCCGGTCATTAAGAAGCTTTCGTTCCTCGGGATATTTCTTGAGCTGAAAATTAATCAGCGTTTCCATGACCTCGGAAAGAAGGGACGTAAGTGCAATTGGTCGATAGTTTGAGGGTGAAGAAGATACGCCTTTTTTAGGGACTGGCTGGACAAATGCTGTTTTCCATCCACTCGAAAAGAGACCAGTAGAATAGGACAGCTGAAAAAGCTTACGCAGTGGTTTTGCCAGCATTGAAGAACACCTCTTCAGAACAATGGGAGGGATACTATCCGGGCCAGCGGATTTGTGTATATCAAGATCTTTCAGAACTCTGGCAACTGCACGAGTGCGAAAGAAGATTGGTCCCATGAAATCGTTACGCTCTAAAGTACAGGAGGAGTCATAACACTTTCTGGCAGCGTCAAAAAAAAATTTGGATGCTCAATTTGCCAGACGCTGATGACATATTTATGACGTTTATGAACGTACCTTCTGCAATAATTCATCTGCGTTTGTTCGATTAAAAATCTGACCTTATGAACACTTCTAACGCAGGTATAAGTTAGATAGACGTTTATGAAAACACCCATATCTATTTACATACATTTATTAAACATTCCCAAAAATTTATAAAAAAAAAGAAAATATGTATTATTGTATGTGCAACACTATTTAAAACAAAAATAAAGTACGCATACGCCACAGTGAACATTTGTCATAGTATAACCAGCAATCGAAAAACATGATTGCAAAGTGCTCCATATGCATAGTTATATTTATCTTATAATCTTATACAATTACTCGAGCATCTCCGTTTGTTGGTTATTTATATCTCAATCACTCCAGTTCTAAATTCCAATCGTTTGTAAAATCCTTTTGTATTCAAATTCGGGATGATGTTAATTAATTTTCCTTTTCATATTTGTGGAATGAATGTGTTTTGTTGTTCGATCAAATTGAAAATTGACTTTGCAATTTGTAGAGAAGTGTGACATTTAAGTATATATGTATGGACATTATGTACATGTGTAAATATTCATTTACTAACGTCTTGTGTAGCAGTTTTCATTTATAGGAGATGACAGAGTTATGGACTCCTATTATAGTCAGCCATGGATATCTTTTTTTTTTTTAATACAGTCGACTCCGCTTAATTGGAACACCATAACTGATGCAGAAGATTTGAATTAGGTAAGCGGAGTTTTCAGTTAACCGAACTTCGCATAACTGAAAATTGTTTCAAATAAGCGGAGTTTTGTCAAGACAAATTAAATTTCACTAGCCTGAAAATCAAAAAAAAAAAGTGTAGGCATGATTTTTTTTATTGTGTCAAAATAGTTATATTTCTATTTGAACCCTTCAAATTCAAACAACGAAGGCATTAACATTATTAATCAGAAATAATGCGTCAGCCATACGTTTTCTGTCGAAAATTTCTGAGGGTTAGGGGCCAGTTATAGCTATCATTGAAAACCATCATTGAAAAAGTTAGCTGTTATTTTTGAGACCATTCGAAAGTTTAATCATTGATTATTTTAATGCAGAAATATAGCTCACGACTTCAAAATTATTTCTCCTTAAAAAAAAAATCATTTTGACCCATATCTTCCCTATAACGTAACTTTTTTTTTTTTCAATGATCATTGGTAAGGTAGTTCATCATCGAAAAAATAAAAGTCATTTTATGAGAAAAGTTGTGCCAAATTGATTTTTTTTTTACCTCGAAATAAATATAAAGTCAATAAGCTTTACTTTGGCATCAAAATAATCATTCATTTTTTCTTCAAAATCTCTCAAAATTGACAATTAATATTTTCAATGATCGTTTTCAATGATAGCTATAACTGGACCCTTAGCTATAAATAATAAACAAATTTAAAAGAAAAGACTAACACCGGGAGGAATGGCAAGAAATAAAATTTTGACCATTCAGAATTGACATTCCGAATTCAAAAGGTGTGTTCGATTTAAAATTTGATGATAGCGTTCAATGGTCGTTTCACTTATGCGGAGTTGAATAAAAGAAAAATGTTCATTTGAGGCAAACAATATTATTTCAATTATCCGCAGTTTCCAATTATGCGAAGCAGTTTGTGTGAAAAATTCTCACAAATGCTCCGGAATAAATTTCTTGTTTCAGATAACCGATGTTTTCAGTTACGTGGAGTGCATTTAAGGGGAGTTGATTGTAAATACCAAAAAAGCCACACATTTCAATTTATGTACCTTTGTACCTATATTTCATGTTCATAATGTTGTATGAATATTTAAATTAAAAATGAAGGTGAATATGAGCTATATCCACCAAACCATCAAAACGCTAGGACATGTACGGTTAGTTTAATGGTGTAAAATGCAATTCTTTCCCCCTCAAATAAATACCCTTCCCTTCAAAAAATATGGTCGTATTCCTAACGTATAAGGTATGTTAGTTATCGCACCTAAAAAATATTGAACTTGTTAACATAATATTTCATTATCACTTCGCACACAACCTAAATCATAAAAAAAAACCCAAAAGTTCTTTTATGTGCTTTATGAGGCAAACAAATTTAGCATCCGATCAGTATAGCACCCCAAAACTTTAAATAAAATTCCTAATAGAAAAAGAATGTAAAAGAAAATCTTTTAGTTTTGATTTGATATGGAAAATGTAATTTAAAACTTATGGCAGGAACCACAAACATCTTTTTTCTCTAACTTAATCCAATCTGTCTGTAACCAACAAATAATGGTATGTTGATGCTGATGTTTATGTGTGTGTTGGCATATAACTTGACAACTGACATTTTACAAGACGGAAGTTAGAGAAAACTAAAGTGATGATTGATTTGATTATAATAAATGAAAGCCCCAATCCCCGGGTGTTGATGTTGATATATTTTCCTTGAGATAAAAATAAATAGGCAACATCTGCGTTCATACACATATTATACCTACATACCTACATAGAAAACATGTGGAACTGATTGGATAAGGCGTATATAAAATCAAATTCCCCAGAAAATTGCTATAAGCACACCCGAGGGAGCCAGCCGACTGGGTGATGGTATTTTAAAGAGAATATTATATTTATGTGTATGTTGAAATTTATATCATCTTATTTTTCAATATTTGGGTAAAGAAAATGATTATATTTACGTCAATAGTCTAAAATGTATTTATGATAATAGAAAAATTGCTATATAAATTTCCATAATTTTGTTGTCTTTTTTTCTTTTGTTTCTTGCCTCTGATGTGCTTTTAGTTTTATTCAAGAATGAAATAGCTATATGAGCTAATATGTTCTTTCGATAGAGGTTATCAAAAACACTTAGCTAAATTGAAAATAATATTATAATTAGGTATTTGTATATAAGGCCTACTCTTATCGCAAATGTCGTATATGCAAAAATATTTTAGAGGAAGAATCCATCTTATCCATCTCAATTAAGAAGTGAACGCAATAAGTCATTTATAAAACATTTTGACGAAACAAGCCACAGCATATAATTTGATAGTTTTTAATAAAGTTATGTGTATACTGTATATGTAAACTGTAACTGTTTAACCTCGAAATTGGGAAATTCTAGAATTTTTCGTTAAAACTTCGAGTTCTTCAGCGATATTGGTAAAAGTACAAAATGTCATAATTAATTTATGAGTTTTTTCGCTATGCATTAGGCGAGCGGTTCACCCAAGGTACTGTAGTAGTCCAAGAAAACTGGTGCCTGCCTGTAAGTTGAAAATACCCATAGCAGAGCAGGAAAAAAAACCCAAAAGACAAGCTTACCCAGCGGGAAATATCGTCCCCAATGAATTTTATAGCTGAATTCGTCAATCAATTCAACTAGCCAAATAATAAAAGGAAACGTCATGCAATGTCATGCGATGTTTCCCCAGTTCATAGATTTGAACCCACTTTTTGATTTGTGTGTAGAAAACAACCCTTTCTGTCGTTGCTTTTGATATGGAAAATTATAAGATAAAAAAACTGTTGAAAAGTCTTGTAGAAGTTCATCAGTTCATCGTCTATGTCCACTCATATGTTTTGTAAAGTGTGCATCGCTATTGTGTGTTTTAATAGAAGTTGATTTTTGTTGTATTCTCTGTGTTGACATTGTCTACTGACAGTAAATATTATAAGAGGACTTATGAATTTTCATTAAAAAGAGGCAATCTCAGATTTTATCAAAGTATTTCTGTTTTTTGGTTAATCTTCACTTCGCATATGAAATGGTGATTAACCAATAACCACTGACCTAGTGATATAACTTTAGTTTAAAGTTTTAATTCTATATTTTAATTAACCAATCACAAATAATTCACAGCACAACAGAGTTAATGAATTTACTATTTATTTAATTTTCTTCACATTTTTCATATTGAATTAACTAATTGCTGAATAAACAACTATCTACTTCTATATCTTGTGATTTGATATAATTGAATTTTCATTACCATTTTCATGGAAAATATTGAACTGATGAATAAACCACATACATTTATGCAGTGAATTCATAGATTGTGCAACCACCATGTTTTTCATCATCTGGGTCGGTGAATAAACAACTTCTAACGAAGTAGTGATTTCGTTGGCGAATTTGCATTGGATTTTCAGTATGTGCTTCCCGCCTAGGACATGCCCATGTTAATTTCATCAAAGGAATCAGCTGAAAAGTGGACGGTGCAGCTGCCATTCCTCAAGGAAAAAGCTGATTTTTCCTCAATGAATTTTTGAATTTTTCCCGCTGGGTAAATAATTTTAGAACCCAAAAACAGATCACAAACAAAAAAGACGGCTGAGCACACGAAAATTTGCTCTCATAGTTAACAGTAAGAATGTAGGTAGACATTGATAGTACATGCAAATAGTTCAATGATATATTTTTTATATCGTTAAAGAGGAAATATTGAAAGTAAATTTAGAAAACAATTTTTAAATTCTAAGATTCAATACAAAATTGTATGTACAAATCTTATCTTAGAACATGGATTTTAAAAAAATGTTAAAAAAACATGAAATTATTTCTTTTAATTGTTTAAATTCCTAAGCTCTAGTAGTTTGAGCTCAACAAAAAATATGCCAATATTGTGCGACACACACTAGTAACTTCCCATTGATGTCCTTGAAACCCATATTATGTACATAAGGGTGGTCCTTATAAAGGTCTTTGTCTTATTTTAAAAGCGGCACCCCCTTATTTTTTCTAAATAAATAAAAAAAAAATACTGTAAAATTTTAGCTCATTTTACTAACGTTAACCCGACCTCCAAGATGTCTAAAGTTCTATGTGGTAAATCCCATGTACTTTTGTGTATCCAACTTTGAAAAGTCATAACTTTAGTAATGATTGATAAAGAAAATTGAATTTTTGCAAACATGTAGTAAGTAAGAGCAGTTTTCTAAAAATTAACTATATAAAATTTTTCGTTCATTTTCAAAAAGTACTTAATGAAATAAAATTTTAACAAAATAAAAATTTATTAGCCCGTTTTCAAGATGATGAATTTTCAAAAAACAAATTTCAAATTTTTTTTAAAAATCCAAAAAATTATTTTTTCTTAAATTTGTGTAAGCTAAATTATTTGAATTGTTGAAATCGGAGCAATCGTCAACGAGAAATTTGAAAACAAAAAAATCTATTATATGACAGGTACCGTTATTAACCGTTATTGGCAAAATTTGTTTTCATCAAAATACTCACCATACCTTAAATAGTAAAGGCAAATCTTTTTATCAAAATTCTTAGAGTCGTTTTCGAGTAAAACAAAAATTTTCTTAAGGGTTTTTCAACATTTGTATGGAAGGCAGCGTTATTTTTGAATTTAGAAACATTATTTTCTCAAGTATTCTACAATATATTAAAAAACTATTTTACACTTAGTTTTGAAAATATTGATTGATTGATCTTTAGTTTCCAAAAAAAAAATGTTTTGATTTTCTTTTTAATTTCCAATTTTTCACATACTTCATACTTTTTAGAAGATGTATTATAAAAAAAATGAAAATTTTCAACTTAACTGTTATCGAGAAAATCAAAAACAAAAAATGGTTGAACTGGAGGTACCCATAAAATGTTCAATTTATGAAAATAAAAAAATTATTAAAAAGTAGCATTTCCTTACTTAATAAATTTGAATTTTTTTTTTTAGCAAAACCCTCGGACCCGTTTTTGAGAAAAATATTACGAATTTTCCTTTTTGGCGAAAACCGTTATTTTTGATTTTTTTTTCTATATTTAGCGCGTGCAAAAGGGGTTGTGACTACCCTTAAGAGATTAGGTAGACTGTAGGGGATTTAAAAGGAGATACCGATGCACATTGGTTTTGAACGTCTGTAAATTAAAAAAACGGGGGGGGGGCGGGAAATTGAGCTTGGTAGAGCATTCCACACTCGAGTAGTGCGACTATTTTATTTTTGATCCTTGGCATATTAGTCAAAAAACACCAAGTTTGAAGAGAATCCCTCCAGCCGTTTAGGCTGTACGGGCGAGGACAGACACACGGAGAGAATTGCGAACCCACTTTTTTCGCGTTCTCTATCATCGTAATGTTGGCGAAAATTATTATCTCTTACCATATAGTTATTATTATTACTTACCTTAAAGTATCTACCTACAGCCGTTGACAGCTAATTAGAAACGATTTTGTGTTCAAATAAAAACATGGATTTTCTTATTCAATTTTCTAAATATCTTTTTTCGTTTATTAATGATCATAAGATTTGAAATATTTTTTGGAAAATGTAACAGAATTTTTCAAATTTTCATAGGGACACAATGGTTTCCAAAACATTTTTATATTTAAACCTCTGATTTCGCTGAGCCAACTAATTAGAAACTTAGAAAAATGTTAAACAAAAATAAAATCGTTTCTAATTAGCTGTCAACGGCTGTTGATTGAATTTTTTTTTATTCTTACTATTTTTTTATTACAAAATTAGGCAATATACATTTCTGTTCTCGAGATATTCCAGACGAATGACATTTGACAGCTCTTTTTTAAACTGTTGTAGTCAAAAAAAAGATAATTGAGAAAACCTCAATATCTATATTTAAAAAAAAAATACTTTGAACCATGTTTATAAAATCAAACAAATCGATTTTAAAACATGTATTGAGTTTATAAAAAAAAGTTGAAATATTTTTAAAAACTTGATTTTTTTCTAAAAAACTCAATACATACATTTTTTGAAATATACCTATATTGAAACAAATTAAATTAGAAACAAAAAGTTTTTTTAAAATTTTGGTTGATAATGTTGACATGTTAAAACGTTGTAGAAGATTCACCATTAAAAAAAAATTAAAAATATCACCTGAGCCGTTTTCGAGAAAATTAAAAACCGAATGGTGTACTAAAACAATGGAAATATGCCACGACTAGATCGCACGAACTTGCTCTCGTAGCTAACATAGACGCACAGACAAACATACCGACGGATGTCTTGAAGAAAATCACTTTTTTGGACTTCTCCATAATCGTTACTTTAGTTTCGATTTAAACCTCAAAACCTTTTTTGATTACGTTTAAAAACGTACAAAAATATTATGTATAGCCTTTTCATTAATTTTTATTTTGATACATATCCACATGTTACAAGAAATAAAAAAATAACAGAAAAACAAAGGAATAAAATAAATTAAAATGTCTTCACAACGTAACAAACTTTAAACTAAAAAGTTAACATGTTTTGTTTGATTATTAAAATAATTCAATCTTCTGTTAATAAAAAATGTCTAAATAATTAAATGAACATTATGTGAAGCTTTATTATGTAAAGCTACAAAAAACATTACATTATTTTGTAATGCACACCAAGCTTACAACTTAAAAAAATACTTTTGTAGTGAAAATATGTCTTTTACAATTTTGTCGTTTCCTTTTTTAATAATTTTTAAATTCATGGCAGCTTAAATTGTAATAACATTCAACATATAAACATGGCTTTTAAAGTTTTTGCATTTAGCTGGGATTTTTCGCTCTTCCACAAATATTATTCATTATTGAAAAACCCCTTTCAGTGTGAGCATTAGAACCTGGCAAACACAAGCTGAACTCGAAAAATTGTAAAAGCTTTGGAAAGCCAAGGTTTTATCTGAGAAATTCGTAAACATTTCTACACATTTTTCACCTACTGTCTTTTTGTTTTCCGTCCATTTTTCAATTATATCTAAACTTAAAAAATATTATATAATATCAAACAATTAAGAGTCATTAGCTCTTGTTTCGCTTCGCTTTTGTATTGTTTCACAAAACTCAATCATGCTTCTATTTATGGCCAGGAAGGTACATTACGAAAAATTAATCACCCAATTAAAAATGTCCAGTTCTTTAAATAATGATCTATCCCACTTTTGAAGATTCGTAGCAAGTGTTATAAAATTCAAAGGCATTTTCTTCCAATTTTGTTTGGTTTATTAAATTTCACAAAACCACACTTATATACCTAATATTATTAGGGGTTGAAATATTTTTAGCTTTTTCCTTAATAACCAACGAAGAAAATGATTATAGAATTTATTACGGACTGACTGCAAAATAAATAAAAACAAAGTTGTGAATTTTGTAACGATTTTAAGTGTCTGTCGTTTTTTAAAGAAGAATTGTAGTCCCTCTTTTATCATATACAAAAATCACTAATTTAGGTCGTCGTTTAAAATAAAAATCACGACAAAACAGTCTAAAAGCTAAGCCGGGTTGTCGTTCTTCCACAAGAATTACTTGTTAGTCGTTAACGTTACAGTTGAACGGATTTGTAAATGCATTAGTCCAAAATCAAATCCTGGTATTTTTGCTTTATAAAATATAAAAATATAAAAACAGGCTATTGAAATGCGGGACAGTCCTCGGAAACCCGGGACGGATGGTCACATAGAGCAAGCAAAAAATTACCAAAAGAAGCCTTTTTTATTTTAATTATTTGAATCTTTTTGAGAAAAAAAAAAAACATTTTCCTTCTGACTTAAAATTGTTCCTGAAAAATGCTGTCTTATAGGATAATTCCAGAATTTCCTTATTTCAGAGTTCTACAGTAAAACATATAATTATTTGGTTTAAATGGAAAATCAATTTGTAGATATTTTAGAGTGACTATTAAATTCTCTAAAAACTTGTTTAATTTTCTCTTTTGAGTGTCAAAAAGGTTAAAAAAAACTATCATCTATTTTGCAATGTTTTTGCCTCAAAGTGTATAATTGTGACCTAGTTATGTGCATTTAATTTTATTCAAAAGATACAATGTTTAATTTTCTATTTTTTTATTTCTTGATTAATAAAATCAATTCATTCAAACATTTTCTACTTAAACAATCTAAGTGGAGACTTCTGAAGCGCATAATATAAAATTACCTCATATTTCCCAGAACTTATGCAAGATAAAAGATTCTCATATTTTAATAGTTTGAGTGCAAATGTAGATAATTTATGCTGCAGCATGTTTTATACATATACATTCGTATGCAAATATATGCAATTTACATTTACTCTCTCTCTAATCGAACAAAGTGAATCTCTAACGGACATATCGACTTCGACATTGACTTCGTTCCAAAGAAACTTTAGCCATGACTATTGACCAACCAACCGCAACGCGATGACTCCCAAGACAAGATTATCATCATCTTTCTAGGAATAGCTCTTGATATTCGTTTGGGACTGAAGAACAGAGACAGAGACGCGTTGTGCGTGGTTTGGCTTTACATTATACCTAGTAGAGGTGATCTCTCTTATCTGATTCATGCAGTTACTCTGCCAATTAAGCAAGAAAGAGCATTGAACATTTTAGTTGATTGCTATTCTGAGATGAGAATTGCCTCTCATCCCGTCCCGCGTGATCTCATTTCGTTGGACCATTGTTTGGGGGCGAAAATAACTTTAATCCAAAAGAAAAAGACCATAAGAACATCGGGGTCTCGACTCGACTCGATAGCAAGCGACATCAACTTTTTGTGGAATTACATTAACGACCACACCAGAACCTTTCACATTTCGTTAGAGGGTGGATTCTTTTTATTTTTTTTTTCATTCCAAATGAAATTGAGATTAAGTGCAACGATATTCGATAAGTAAATAGAAGCGTCTTTGCGGATTGGCGGCGTTGCCGCTGAATGTGTGTTCAACCAGACCAGTCTGCGATTCCCATCACCAGCACCCATCGACCCTACATTATGTATATAGAAAAAAACACTCAGTTCGAATTTGTATCTTTAAGATGCAAATGAAATTTACATCTCCTCGATTGTGAGAAGGTGGAGAATGTCACATGGTTTATTTTGCTCGACGTGTCGTCGTTGTCTTCGTCATTGTTTGGTGTTGTCTGGTACTGAATGTTAATGAACTAAAAAAAAAAAAATATAAACAAACATGAGCGTGAAATAAACGAACGTGATACTTTTGACTTTTTGCATGGCACCTCTACCTATATACCTCTATGTGACTTTTTGACACTTCTTGGCGTGTGTGGGCATTCGTTGAGATAAACTAACAACATAAATAAAATAGGTAAACATTTCACAAAAGAAGATGAATAGCTATGTAGTAGTTACATAATATATCCTTTTTCCGAAGAATTTATCTTGATGTATTTGAAAGCCAAAATAAACTGTCAAGAATAAAATAAATAATAAATAAAGATGATTTGCGATAGAAAATAAAAGAAATTAATTGCTTTGCTGATATTTTTTCTAAACAAGAAATGTATCCTCTTGACATTTCGCTGAAAATTTTGTTTACTCACTATAGGGACCTAAACCTAGCATTAGATCTTTAAAAGTTTATTTGTTTTTTGAACTTTTATAATTGCTTTAATTCCAAATGGCGATTCGTACTAGGTACTTTCCAAAAGGTGCACCTAACAATGAAGAAGTCGCCGACATCACAGTCGAAGAAGCTAGTGATGCAGTAAAAACTTCAAAAAGGGAAGAGCGATTTTGGGCCAGACGAAATACCATCTGAGTTCTGGAAAAAGATGGGAGACATCGGGTCTAGATGGCTCATGATTCTCATCTCCAAACTTATCTGCGGCGACCGAATGCCTAATCAGTGGAGGGAAAGTTAGCTTCTTCCAATCTACAAGGGGAAGAATGATACACGAAATTGCGACAGCTACCATTCGAACAAGCGATGTCACACACCATGAGGGTCATTGAGTGGATATTGGATGACCACCTACGCAAAATATTTGTTTGGGTAAATCAACCACAGATGCTATTAAGAGTATAGGAATCACAATGGAAAAATATCGGGATTTCTCGAGAGATTTACATATTGTATTGGTTGATTTTGAAAAAGCATTCGACAGACAACCACGAGATCTGATATGGGTTGCACTTAGGCAACCAGAAGTTCCAGAAGTCTACGTGCGTATGATCATGGACATGTACGAGCAAACTAAAACAAAGGTAAAATGCCCCGCAGGAATCACCGAAGAATTCCCAATTAGAGTGGGTTTACACCAGGAAAGCGTCTTGAGTCCTTTGCTCTTTATTACTGTCCTTGAATTTCTGCTTGAGGATAAGGTGACGGACCCCAAAATGAATCGTTATTTTTTGCTGACGATGGAGCCATCATAAGTGAAGATCCGGTGTCCTTGCAACGAGCACTTGATGTATGGGTGGATGTTCTGTAGGGAAATGGATATCGCAATAGCGCGAAAAAGACCGAATACCTATGCTGTCCTTTTTCTCATCCACACAGGCCTATTCCTGACATCTATTTAAATGGAACAGTGCTTCCCAAGTGCGAAAAAGTTGAAATATCTGTGATCAATAGCGAAGGATCTTGTGATGACGACATCAAACGTCGCGTAAGTTTAGGGTGGATGAGGTGGCGGGAAAACTCCGCCATCTTCTGTGATCGAAAAATGCCCCCTAAGCTGAAAGGAAAGCTCTACACGGCAGTGTAAGCCAGCGCTTACATACGGTTCACAGTGTTGGACAATATACAAGAAGAGAGTAAATTGACGGCAGCTGAAATGAAGATACCTCGTATGACAGCAGGAGTAACAAAGCGTGATCGAATAAGAAGCAGGAGAATTCGAGGAAGCCTACATGTCAAAAATACCATCTTGGATAAAATACAGCATGCCCAACTTAGCTGGTACTGTCATGTACAAAGAAGATGCCATGAGAACCCAGTTCAAAAGGCAATAGCACAAGACGTTCCAACACTATCGCGGAAGAAAGGCAGGTGCAAAAACTCAATGGATGAAACAAATGCAACGACACCTGCATTTAGTTGGCCTCAGGCATGGAACAATACAAAACCGGGAGGCCTGTCGACGTGTTTTAAGGTTGACCCGGCGAACCCCACAAGTGGAACCTTAGGTGAAGCAATTTAGTAAGAGAGTTGTGGTTCCCCTCGAGATCATGACAATCGCCGGTAAAATGAAAAAGGAGAAGAAGAAGATACGAACTAGGTAAAAAGGCTTACTAAAAGCAGTAAAATCCCTATATGTTACATAATGTATGTCTCTATTCTGAGATCACCAATTTATTCAAATATATCCATCTGTTGTCATCATCAGTCAACTTGTTATCTGTGAATACCAATACAGTGAATACCTATTATAAATACGAAGATGAAGAAATTTAGAAAACAACATTACTTCTCCCGGCTGGAAAAATTCCAAGTTTATGTCTTGTTTGGACAAGGCTTTTGTAAGTTTTCAATTGGTAAAATCTAGACGAGGAAAACTTGTCAGATACTTAACAAGCCCTTGCTGGATTTCAGTACCAAAAATTTAGACCGGGGATACTTTTCAAACAATTGTGAAGCTCTCCCTAGTAAAAACTTGTTGGACATGTTTTGTACCTCAAAACAAAAAGCACCATGCAATTTCAGTATCATACGACACTTTCTTCTCTTTTCTTTGTCTTCTTTTTCATATTAAACTTTTTAAAGTATAAATAAATGTCAAACAGTGGGAACAAAATTATGTATAATAATGTGGTTCTGGTTTCAAACTAACGTGCACTAGGGGATTAAGTCCCACATAAGCAAACATTTTTTTTTGCCTGGGTAGGCAAAAGGGTTCATAATCGCTAAGGTCCTTGTTTTTGCCTTTGCTAACCCTTGCTCGTCACTTGCCGGGATCTACGAAAAACTCCCTAGTGCCTTGCCAAAAACTAGGTTGTTCTTGTGCGTGGCTGTTTTATGTGGAGTGATAAAAATGTTCGTCCTAGACTAACTGATGAGCCCACTGTCATACATGGTTAAAACTCATTTCTGGATTTCTAAATTAAGTATTCCAAAGACGGGGAAAATTTGTGGACAATAACTGACAGTAACGATTATTACCACCAAAAATAGTTCTCGTCTTTTCCACATTTAATTGAGTTTAACGTCTTAAGAATACGATCTAACCAGTACTTGATAAAATTTTAAATTTGCATATTATTATTTAATCATTTAAACATTCAAACAAAACATGCTTTGTTCCTTCTGCACTTCACATTACAAGCTACAAGCTAGAGTCTTAATCGACCATAGTACTCCCCACCACAATTCCATACATGAAACAATGTATGTTATTATGGAAATAAATTGCAATGACAATTACATTTGAAGCCTTTGAATTTTCAGTCTGTATATAGATTTCAGATACAAAGCAACCGCACTCTCCATCGCGTAAAGTAACAAACTAATAAAATATAATTTTCCAAGTACTCTTTGGAATCTTAATGTCGGCCCCACAAGCAGTTCCATCTGCTGTTATATGTAGCTGCTTTACTGCAATACACATCTACTGCCACATCTTCCACTACCACAATCATTTTACTTTATAAAGCAGCTAACTAACTAAGCAGTCAAGTGAATTTTTTTGATGAGATGTCATCAAAAGTAATGGAGCAGTTATATGTTGAACCAATTATGGACATCATTTTGACAGTTTTTATCTGACTAAATTGGAGATAAAAATAAATTGAAATGAAAGCACAGTACTGGATTACATTTTTCCATCCCGTCAAAAATGCCATTGATGACAGAACAGGAACACTATACGAACAAACTGCGAACACTGATGTCGACGCCTGTTTTAATGAATAAGTGATATTTTAACTGTCATGTCACATCTTCTATCGCTACATTTAAATTGAAATTCAAAAGACAAACCAAACGGAGCTTTGAATTTCTTAAATGTATTTGTCGTGACATTACGACTGACGTTAAGGACCAGAGGAAGCCATACACAAAGCACATGATTTTTGTCATTTTGTGAGGGATAAAAAGCATCAAAGTTAACATTCTGTCTCATGATTTCAGTGTTATCATAAAGGTACCTAGATAGGTATTATGTGTACCCTACATTTTATTTCATCAGATAGGTACTTGTTTGTATATTATAGCCGAATATTGTCTTTGATAGAAGGGTGACCGACAGCGACAGACAACAAAAGTGATACAAAGGCTGAGGAACATAAAATTTCCTTTTGGTTATTCTGAAATTGAAGCTCTTAAAAGAGACGAGCGTTATAAAGGAAATTTCGTCTGTGTTAAGATTTTCAACCTCAAATGGTGTTGTCAATAACACTTTATTATATTTAAAAGAAAAATACGGAGCCATCAGCCATAAACATGAATGCGATATTATCTTTATTTTTTTCCCTTGAGGTTCAATTGAATTTTTATAGATTCAAACGAAATGGCGGTGACTGCGAGGTAAATTGCCTCGGCTACACCCATTATTTTGATGAAAGTTTGATGTGTATCTATAGCTTGTTTATTTCAAATTGGTCCATTTTTGCTTCTATTAATTTGTCAAAACCTTAAGGTATAGGATGTCATTATTTTATAACTTTTAAAAAACATACTGTAAGACTAAGTACCTGTTTCGCTCGTCCTACTAGCATTGAGCTTATACACATAGAGCAACCACGTCAGAGTTATGATATCACCAATGTAGGTGGCGCCCTTGTTTTCATCTAGAACAAGAACCAGTGATAGGCAATACAAGAACCATTTTCTCCTTAAGGCGGACTATTTCCTCACTATTTTCACAAATATTCTACCTAAAGGTGGAAATAGTCTACTTTAAGGAGCAAATGGTTCTTGTATTGCCTATCACTGGTTCTTGTTTTAGATGCAAATAAGGGCGCCACCTACATTGGTGATATCATAGCTCTGACGTTGTTCTTCTATGTGTATAAACTCAATGCTACTAGTCTAAAGCAGGAATATCCAAATAATGGACCGTGGGCTGCATGTGGCTTGCGACTCACTGGCCTTACACAATGGTGCAGCTGTAGCACTGTCAAAGTTGAAAGATACGAAAATGGTATACATCGACACAATGGGAAGCTGTTGCTGTGGTAAGAAAATTTTCTGCGGCGAAAGTTGACTCAACTTTAACTTTTGGAGCGCTACAAGCTGCTTTTGAGATGACATATGCTTTCCGATTAGGTATGTCATTTTTTGACTTTTTTTTGGGAACGTTCAATGCATTTGAGAAGTTTTCTCTTTCTTAACTTTTTTGTATACAGCTTTCATACACATTCAGTTCAAATATAAATTTCATATGCGTTGAACACGTCTCGAATAAATTTACAATTCAAAACAGCTGTGATAATGCGCTACATCATTGTAGACGTCCTTTGCTACATAAGTGAGCGTTTTTATTGACAGCTTATACTACAGCGATTATTTTAGCTACAGCTGCATCCCTGTATTCAACGGGTCATATTCAAGTGGCCCGTACACAATTTACGCTTCTAACCACTTTTTCACTTATTTTAGAAAACAAGTTTGTCGCTATGTTCTCAAAGCGTTGACAGAGTGATTTAAAATATAAGGTGTAAACGGTTGACCGTCAACGAAAACTACAGTCGACGCGTTGAACATAAAAGTAGTGCGCTAGGGAAAAATAAACCTTCTTAGATTACAAACAAACCTTCTTAGATGCCAACCGCTGTTTCTTCGGTCTAAGAAGGCATTTAAGTAGTAAGGCCATCTCTCAGAGAACCAAGGAGACTTTATACAAGACCCTAATCATCCCGGTCCTGCTTTATGGGTCAGAAGCATGGACACTGAAAGATTCGGATAAAAATCTGCTAGGGTGCTTTGAGAGGAAGATTCTTCGTGTAATTTTGGTCTGGTGCGTATCGAAGGAGTATGGAGGAGAAGATTCAACGACGATCTATACGGGCTAAACAGTGACGTTGACCTGGTCAAAAAGCTGAAAACACACTGGCTGAGATGGCATGGACAGCAACGCACCTGCCCAACGAGTCTTTGAATCCAACCCCGATGGCGTACGGGGTAATAGGTGGCGCAAACAAGTGGTTGACGACATCAAAGCACTTGGTGTGCGCAACTGGCAGCGGCTAGCCAGGGACAGAGCTGGCTGGAGGGGCTTGTTAGTTGAGGACGAAGCCCATCCTGGGCTGTGAGCGCCATCAAAAGTAAAGTAAGAAAGTAATTGTATGGCACGAACCAGTAATTTTTTTAGCTTAAAAAAATTTCACTTTTCCCTCTAGTGAATCACTTGAGAACCTTATGTACAAAGTTTGAAGAAAATCCCTTCAGTGGCTTAGGCTGCAGGTCGAGGTACAGTCAGTAAGGCAGGCATACAGAATTGCTGAACCCACTTTTCTCGCGTTGTCTATCATCATTTTTTTTACCAATCCAAAACTTGCCCATAGTACCTACCTATCGCAAGTAAAAATATGTGATTAATTTCGTGATAATGACAACTGTCTGCCTTAGCCAAAACTATAAAACAACATATTTTTAACATTGACATCACTTACATTTGGTGTTTTAAATAATTAATCCTTTGCTTTCACCGTCATTAATTTTAATTAGGTAGGTAGGTACATTTGGCTTATTGATAATTGTTATTTTATTAATAAAAGTGTTGCATGTATCAAGAACATTAGACACAAATTTACTCTTTGACGTACATATTATTCCTTTCTCCGAAATAAAATTAACCTAGATTTTAAATGATTTTTTCATACAAAAGAAGTATATGACCATTTTTGTTTAATAATATTTATACATACAAAACACTTATGGAAGCATTGACATGACAACAACAATATCTTATTTTCATAATAATGTATAATGTTACATGATCATATAAGCCACAATATATACAATATGCAAATTATTTATTTATCTCTAAGACATTTACACAACAAAACCATACAAATATTATGCCAACAGTATAAATAGAAGGAAAATGAAAGTAAAAGATATCTTTAAAGAAGGTTTATGTGGATTGTGGGTGTTAAAGAATAAGCAAACCACTCAATATGCTTTTTGTTTGTTGGGTAGTTATGTGTTTATTTTCTGTATGTTTGTCCTTTCTCTCCGTGCTATTTTTTTTTTGCCTTCAAGGACATTTTCTGTATAAAAAGCTTGAACTCGTTTTTGTTGCTTTTGAAGGATGTTATCTTATTTAAGCACATTTAAGTTAGGTGTGTTTTTTCCTTTCATTAAAATTTAAGTATTTTAAAGGAGGTGAGGTCCTGTACAACTTTTAAGTATTATTCTTGTACACAAAATATGATGAAAAACAAGTTGATTATTTGTGAAAAATAAACAAAGGGTTTGATAGGCTAAAGAGTTTTGAATAAGATATAATTAATGTTGATTATCACAGGTTTAAACAAGTTCAGACAAATTTGGTGAAATTCCATAGGACCCATATCTAAGTTAGGTTTCTAGTTTTCGATTAAAAGCACAGGAAAGATATGTAGATTTTTTTTTGTTTAACGAAATATAAAACGGCTGAATTTTGTACCTATGTATACCTGAAAGAGGACTGCTGAAAAGATTAAGTCCTGTTTTTCGGGACGCAATACCCCTGGGGAAATCCACCATTTTAGAGAAATAATTGTAGGGCCAAGCTTGTAGGAAATTAAAGCATGTTTGGTTCACACATACATTTTTTTCGGTCCTGGCAATAGTTTCAAGGTTATGTCGTTTTATTATTATTATTTTTTTTTTTGTTTACATTAACATATTTTTGACATTTCCGAGGAAACTAACGTGAATTACTTTCTAAATAGGAATTTCAGAACACTAAATTTCCAACATTTCGTTCCACTAAAAAGTCTATCTTCATATTGTTCTATATATCGGCTCAATTGATATATCAGCCAAATGTAAAAAATAAAAAATAAAACTACATAACCTCAAAAATATTGTCTACGCCACTCAAAAATAATTCTGTTTCCAACAAACTTGGGTCTAACAACTTTCCACCACAAACTGATAGTTTCGGAGGTATAGATCAATTCACGTTTTCCAAAATGGCGGATTTCCCCAGGGGTATGGCGTCCCGGAAAACAGGAATTAAGCTTTTCTAACAGACCTCTTTGAGGTATAAAAAATTCAGCCGTCCTATATTTAGTTCCATAAAACGATTGTTTTTTGACTAATTTTCCTAACTATAATGTTGGTAAAAATATAATTGGTAGGTTTAACTGGCAAGTTTTCTTTATTACATATATATGTTTTGTACATAGGTATACATACATATGTACCTTATTAAACAATTTTGAAATAAAAACTTGAATAGTGAACGTACGAAATTAAAGTCAGTAATCATTAAATACTAAATGGGCTCATTCAATGCAAAATTTGACAACTGCTGAAAATAAAGAACTTAATTTTTGTCTTATTTTTTACCTTTTTGTTTTTCTTCATTTCAATTCAACAAAAACGTCTTATTTGTATTATTTTATTTTGCTAATCTATATATTTCGAAGACCTATTTGCCTCATCGTCAGGATCTATACAAATAAAATAGATGCGTTTTAATACAAAAATAAATAAATACATAAGAAATTTAAATATATACAAAATTACCAAAATTAATTTATAAGAAGTTATTTGATAACAATCTGTTTCAGTTTAACATTAGCTATAAATTATTTTTTGATGTTAGAGATTTGTTTTTAAAATAAAAATTAAAATATTGAAAAACTTTTCTTATAAGTTATTCAAGTTTTTAAAGATTACAAATTTGTTTTGTCGTTGAATACAAACTTATATGAAACGTGAGTTTTGTATGGAGAGCCTTTTTTCTATAGAAAAGGGGAATTTCTTGCTGAAAATTCGGATGAAACGTAACTAAACTTCACTAAACGTAACTGAATGTTAGCTAACTTTTTATGACAGCTGGCCAATCAGAAGCTCCATCTGAAAATAAAGTATTGGAAAATTCGATGCGTTGAATGAGCCCAATTTCTCTAATAATTTTGAAGTTCGTCGATATTACTCTGACTAAAAATATTTAATATTTAACATTAATAAACTTACAACTACATCGATATTCACGAATCGACCTGAAGCCTGCAAAGATGATAATGGGAAGACCGTAGTAGACACGCAATCAATGCTTAAAATCTGGAAGGACTACTTCGACCATTTGCTTAACGGCGAAGACAGTCAAAATTACGCCAGCAAACAACCAGTCCCAGTCAATCTGGATGATAACTATAAGCTTTTCAAACACCCGACCAAAATGAAATAAAGCCGTAGCCATCTCCAGGTTAAAATTGAACAAAGCAGCTAGCGCTAATAGCCTCTATGCGGAGCTATTCAAATACCCTGGAGATGACTTGGTGGAGGAGCATTAACCAGTTGATCGGTAAAATATGGTTGGAAGAAAATATGCCCGAAGATTATAAGCTCAGTTCCATCTGCCCGATTCACAAAAAAGGCGATCGCCTACCCTGCACCAACTACAGACACATCAGCCTTTTAAGCATCGGTTATAAGATCCTGTCCAGCATGTTTTGAGAGCGTCTGAAGCCTTTTGCTTATGCTCTTATTGGCCCTTACCAATGTTACCTTAGACTTGGAAAGTCCACTACGTTGACCAGATTTTCACAATGCGCCAGATCTTGGTGGAGAAAAGCCAAGAGCTTAATATTGATACTTACTACCTACTCATTGATTTCAAAGCCGCTTATGACAGGCATCCCAGGAAAATTAGACAAAAAAATGTCCTTCGAAAAATTCCTACAAAGCTGTATTTTGGTGTCCTCTACATTTCCTGAAAAGTTCGGGAGGTTAAGGGGGTAAAATGCACTGTTTTCTTAATTACTCGAAAGGTTCTTTTGAAAAAAGTTGTAGGTACACATTGTAACTCATGAAATTCTACACAAAAAAGAATATAACACTTCTTTTGTACAATTGACAGATTTGGAATTTTGTAGAATTTCATGAGCTTCAATGTGTACCTACACCTTTTTTTCAAAAGAACCTTTAGTTTTCGAGTAATTAAGAAAAACAGTGCAATTTACCCCTTTACTCCCTAACATTTTAAGCTCCACCCCAAATTTAAGGTACTTATTAGGAAATGTTTACGACAAACAAATGTAGCTCTCCACCAATATTCAGCTTTGTTGGAATTTTTTTGAAGTGATTCTTATTTTCCTGGACTAAGTGTCAGTTCCTGCGCATGTTGTCAAAATCAATAGAAAATTTAATTTAATTTCAAACAATCATCACATATTTATTTTTGTTTACTTCAAAATCACAAGAAAATCTGCGCAGTTATAACTTATATATGTGTTCTGTGGTATGCAAGGCCCGCCCTGGCCAATCTATCGGACACTATCTTTAACAAATCTACACAATACCTTGGGTTCGCTGATGACATCGACGTGATAAAGTCTAAGAGCCCACAGCAAATTTTGGGAGCTAATATCTTGAGTTCTATTGGTCGGATTGCCAAGATTATGAGGTTTTGACATAAAGAAAATGACAGGGCATCACGGCATATATTTTTTTAAATTTATTGAAGTGATAATAAATTTGACAAAATAAATTGGAAAATCTCTGTTTTCAAACCCCCACGCCCGCCAAAGGCTGAAAAAGAAACCTGCCAGACGATTTTTTTCGATACCACGATATATGCACCTACAAACCCTCATACTCATATTTTGGATATCAATCCACTCCCAAAATTTGCTGTGGGCTCTTGGTCAAGGACAACGCGAACAGTTACTGGTGCCTCTACTAGCATGGAGTCAACAGCAAACAGAAAGGGACTGGTTATAAACGAAGGCAAGACGAAGTAGATATATGCTATCATCAACAGGAGTCGGATCCCATTGTATAGACTTTGTCAAAATGTGACTATTGTTAAGTATAACTTCGAGGTGCTCAATGAATTTGTCTATCTGGGTACTGCTGTAAGCTCGACAACTAGCATCCACGCGTAGATCCTACGTCGAATTAGTCTTGCTAACCGCTGCTTCCTTGGGTTAAGGAAGCAATTTATTGCCCTATCGAGAAAAACCAAGGAGTCTTTTAAAACGGTTTTGCTCTATGGTCCAGACGCATAGTCCCTCACAGTTGCGGATGAAAGACCCCTTAATATTTTCGAGAGAAAAGTCCTACGTAAGATGTATGGTCTTGTTTGTGTTAACCATCAAGACAATGTGTGGGTGAAGAAGATACAACGACGAGTTATACGCGCTGTACAGCGACGTGAGCATAGACAAACACCCCTATTGCGATTGTCAATTACTGATTGAAAGTTGATATGAATTGAAATTTTGCATTTTAGAAGGCAATTTATTCAAAATCTAATCGAAAATTCATCAATTTTTGCCAATTTTTTTGTAGTTACCAATGGCCTGCATCATTCTTAATGGCCAACATTTTTAGCGGTTGGCGTTTTTAATCGAATTTCAGTATTTATCAACTATCAATCCATGATTGACAATCACAATAGGGTTGAAAGAAATACGTTTACAACCAACGATTAAGATGGCTTGGTCATGCAGAGCAAATGAACATCGACGCTCCAGCACGTAAGGTCTTCTACGCCATACCAGAGGTTTCGAGAGACCAAGGCAGAGCTCATTTTCGATGGCGGTTTGACAACGAGGAAGAAGATCTTCATCGATTTGGTGTGCAAAATTGGAGACTTCAGGCTAGAGGTCGAGTCGGCTGGAGAGGTATACTAATTTAGGCCCAGAGCACCACTCTTTGTAGTGCCAGCAAAAGTAAGTACACTTAGAACTCGGCGTACTTTTAGACATCACTACTTTTTACGGTTGACTTGGTTACGCGAATGTTTTTGTATAAGAATATGTAGAAGAACTTTATATTTTGGGTGTGACACATAACACAGGAGTTTTATTTGCATTGACATGAAAATATAACATACAATCAAAGCATCATTAAACCAAAGCTAGGTACTAGGTTATTCCGTGAACTTTCGGTATTCCTGGTATTTCATTCCCTCATTTACCTATACAAAATCGGATATAAAAAAAGAATTCTCATAGTTGTCTACACCACAAGTTTACATATGTACGGTGTTTGTATATCGTATTCATTAGCTTCTTTTGTTGAACCACAATAAAGACTTATTCAATTAGTGCTGTCTTTTCAATTTCTCTCTGACAAATAAATTCATCTCTGTCATTTTTAACAGAAAATAATTTAACCACTCAATGCTAACACATCACACATATTTGCCCCCCGCTCCAGCTAGCTATAGCTAAATTAATCCTTGTTAGAATATATTTTCGTGATGGGTTTTCACATCTCTGATGGAATATGATTCGTCATCGTGATGGCTCTTAAGCATCAATACCTAACACAGAAATGTGCACAAGTCCCATTTAATGACCTTTTTTTTTGGTTTTAATTTTCGAAAAAGCTAACAGTCTTTGTTGACTTAATGGGGGTAAACATTTATCGATTAATTGAACATACTTTGATTGAAAAGCTGTGTAAATATTCTTCGACTAAAATA